>JAVJGJ010000014.1:6255378-6277529 GCA_035590215.1 Microhierax caerulescens | reverse complement strand
TCATCACCACCATTAAGCTCTAGGACAATCAAAACACTCCCTAACATACAGGGTGACCCCACAGCCTCTCCTTCCTTACCTATCCCTTCTGAAGAGTTTATAGCCGTCCACTGCAGCACTCCATTTGAGTCATCCCACCATGTTTTCGTGATGGTAATCATGTCATAGTTCTGCTGCACAATGGCTTCCAGCTTCCTCCTGTTTGTTGCCCATGCTGCATGTGCTGGTGTAGATGGACTTCAGTTGGGCTATTGATCCCAAAAGCCCTAATTTCTACATGACCATTCTCAGGTGCTTCCGTGGATTCTAACACATCAACCACCCTTGCATTTTTGCTGCTGCATGGATGTCCATCCCCTGCCTCCACTGAGAGGGCAGACCAAAGGACCTTGCTAGCACACCATCCCTCAGACACTGGCATTTCCCAGACTTATCTCTAGTGAGCCTGGTTTTATCCCTTTCCCCTTTCATGTGATGCTTCAAGGTGAGACACTTAATCTATTTGATAATTGGCCTATGTGACTGCAGTATGCAACTCTGGGCACGTAATGAGGAGTTATGGCTTTCTCTAAGGAGAACGAGAACCCTCTCTCATTCCACATGAAAAGCAGAAGGTGATCTCGCTGCGGTCATGGCATAGAGCTTGCTCTCACCACATAGGCCCAGGAGAATCGATGTACAGTCAGCCCACTGGGGAGCACTAGGTGTGAGATGTCACGTTCACTGTACATTTACAGAACCAGCTTCAGATGCAGCGGCTGAGCAGCTGGCTGGTGAAGTCCCTCCAAACACAAATACCTGCCCTGTGCACTGAAGCCCTGAATGGCACTGGCCAGGCTTCTCTGCCCTGCTGGTGCTGTGGTGCCATGGTTCAACCATGGACTGTGGAAGCAACTCCATTTAATGCCTCCCAGCTCTCTCTTTCTGTGTGAATGGCATCTTTGAAGCAGTTCTTCGATTCTGTCTTTTTGCCATATGCAAGCCCTGTACGGGAGTAAGAGCTGCAAGGTCAAACCCTCCTTGGAGAAGTCTCTTCTCAGCTATTCTTGGATTAACTTCCAATTCCAAACAACCTGATCTTACTCTTCTCCCTCCGATACCTTGATTATTGCTTTTTCAGCTTTTTTCTCTTTAATGGGGAAGGTTGGCACGCTGCCCATGATGGCATAGATAGTCTGTCTCCCTTTTTACATTGGGACATTTTAAGAACTTTCATGATTTCAAAGCAGACTTAGGTGAAATGGGGGAATAAGTAAAAAGGAAAAAAATACCCTGATGAACAAATGCATGACTGATAAGGGAATTTTGAACTGTACATCTCCAATCATTCACTCCAGTGCCTGAGATTTTGTGGCACATATGGCCTTCTGTCAGGGGATTCCACAACAGCAGGCAGTTACTAACAAATAGCTCACCATCAGAAATGATGCAAAACTCAGCAACATTATTACTGCATACTGCCATGATCTATTTGTTTTCAGAAAAAAAAAAAAAAACCCACTTTTTTTTTTAAAAAAAAATTAAATTCTAACTTTAATTACTTTAACAACAATTTAAAGAGGAATTTGAATGTTTTGTTACTACAGTAGACAAGACACATTTTCCTTCCTTCTGAATCTGAGATTTAGATAGGACTCATACTTTTTGGGTATTTCATAAATCTGTGTCCTGGCTCCTCTTATACACTCATACCACACCCAGCTGGTCAGCTGGAAATGGAAAAGACATTCCTTATTGATCACTTTGGTCATACCCTTTTGAACCAGGACAATGTTGTTTTGGTCATTAATCTTTTATTTTGTCCCATCTGGATTAATTTCAAGGGTGCTCAATGACAGCCTGTATTTTTCTAGGATTTCACTTATGGACTACTGGTGCTTTGCAGATTCTGGATTATGAAGACCTACTGCTGTCTTGTCAGGTAAGAAAGTATTACTATTGCCATTTGAAAAGGGATGAGGAAATAAGGCCTAATTTGTGACCTGACAAAGATCATGGTGGAGGTCTACAGAATAATTTAGAATGGAAAAAAGTCTCCCAGGCTATGAGTTCTTTGTCTTCACCACAGGATGGATCTTTGACAGATGCAAATAACTCCCTAATGAGCTGAGCATCATTCTAGCTTTTGAAACAGAGAAAGTGTCCCAGTGAATCAGGGTAGTCCTCCATCTCATTCAGCAGCTTGTCTGTAAAAATTACTTTTGAGGAGCTAATTCAGAAGCAGACAGCCTACAGTAGGACTTTTACTTATCCCCTCACTAGAAAAAAAATCTACTTAATTCTCCAAAGTGTTGTGATGAATAAAGATCTGAAGACTGAATACTTCTTTTCAGAATTCTTCTTGGTTTTTAAAACTTACTGTTACAAAGCTGGATTTTAAGGCTACCAGCTCATATCCAACAAAAACAGTTCAGTAGCTATCATTAATGGCAACTATGAACAGACATTCAGATGTCTTGAAGACCTAACTATAAATTTGAATTCCCACGTTTTACAGTCAATCCTTGATGTATGCACTTATTCATAGCTTTCACCACTCAGAAGATTCCAGTAAGGATGTACAAATCCTCTGTACTCTTCCAGGCTTCTCACTGGAAGCTGAATGAAATTCAAAGGAAATCTGCACGGCTGTGATCTGTCTACAGTTTAACTGAAATGTCACCAGAGGCTCTAGAAAAGCTTGAGTTCTCCGACACAGTGCAACTTTATAACTTCCAGATAAAGTTCCCCTGTGGAAGAAACATTTTTCTTAGGGCAAGGCTAAAACCGTGCAGGAAGCTTTTATAGAACACAAAGATTATTTTTTTTTTTTTCTGCTCCCGATGCCAGGTGTATTTGTTCACTCATCAGTCTTTAATGTGAAGCAAGAGAAATGTGCACTTGGAAACAGTAACAAACTCCTGCCAATGATAACCTCTCACCTGAATATATTTCTCAGACTAGATAGTAGCAGGGAGTGTAAACTCTCCTTAGTCATGCTGTTTAATGCAGTGCTGGTAAGCACTCAACTATTCTAATACTATATAGAGCAGAAGGTTGCTTCTACCTTCTGTTCATGCTAATGCCACACAGCTCAGGAAGGACCACTCTGATAGTTCAATCTAATAAATAGTTATGCATACATTTTGTCTCAATTCAGGAAGATCATACTGCAGCCTCCTGAGGATTCTGATTATTAAAATATTAAAAGATATATAATTTTTGAGCTTGACAGAAACAAATGCATTTGTGCCCCATCAATAATATATCATCTGTAAATTAGTGTCTGAATCAGTGTTGTGTGGCTGCAGTGAAAAAAATAGCACTGGCTTTATTACGTAATAAAATGCCCTTAATTGTTGGACTAGAGCAGCTTTACAACATACCATTACTTTTGGTAACAACCTCTGCCTTTCATCGATCAGAAAATGTTATCAGTCAGAGCCAGATTGAAAGTAAAACTGAAGAATAGTATTACAGAGCTGATGCAGTTGAGTGAAATAAATTGGTGCTAGCCGGGCTTTGAATTCAAAATGAAATATAATTAATAAGAAGATTTACACAATAACACATTTCCAACTTTTGAAGCCAAACGTTTGCATTCAAAGCTGTAAAGCATTACATACAATTTGACTGCGTCTCTCAAACCATGAATGGCATGTTGTCAAGCCTCTTTTTGTTTGCTTGTTTGTTTGCTTTCTTGTGGCTTAATTAAGAAGCATCTCAAGGTACAGTCTGGAGTTACTCTAACGTCACTAAGCACTCAGTGAGTGTGGCAGGCCTGGAGACTGTGATGGTAAGAGGCCGTCAGAATATTTTCTTGTTCCCGTCTGTTTAAATGCAACTTATGGATTTAACATTCCACCTTAAAGCAGTCATATAATTCTTTTTTTGTGTTGTTTGCTTGTTTGTTTGTTTTCTCCTAGGCAGAATTTTAAGAGCTAGGAGAGCATAGCTGGGGAACACTAACTGGGAGCTGTGATTTAGTTCCCAGTCAGACCCTCCAGCCTCAGCCATGACTCCGGAAAACAGGCATTAAAGAACAACTCCAACAGGTCACTAGAACTACACGTGTCCTTAACTGCTTTCTTAAATCTGTGCATTGGGCTGTAATCTTCTGGGCTGGAGCTTACACTTTAGCAAATCCTTAGCTCTGCCAGAACAGAAATGGTAACAGTGGATGAATTTAGGCCATTAATATGGAAAGCCTATATAATGATGTCGTTTCATGTTATGAATATAGCTAATTTGGGAGACTATAATGAAATTCACTGTCAAGGTTATCTTCTGCAGCTCTATACAGAATAATACTTATATTCCTGATAATCGAATTCGCTCTGCCTCACTCCCCCTTTCTCTCTTCTTTTCCCTGTGAGCAACACTGCTTGTGTAACTTTCCAGTGGTTCAAAGGTTTGCAGGTATAGACAAGCATGCAAATATTTAAAATCTAGAGGGGAAACCTGTAACACAAAGCTCCATTATTCATCTCAACTTGATCAAAGTTTGTGGGTGTTTTATTTCAAGTATGTAAGAACAAGCACAGGTGTGCCATGGGAGCGGGAAGTCTAAGTTAAGTTGCTGACTTGAAAGTAAGAACCAACTATGGAGAATTGCAGAAGGATTGTTAGAGACTAAAAGACTTGATGATTAAGTGGCAGATGAAATTCAGGACAGATAAATGTAAAATGACATACATGGGGAAAAAATAATCCAAACTTCACACATAAAATGATGGGCTCTGAACTAACTGCTATTACTCAGAAATAAGATCTTGGGGTTATAATATACAGTTTTATTGAACTCAATGCTCAGCTCTGGTAAAAAAATGCAAACTTAATGCTAACAGTTGTTATGAAAGAGAATAAAATAGAAAATATCTTTAAATTACTATGTAACGTGCTGGTTTGCCTGCATGTTAAATTCTGTGTGCAGGTTTCAAGAGCATAATGCTACTACAAAAGGCCAAGTGAACAGTAGGAAAGGTAATCAGTGATGAGATGCAGATTTCACATGAGGACAGACTAAATAGGGTGCAGCTTTTCAGTGGAAAATAATGGCAACTGAAAGAAGGTTATAACAAGGGTGTATAAAGTTCTGTGAGATGCAGAAAGGGCTCACAAGAAATAATTTTCTACTCTTTGTACCCATACAGAAACAAGTCAAGGTAGCTGATAGCAGGTTCAGATCAAGCAAACCAAGAAAACATTTCATTACACAACAGAGAATTAACCTCTGAAATTCCCTGCCACAAGAGGTGGTGGGTGTTGGAACTGTGCATAGAGAAGATGAACAGATGAATTATTGGAATAACAATACATTTGAGGGCTAATCGACTCAGACAACAGTGGCCAGGCTGTCCCTAAGATGCACATTTCTGAGGCGCAGAGGAGTATTCTGGCTTAGTATTGCTGTACAGTCTCTGTGTCTATATCCTCCTCCCCAGGCATCTGCTGCTGGCCACCTCAGATGACAGGATGCTAAGGTAGCTGACCCAGCACGGCTGTCCTTTTGTCTGTGCTTATTCTGTGTCATAAACTGCCCATACTCAGTCACTGCTATCGCATGTTACAGACTTGCAATGGTGACGGCTGCAGAATTTAAAACTTCCCCATCTCCTTGCTAAGGCTGGTGCTGTTTCCACCTCAGAACACAGCATCCAGCCTCAGACGGAGTCTCAGTTGAGCCCATACATTTTTTTTTTTATCTAAATCTGGATTTAGTCTAGCCATTAGAGAGATAGAGTTTGGACAATAAATTGAGATTAAAACCAGAAAGCTGCCAAGGTTCAACAGAGCTCAGTGCTTATGTTATCTCTCTCCATAAGCCGTCTAGTCCTGCTTATCCGCACAGAAAATGTAAATGCATCTTTCCAAAACAATGAAGAGATGAAATTAGCATCAGCAAGGCTTGCTGCTTTCTCTCTGGCTGAAGATTGTAGATTGGAGGCAAATGTCTGGATTTGATACATAAAAAGCAGCTGACAATTACTCCCTTTTCTGTATTTTCTCAGTACTTTTCCATTCATGCCTGATAGTCTTTCTGCCCCACCTTCTCCTTCCTACAAGTGCCTTATCTCTGTATTCTTCAACTTATCACTGCAAAATTGAATTCTTTAAAATGGAAGTGGTAGGAACTGAGCCTGCACCAAAGGAGAAAAAAAACCCCAAACAATCCACTTTTCAATTTGTTTAGAACTGCTGTGCAAATAAAAACAAGAAGAAAATGACTGATTAAAATGAAACTCCCAGCAGCAGACTTTTGCATTGAGTTTAAATTTCTATTTCTCCTGAAGTGTATTGTCTGAAAATTTCTGTTTATCAGCTGAAGTTCTTCTCTTCCTCCAGAATGTATCTGAACTCACACTTCCCAACTCAAAGATGACTAAGGGCTAAATTGTGTGTGCTTTTATTCAGTCTAGCAGTGCAGTAAGAAGTAATGAGATGCCTTCCCATTTACTTGGTAGGGTCACCTGGAACTTGGGGCAGTCTCTTTTAAGAATAGGGAGAATAAGAAGATACTTTTGTTGTTGTTCTTGCTATGTTTGTATAAAATACAGTCTCCAATATGCATGCTACAAAATTAAATACCAAGGTTTAAAGTTTACTAACCAGCATTCCTGGTTTCAGGGATGACTTCATCTTCAGTGAGTAAATAAACTCTTTACAGTCACGTTCAACATCAAGTATATTCATAGGCCTTGCTTTCATTGTTAGGAAATGTCCATCTACTTGTAATGACAGAGGAAATATCCAGCCAGTGAGTCTGTCTAGCCTGATACGCTGTCCCCAGAAGTGACAACTGAAGATGCCATTGAGGGATAGTATGTGAGCTTGGCCACCTTCTGCAGTCCATTTCTTTCATAGTCCCTGCAACTACTGCAGTCATTGGATAGGCATCCCTTCCCATTTCCTACTTTTGTTTATGGACCTTCTGGCCATGAATTTACCTACAAGTTTTATGAACCTGCTGATACTACTAACTGCCTCCCCCACCTCCTGCAACAACAAATTCCAGAAGTAGGTAAATAGCATCCTTTTGTTTATTTTAAAATCACCTCCTACCACTTTCAGTGAATGTCCACACTGTTCAAGCAGAGAATGATTCCTAAAGGACATATTCCTTAAACATCTTTATATGCTAATTAAAAAATAGTTAACAAGTTTCTGGGTGAAGTGTTTAAGTTAGAATGGGACCATATAATCATAGAATGGTTTGGGTTGGAAGGGACCTTTAGAGGTCATCTAGTTGAACCCTCTGGCAATGAGCATGGACATCTTCAACTAGATCAAGTTTCTTAGAGCCCCATCCAACCTGACCTTGAATGTTTCCAGGGATGGAGCATCTACCACCTCTTTGGGCAACCTGTGACAGTGTTCTACCACCTGCATTGCAAGAATAAAATATCTTCCTTATATCTAGCCTGACTCTACCCTCTTTTAGTTTAAAGCTATTACACCTTGTGCTGTCTCTACAGACCCTAGTAAGAAGTTTGTTCTCATCTTCCTTATAGGCCCCCTTTAAGTTTTGCAAGGCCACAGTAAGTTCTTCTCGGAGCCTTCCCTTCTCCAGGCTGAACAACCCCAACTCTCTCAGCCTTTCTTCATGGGACAGGTGCTCCAGCCCTTTGATCATTTTTGTGTCCCTCCTCTAGACTTGCTCCAACAGGTCCGTGTCTTTCCTGTGCTGAGGATTCCGGAGTTGGATTCAGCAGTCCTGCAAGATTGGCAGTATCTCCTTTTTTGACCTGCTGGTCATACATCTTTTGATGCAGCCCAGGATATGGTTGGCTTTCTGGGCTCTGAGGGCAGATTGCTGGCTCATGTCCAGCTTTTTATCCAACAGTTCCCCCAGGTTCTTCTATGCAGTGTCACTCTTAATCCGTTCATCCCCTGGCCTGTACTGATTGTGGGGGTTGCCCTGATCTGGGTGCAGGACCTTGCACTTGGCCTATTTGAACCTCATGAGGTTCATATGGGCCCACTTTTTGAGCTTGTAGAAGTTGTGCATCTCAAGTTAAGTACCACATTTGCATGTTGCAGGAAATGCTGAGACATATGTTCCAAATGAATCTTCAGTAATTTAATTTCCAGATGAATACATTTGGAGGAAGCAGAAGTCAGCATCTTGAGTACAGATAACAAAACATCTTGCAGAACTGTGAAATATTTAGTTTTCTAGCTGAATGAAAACTGTGTGGAGTGCAACCAGGAGTAGCAAGCTACCCATCAAGATTTCATTCATGTCTATGTATCCATTTTAAAAAGCAGTTATTAATTTCTTAAGTATTTCACCATAATAAAATCAATTTTCCTTTCCATTTACTGAGTTGTCTAGTTTTCAGAGTAATTTTGACAGATGGAATAAATTGAAGGTGTCCCATTCTTCTGAGAATAGACACGTCAAAGGGAACAGCCTGGTCCATCCTCACAGCACCTACAGTCCCAACACCAGTGGCTTCACATGAAGTCTGTGGATGTTCCTCCAGCAAGTTGCAGAAGCTTTTATCCAGAAGAAGGATCGGTGTTCTATTAGGAAAAGTGTCTTCCGGCAGCAAGTCTTAACCAGATTTTTGTTGACATTCAGCAGAACAAGAGGGATAATTTCTTAAACCTCTGAGACAAGTCAGCATTGCAAGTACAGTCTTTCTAACGTTTAAGGGTCTTGGAAGGGACAGCATGAGAAATGGGCTGAGATTTCACCTTGCCTGTCTGGGTCATAGGTAAATGAATTATGCTCTGATGTAAGTTGCAACATTCTCCCACAGAGAGCTTGATAGGACCACGGCAGAACTGAAAAAAGTACCTTTGCCTTTCCTGGGATGCCTCACTATGCACTGCTCCCCCGTATTGAGGTAAGAGCTTTGTTTAGCATCATGAATACACACTGTCTATAAGGAAGCATGGCACCTAGAGAAAAAAACCAGCCCATTATACCTACTTAGTCTTTGTAAGGGAAGCTGGCAAAGCTAAATAAAAATTCTTGTGCCATCAGAATTTCATCATTGTTATTGCTACTATTGCTACCGACAGCCAGCAAGGGCAGCTGTGAAAGCAGCAGCCAACATCATCAGGGCTTTTCCTTTAATTTTGGCTGTCCATTCTCTTTCCAGTTTTGTATGCTCCAGGTTTCTACTACCATGCCTCCTTAGTGGTGTACTCTCAACCATTTTATCCACTGTGCTCCCTAGTCCTTCCATTTATTCTATTCCTTACATTTGTGTCTCTTGTACTTACCTGAAAACCAACAAAACCTTTCCTGCAACTGGCACCTTATTTGCTTGGCTTCACATTACTCTCTCTGATTAGGTAACTGTCTCATTCTCTATTCATCATCTGACTGTTGAGATCATTTAGGATGGCGACTATGCACTGTTTTGTCTTTGCTCAGCACCCGACATGACTGGATCCTGATCTTGACTGCTCAGGCAACAGCTTGATAATAACAAGACAGAATGCTCTAATTCAGTGGTAATCTGTTGATATATGAAAATACATTAGCATGCAACAAAACCAAAGGATGGTGTCTTTCTTTCTATGAGCACAATGACAAGCCTTCACATTTAAGCTAAATTCCATACTTGTTTTGTGCAAAATATAGATTGTATTGCGTATCTAAAGCCACACATAAGGACATCCATTTCTTGGCCTTTAATTACAAGGTTGTTGATTTGATTTCTGATATGATGAACCTGTTTCTGTGTGATCATTTAACATGCCCAACAGTGTTAGCAAAAAATGAAAGCAGTGAAGATACACTGTTTATATGTTTTCCTCAGTTACTTTAATTTGCAAAAATTGTCAAAGCCTTCAGAGCTCACTCAAATACTCCTTGCAGTTTTCTAAAATACTAACATTAGGAAGTAAAACATTCACTCAACCCTGCCCCAAAATTCAAAAGGAGTTTCTCCATATGCTTTGTCAGGTTTTCCACATTTCTTTTGCTCTCTCTTTTTATTCTCTGAATTTGTCCTCAGATTGAGAATTCAGATTAAACTTAAATCACACATATATAGCCACCTGCATATTCCAAATAACAGCATGCGAACAAAAAGTGAGACATTCAAAGGTATCTATTTTGGCATAGAACTAAGCGATCTGCTAGATAAAAATGCCAAGTTTCTGGCAACCCTCAGTGGGGCCAACTGGCTTCTCACGCATTTTAACAAAGATTAAAAAAGGATTAAGACAGCTTATCTTAGACATCTGTTTCTTCGGTGCTGGCCGTAGCATCTTCTGTGTAGTGGGGTTCTTCACTGACTGTGAGTGAAGAACTGGTCCCAGCAGAGGAAGGAGGTCTGGTAAGGTAGGTCAGACCAAGCCACAACACTAAAAATGTCATTGAAGATGCCCACCAAGTTACAAAGGGTCCACTGAAAGAAATGGATAAACCCAAATTGCAGGCAGCAACAGACTTACATTTAAGACAAATGTAATGTTAAATCTATATGACTGCAAATCCAGTTGAGGAGCTGTGTTTTGGGCAACCCCAGTGCCATAAGCCACTGAGCATCTGCAGCTTCACCATCTTTTTATGGTCAGGGAGCCTTTGTGGCAGTTGAGGGTGGCAGAGTCAGTGCATCATTGGTCTGTCTTAAATATAATGCATTGACTTCCTGGCCTGGGAAGTCCTGCAACTGCTGTTTTCAATGGCAAATCCGGACTCTCCTGAGGGGTAAGCGAGCTGGCTTTGGGGAGACAAGGTAAGAAGAATCCTTTTGCTATCGTGAACCAGGTGAAAAGACCTCTCTCACCAGACCCTCCAGGCTCATGTTTCAGCAGCATTCAGAAGATGAGAATTTGTCCCCATGGGTGCAAGAAGAAGCGTGTGAAGAAAGTTCTGCATATCCCTGCAGGAGAGTTTGCATCTGCATCTCCTCCAGCATCCATGACATTTATTTAAATATTGAGAGCTTAGAAATAATTTCCATAGATATTGAGTGTACAAAAAAAATAAACTGTCTCTATGAAGGAAATCTCTAATAATCAAGTTTAAATACTTCCTGTGAACTTAAATCACTTATATCCACTTAGAGTGAGATGTAGGAACATAGTGAAATGTAGGTTGTTGTCCTTTGCTGAATGAGCTTGCCCCAAAGCTGGAATTAGGTAATTAGGCAGTTAATCTCCAGTCAGCCAAGTTTGGCTGTGGTACCATATCGATGTAGTGTATACAGTGCTTTGGCCTCCACGCTGCTGCCCTGCAAGGCCCTGCGCTTTGGTACTCTCAGCTTGATGGATAAATTTGTTATCTTACAATATATCACCCTCTGTGATCCTTACTAGACAAAGCCCCTTTCTGAATATGTTTTGTCAGGTTTCTTTAGACTAAGTAACAAGAGAAATGTTTGTACAGCAAACTCTTCCTTCAGATGCTCAGACAGTTTCTTTATACGTGTACATACACATTCGTGATGCTTTCGATTGGTTTTCTGGCGTGTCTCAGAACAATTCTCTTCTGATGGTTGCTGTTGTTTGTCTGAGGTTGTCTTTGTTTATGCAGTCTGGCAAAACTTAAATAAAAAGGCTTTTCCTGAAAACCTTTGAAGGCTGGGTGGCTCTGGATCCCGGGGAATGGCTGTACGCTCTCATACAGGGCGTTAATTTGAAATCATCATTAGTTTTGTTCTCTGCTATTGTGGGTCATTTTCACTGGGGATATGAATGATTGAAGTAATATCCACGGTGCCAGACAAGCAGCCCCACCTCACAGCATACTGTCGCTGACAACCATTAATGCAGGAGGTGGAATCAGCAGAGGGAGGGAAGACTGAGCCAGCAAACAGCACTGGGATCTCAGGCAAGTTGATGCTACAGCTGTCTCTGCTATGTTTCTTCTGTGCTTGACAGGAGGATTTCAGTTCACCAAGCTTTCTGTAAGAAGCACTTCACAAAGCCCTGCATTACAAACTGTGGTAAGAATTAATATCTTTTGTTTTACCAGCAGATGTGATCTGAAACTGTGCAAGTTCCAAATAAATAGGCCGTGCAGAACACAGCACGTCAATCAGGATTTAAAGTCAAGTTTTGTTTAAACTCCAGAGTGCAGAAGTCTGGTTTTGAAATGAAAAATGCAGTACTCATTTTCTTTAAAGACTTAACATGGTGCTGACAACCAGATGGCACTTCTGATTTTTCTTCTCTGGGATAGGCTGGAGTTCTTTTTTCCCCCACCTTGGCTACTGATCTAGGAAAAAATTCTTGGCTACTTCTGCATCTCCAGATGATCGTTTCTTGCTGAGGAGTTCGTGGGGGGGGGGGGGGTCATCCAAGTATTTTGCCAATGGGTATGGAGGCAGGATAGAGTGACATGCAAGAATGTGCAAAAAACTGCATATGACAGGGCTCATACAGAAACACGACTGTTGGGGTTTTTTTCTCCCTTTGATGGGAAATGCCATAATTCTTGATTGTTTAAGTTCTTCTTCAACAATAATATAATGTGTGCTCACTTTGGGGCAAGAATTGTATTTTTACACAAGAGAATGTCAGAGATAAACAAAAAAAGATATCCACAGATGATGAAGCAAATGTGCTGCAAGGAGGAACAGGGATCTCCTACTCCAACATTTATGTGCCCACTATTTACTGTGAACAATATTTTGCTACATTTAAAGAAAAATCTTTCTTTTCCTGTTCAGGCTAAAAAAGATTAAGGCACTGAGCTGAAGCATAACATAGTAACGCATGTAAGTTGCACACAGGAAAGCGTTTATTTATAAGGGATGAACGTGTGTATTATTCCAACAAACAACTTTATACCACTTATACCCAGCCTTCCAGTTTAAGCATGAGTTTTCCCTTAGGTCTGCATTGAGAGCCTCCTGAAGTCAATAGAAAGCCTGCTGTTGAATTCTGATGGGCTTTGGCTTAAGCTTTAATGGAATACATGCTCTTGCTTGACTGTGTGGTTTATATTTTGATGAATTACTTGTCATATTCCCTCAGATAATTCATGGCTTCACTGGAGAGATAAACCCAAATCTTGTTCAGTGGCCCCATCTTTTATAGGTATTGCAATTTACAATATATCAATCATCTGTCTGTCTTTAAGAAATTTACAGTAACATTGTAAAATTATATAAGACTAACATTTCAGAGATCAGAACTGGAGAGATTTTATTAGCACTTAAAATGTCCTACCTATATCCAATGACACATTTAATTTGCAATGAATTCCACTGAATACTCACGATTTCCAGAATATTTCCATTAGTTATTACAATTGATCCATTGCTCTATGGTGGACAAGATGTAATCAGGTAATGGAGCTATGTCCTGGAGCCCATCCCCAGGCACTGCACAGGGGCCTGCAAGGTCAAGATTAGCTCCAGCTGTCAGCAGCATGATGCAGTCAATGGAAACCATGCTCTCAAGCTACAGGAAAGGCTGAGAGGGAGGTCAAGGTGTATTGGGTGGCTACAGAGCTCATGGGTGCATGGTCACCCCCTGCAGCAGCAATAGTTGTCCTAAAACTCTCCTCCCTCAGCAGAAGCAGTAGCCAACTTGATTCTTGTCAAGAGCTTTTGCCCTCTCTAGCCCCTCATTCTGGAGGAAAAAAGAAAATAAACTGCAGAGACACCCTGCAATGGCTCTAAGCCAATGTATGCTTATGTCCTGGTTTCAGCTGGGGTAGAGTTAATTTTCTTCTTCCTACATCTTTGGCTCTGATGTGAGAACAATGCTGACAGGTCACTGATGGTTTTAGTTGTTGCTGGGTGATGTTTATACTAAATCAAGGACTTTTCAGTTCTTTGGCCCCTGCCAGCCAGAGGGCTGGAAGGGCACGGGAAACTGGGAGGGGACACAGCCAGGACAGGTGACCCAAACCAGCCAAAGAGCTATTCCATACCACTGGACATCATGCTGAGTATATAAACTGGAGGAAGAAGAAGGAAGGGGGGGAACATCTGACATTATGGCCTTTGTCTTCACAAGTAACCGTCATGCATGATGGAGCCTGGCTGCCCTGGGACGGCCGAACACCTGCCTGCCCATGGGAAGTGGGGAATGAGCCCCTTGATTTGCTCTGCTTGTGTGCTCGGCTTTTGCTTTACCTATTAAATTGTTCTTATCTCAACCCTGGAGTTTTACATTCCTTTCCAGTCCTCCTTCCCATCCCTCTGGGTAGGGGGGGAGTGAGCGAGTGGCTGTGTGGGGCTGGGTTGCCGGCTGGGGTTAAACCACGACAGCTTAGAAGACCAGTAACAGTAGCATCTAAGGATATGACCTTACGTCTATAGTATTTTCTTGCACTATCCCCCTGCTTTCTACTGGGACAGGATTAGGACTTCATTTCTGTTTCAGCCACACTTTATTATAATGATAGCTTGGAGGCCATCATATTCCTGAGCTTTATATTCTGTCTTCATTCAAATGAGGCTAGTCAGGTTTTATGAAAGGTTAATAATGTACCTGTGAGAAGGCAGCACCAATTTCCCTCTAATTAAAGTGAGTTTTGCTACAGGTCATGTTTTTGCTGGAAATATTTGGACAGTTTACAAGAGTTAGTTATCCAAATTCCAACAGAGACAGGAATGAGGGCTTGAGAGAAGGCAGCAAGGACTCTTAAATCAGCTCACATAACTATTCTTATTGGAAATGGTGCATGGTTGTGTCTTAGGAGGTTTTGTGATGCATCTTCTGCACCAAGGTCTTCCAGCCTTTCACCTCTTGTGTAGTGGCCAACCAGAACACCAGAAAAGCTCTGACCATGTGTCTTACAGGCAAGTCTAGCAGACACAGGGCACAATTCATCTTTCCAAATTTTAGATATCTGCAGTGGCTCAAAGGAATGAAAGAGGAACTTCTGGGCATGGTCCATCCTAAAATAAATCTCTGAAGTATGTTAGATGATTCACACTCTCTCAGTCTTTGTGAAATGGAGCTAGGGTGACTAGCACAGATGTGCAGGAGAATACTTAGTCAAGCAAAATATGTTTCATTCATAATGACATCAGTGATGGCTGTGGGCATTAAATTAGAGGTGAATGGTGGTTATCTGCTTGTTGTATTATTTGGGAATAAACATTGCTGGTCACAGCAAAAAGAAAGGTCTTTCAAATACTTTTTGAACCAGATGAATGGCAAGTGTGCAATTAAATGGGCTATACATGGCAATGCTTTGTCTGGGTGTAAATTATATCATCTCTTTGTGTAACCCTCTCGGATTTGAGACTGAAGGAAAGTTTGGTTTAAGGATATCCCAGGCGCTTCACCATAAAGTGAAATGTGAATACATTTGATTTCAATAAATATGATTAAATGAACACTGCAGAGAGATCTGTAGTGACCTGTGAGTCATTTCTGCCTGGAAGTAGGAAATAATTTTAGTTGATTTTATCTTTTTCCTCTGAGCAGAAGGAATAGAACAACAGTTGGGCCCAGGATGCCAGCATTTGTCCCTTTAATTTAAGGCTGGTTCCTAATCTTAAAAAAGTGTGTGTGTGCGTGTGTGTGTGTGAGTTTTAATGAAAACTGCTCTCACTCATAAACACAACATTATGAATGCCTCAGACACTAACAGCAAAAATAATCTTGGCAAATAATCACCTTAATAATGATTTTCATTAATCTTTGTTCAGAGCTATTGTCTTTGATTGAGATGAAGAGGAACAGTAGGTAGTGCAAATTCAGAGCAATGGCAGGTACGTTCAGAAGATGCTCTAAGGCTTTGCATTATAAAAGCTCCTTCTGATCTGCCATGTGTACAGAGAAATTGGCATGGTCCCTCTTAATAAAGGAGTAACACAAAGAACTTTTATCAGAATAAAGCCTGTGTTCTCATTAGATATTGCAGCATGGCTTCACTTACTATGAAATTTTCCCTTGTCATTTTCTTTCTGAGTTTAGTGCTCCTGTAAGGTATAGGAATAAAATATTCACAAACTGCATGACAGTTTTATCAGGATTTGAACTTCTGACCGCTTGAATGTAAAGCAGGATACTTTCCGCTGCTTCAGAGAGACAGTGAGACTAATGCTGCTGAAGAGGGAAGCCCGAGATCTTCAATCCTGAAAGTCAGGAGCGGGGAGCTGGAGGCTAAGAGGGCTTGTTCCTTTGATTTTAGGTCCACTGGCTTCTAAACTCTGGTTTTGAATAAAGGAAACTTGTTATAGATGCTGTGTGCCCAAGGTGCTTGTCAATCAGGAGAGGAGACCAAAGCCTCAGCTTTTAGTCCGCTCACCTATTAGTGAAATTAAAGACTATCATTATTAAAGACAGTGCCTGCGGTGCAGGAACAGATGCTAAACAGTGCTTCTAGTTCCTAGACAGATGGCTGGTGCTTGGTAATATTTGCCAACCTGGAGTAGACTAGACCCAAACCATATTAAACCAAATCCATGCAAACTAAGTTCAGTCACATTCATATATTTAATACTTTCCATAGTCTAATCTTCTTAGATGGGCTACGGCTAGCCAATGGGAAACACTGGGAGCAGCCTGGGAACACCAATGACATGAGCCTGCATGATATTTTTTGTTCTCTTTATTTTTTAATCCTTAAGACTTGAAGTTTTGGATTCATTCAGAAACTGCTTATAACCCCTTTCTTCCTTTTTGTAGTTCAGGAGACAAAACATAATTCTCTAATCTCAGGTTGTGAAGACAACATCCAAACTGTGTTTGTTTCCCGTTGTGCTTCATGCTTTCCAGGGACTGCAATCTTACCACTGTGACCCCAAACAACAACCATGGTGGTTGTTTGTGGTCATGGTGCCTTCTGGCACTATGTGTACAGAAGGCACCTCGCCATGGTGCCTTCTGGGCCCTGACACCAGGTATTTATTCTTGGGTAGTACTGTGAATGCAGGGTAGCTTGGAGTTACTCCACTATGGCACTGCTATCATGTGTTGTGATTATACCTACTAAATTAAACTTCGACAGGAAACATTCCTGAGTGTCCCCGCTATTAAACACTAAGATAGTCCTCAGCAAATTTTTGGCCTGGACATAATCATGGCTAGAGGCATTGTTTGGAAAAAAATTGCTTGCCAAGGACCATTTCCAGGAAGGACTCCACACACAGACGTCTAGTTTTGCAGGGTAAGAGGATGTGCATGGACCATTCTGTGCCAGTGGATTTCAGCACCAGGCACATTTTATTTGTGAGTACAGATACAGCTCATTCTGTTAATAATTTTTCCCCAACTCAGTGTTCTCCAAGTTATTAAATCTAATTATTTGTATTTTGTCAAAAAAAAAAAAAAAAGGTGTTTCCATCATAACAGATAATTACTTGGTAATTTATTCATTTCTAAAGGTAATTTAATTTATGAAGACTCATGCTTACATTTTTAGTACCTCCATCTACCTAGTAATTACTATGAAATTAATTTCTATGTGTTCTTAAGCCATGTTTGTTCTTCTTGTACATCTACTTTGTTATTATTTTCTGTGCTCTTCAGATGAGTATGTGTGTGTTTGCATTAGGAAATGAAGTACTGTATAAAAATCTTATAGAACAGTGTAGAAAAAAAGCATAAGACCTTGAAAGCAGTGTCAGCAATACATGTGTTCTTTACAGAAGTTTGTCTAGTGGTTTTGAGGCCTTCAGTGATGGGAGTTTTGAAGTCTCTCCAGACAAGTCTTTCCTGGGCTCCATGAACTTTACCTTTACAAACCCTTTTGCAAGCCTGGCCTGGATCTCTCTGGTAGTTAAAGCTGTTGCTTTCTGTCTTCTTATCGCTATTCTAATGCTTATTGTTTTTCCTCATAGGATATTTCAGACCTCTGGTCCTTCCCATTGCTTTTCTTGATCTTTCTCCGTTCGGTATGTTGTTGTTTCTTTTGACCGATTGACTTTTGTCATTGTTTCGTGTTTCCCACTGTAGTGTCAGTCATGTCTGCTTAAAAACGCGTCGAACCTTTGTCATCCACCTTTGTTAAACTGTCCACAAATACAAAATGTGACATAGCTCTCCATCCTGTGAATGATAAAGTGGATGTTTCTATAACACCGTGCTTTCTTCCTTTACTTTATAACTAGGCTGAGATCAAGAAATCAATGGCAAAACTAACATTGTTTTCAAGAGGCCAAAGATCTCTGTATACTCTGAGATGAACAACAGTGGGTGAGTGGAAAAATGAAGTGATTTGAATTGTCCTCTTGCACCAGTCCTGAAGGGCAGCTGCAAGTGTTGCCATTGCCAAGAACATGAGTATTCCGTTGTGTGTATGGATCTTTGAATCACGAGTAGAAAGCAATAAGACAAATCAGTACAACTGGATGCAGAAGAAAACAAGCTGCAAGTATAACTTTAACAGTGAAATTATACACGGTGAAGATGTTTCTGCATAGTCTTCTGATTTTAGTCTGCTTCTGTGGGTGTCCTGTCTTGAACGCTATTGAAAGAGCTAAACAAACGTAGGTCTTAAATAAGATGTCATTTCCAAGCTAATGTGTGGAAAATCAAAGAAACGGGAAAACCTTGTAACAGTTTCTGTAATATTATTTCTTCATTTATGTACATCTATTGTTTTGTATTCATAATGTGTCTATCAGACTCCTGTAGAACAGGCCCATTTCTATGGACATTCTTTACCTTAACTTCCACCCTTTTAAACATTAATTACAATGATATTCTGAATGTGTCAGTCCTGTGAGGATAGGTCTGTGCTTGTGTTATACCAGTTAGTTATTTTGGTTTCGTAACTTTAAGATAAACCATCAGTCATTTAATTTCTTTGCTGTACAATCAAACACATAAAGGCTTATCTGAGACTCCTGCTAATTGGCCCCTGTTAATTCGTATAAAGGCATGTCTGATAACAGCTAGCATAAAGGCAAAAGAATAAAATTTGACGCTGCGACTCAAACATTCCTGTACTAAATGACTCCTTGAATTAGGTGGTGTGTGCATGCAAGTGGAACCAGCTATATAAGGAGTGCGACCAAAGATGTTATCCCTGCAGAAAATGGCACAGTGAATAAACACATAACTCTGTGGACATTCTTCCGCCCCTGAATATTAACAATGTTGTGGTCTCCTGTGAGCCCAGAGCCTGCATTTTGTTTCATGGCAATAAGGGATTTAGGATCAGAGCATGAACATAAAGCTTAGCTGTATGTTTGAAATGTACCTATACTGAACAACAGTTATACAGATCTTTGTTGTATCACAGCCCATCAAATTCTGCAGTTATTTTTTGTATCCAGGATTTTTCAAATCACATTGATCACTTCTGTGTTTTATAATATTTTTTTTTTCCTTTCCAATTTTAAGCACTTTGCAAGCACTGGCTGAAAATTAGTTCTCTTTTAAGTTATAATCCAGTCCTTTGGCTGGTTCTTTAAAAAAATATTGCTTTTAATTGCTTTCCATTAGGACAGGAACGTTAATGGTACAGTCAGTGACAGCCACCCATTAGAGACAAACCAAAAGAACCTGTGATCTCTGAGCCGTGAGGAAGATGTGGTCTAGATAGACATTACTGTGTCCTGAAGGTTATGCAAACTGCTGTTTGCTCTAGTTTCTCTGCAATAAACAGAAAACATGAAAACATTACCAGGTTTTGAGATGACATCTTAAAAAAAATGTATGTTTTGTAACCTTTGTTGAAGCATAAGAAAAGTTAATAAGGAAAGCATTGCTTCCTTGGCTAAGTAAATGGTGAGTATTTATTTGTAAAGTGCAGCCTGAGCTGAGAATCATATTCTCTCTTCAACTGGAACCACATGCAGCAGCAATTTATTAATGTTCTAATGCTGTGCAACCTGAACACTAGCTTTCAAATAGGTTAAATGTAGCACAGCATGTATAACATTAAGTATGGCAATTAAAAGATCTTTGCATCCTATTCCTGATCAAAAATGATTGCAACTACATATACATGCTGCTGTCATTGATGTTTCTGCCCTTAAACTTGCAGTTTACTGGGTGTGATGTCCTGTCAGTTCAGTGCAATTCCACTTAACGTGCCCTCATTTGGCGAGCTTGCCAATGTACGGGTCAGCGGCTGAGGATGGGGAGGAAATTGGACCACGTTGCTCCTGCTGCTGAGACTTTGGGAAGAAAAGTATCAGAGAGCTGAGAGGGGACTAAAGAGGATGCTCCTAGGTGCATCAGCTCTGCTCTCCCAGCGGGGCAGCATAGGAATAGCTCTATTTGAAACCAAGAGTGCAACTCTGAATGTGATCACAGGGCTGTTTTCCTTCAAGAGCCTGTTTCCCCAGATGTGCAATGATAAATACGTTAACTTCCTTTACAAAGGTGTTTGGAAGGTATAAATACCTAGGGAGTTTTATCACATCCCTTTTGAAGCAGAATTCAAAGCCTATTTTAGGAACCTCCCAATTTTTTTCTGCTTTTGACTGTTTTCAGGATTACAGTCCTGCTTCTATTGATGTTTCCAGGCTTGCAACCTCAAGCCTGAAAATCATTGACTGCTTATCTCATGTCCCTGCAACTAATAACTCAGCTTCTGCTGTCCCTAGTAACACATGCAGTGAAATGCCAAACAGGCTGTGCCGTGGAAAGGAAAAAAAAAAAACCATCCAGTTAAACTTGGGCCCTGATGCTACAAACATCAAAATGTTTGTCTGTTACAAGTTAAGGCTACAAATAAGTGTTGGCAGGATGGAGATCTTAGTCATAATATTTTTTTTTTATGATGAGAATTTCTGTCAGCTGTAGGTTTTGTGTTATCAACATCTGTCACTGAGGGCTGGGCTATGATCCATAAGTGTTTCAAGTAAAAGGAAACAGATTTTCCTCCTAAAATTCAGAAATTGCCAAGCTGTTGTTTAGAGCAAAACCCTGCATTTAAAGTAATCTTCTCCTAACGGTTCAAGAGAGGCATTTAATTTCTGTGAGTTTTTCTTAATTCCAAGTGTCACCTGAGGTCTATCTCTTTGTCTCATAGCTGTGATTTCCTCAGTGTTAGTCGCTGGGATGTCAATATTGAGTAGCACGAACATACTAATTTTCTTTCCTGGAGTATAAGTTTTAGCATTGCTGAAGCACACGGTACTTTTTTTTTTTTTTTTTTTAATATGCTACGAAGAGTTTATTTACTGCTTTGAATGACTGATGACTGAAGAAATAGCAGTACAGGCTTGCACCCCCCTTACCCCATGAGGAACTGCTTGGAAAAGCTGCTATGTTATGCACGGTGCTACTGTTGTCTGTTACTTCCAAGAAATAAACAGTCAGTGAATTTAATGTCCCAAACAATGAACATATTGTACCTGATAATCTCTTGAGTTGCCATTATCTCCTCTGTTGGAAAAAAATGTAGTGGTTATTCAGCAGACCACTCTGTTTCTGAAGAATCTAGTAGAAACCACCTTGTTAATTGGAATTAACAGCAGCATCAGGAGGAGGCTGATCCTCTCGGAGGTTTCTGTTGGCACTTCTATTTCTTTTTGTTTCAAATATTCTAACTTCCACAGGTCATGTATATACATTAATCATAATGCTGGCTCGAATCTGGTAGAATTGTTCAGATGCTGTTTCCATCTGCCAAGAGCTTACTCTCCAGAAACTCCCAGAATGCAGCTAAATCCTCATTTAGTGATTGCCATGCTTCCAGAGGTAAGTTTACCTGGGGAACAAGCTAAATGCATGGGGCCAAATTCCTCAGCTGTCCAGACTGAGAAAAATCATAGAGTACTTTTTTGTGAAGCCCACAACTTCCATTTAAACAGGTGTCAAAAACTGGGAATTAAGGACAAGTTGTATTTCCTGAAAATGTAGAGCACTGATGCACTGGAACTCCCTCTCAACAAATGCTTCTTTTATATAAAACCTGAAGGAAGTTTTCTTAAATTTCTCTTCATTTTGTACCTGTGAAGTCTTCAATAGCACATGGAAATAATTGAATTATAATTTGTTGGGCCACTGAAAGGAAACTATAAGATACATAATAGAAGTATAATGACAACAAAATAGGAAGAACTGACAGTCCTGAGGGCTTGTTTCAGGTGAGAAAAGATACATTTCAGTTGTCTGCCTAGCTGAAAGTGAATGACTAGAGCACTTGTACCCCACGTTAGGAACTGATGTGACATCAAGTAGCTCTTGTTTAGATGTGATATAAACCCAGAGTTTATTAATTCAGACTCAGAGCCATGCTAATCCAGGATGGTTTATGTCCAGTTTGTGCTTCTTTACTCCTGTACCTGGGTACCAAGTCTGTTCTGCGTGTTTTAGATAACCCGTACCTTGTATAC
>JAVJGJ010000014.1:6237598-6255278 GCA_035590215.1 Microhierax caerulescens | reverse complement strand
AGGTTTCTCACACAGGAGGGAGTATGGTATTTACTGATCAATTAGTACATCAAATACATAAGTGCTATATGCATAACCTTAATTTCATTGTTTTCATACCAGTTAGGAAATATAAACCATAGATCTATACAGACAGAAGAGTAAAGCAGAAATCCTGTAAAAGTTGGTGGTATTTATGTATATAGCTGTCATAAAGGATGGAAGACTGTACTTGCAAGTCTATAAAAAGTGCAGGTTTCATGGCAAACATAGCCCTCCTCATAAGACTATAACAGCCAAATAGGTCTTCTTGATAAAAACCGAGACAGAGTCCAACCAGCATGAAACCTGGGTGTAAGACAGTCTTCTGGCCTGGAGCTACCTCCAAGAACACGTAGAACTTGGAGCCCTAAACCACTCATCTCTCAAGCTTGACAGGGATTACGGTCGTCTGACTTCAGGAGTCTAAAAGTCAGGCATCTGTTCTGAACTAGCTGTCTCATTTTCCTTTATGATCAATGGGGAGAGATCAGCAAGGTGATGATTCATTCCTCTTATCTCGGTCTGGCATGAATCATTCTTTCCACTTCTCTCTGTAAATTATTTTCTCTATCCTATGCATGTATTCTGTTCTGTCAATTGCAAAACACTTCCAGCTGTTTTTCTTCAAGCTAGGAAAAAGCCACGGATTGCTACCAATGAAGAAATTACACATTTATACAAAATTCCCACTCCGCTGCGGGTACAGCTTCATACGCTTCATTGAGAAGGCAGCTAGGGCTGTCCCTGCAGGATGGTGCCTGTCACCAGATGGTGCCACATAAAGGTGTAAATGAAGGTGACTCAAAATGGATGTTCAGACAGGAGGAGATGCCAAGGCTTCACCCAGTTCCAGAGAAAGCTGCAAGATTAGAGAGCCTGACCTTGTAATTGGTATACTAAGGGCAATTAGAGTAGGGAAAAGAAGAGGTTAAGCCTACAATCTGTGCCCTGCTTTCAGGTCTTCCTTCAGACCTTCCAGCTAAGTCAGAAAGAGGTTTCTATACAAACAACATATGCTGTTGTCTTAGCCTTTTTCACAGAATTCCCTTCTCTTGGCTTTCTGTCTCCTCTCCAGTGTCTTGCTTGCACAGTGTAGTAATTTTACTCCCCAGCACATGCAAGAAATAAAAATCCTACCTACAGTATTCACATCTTGCAAACTAAAAGATAAATTTTCTTTCTCAATTGCAATGACTTTTTGAAAGGCTCCCCCCCATATCAGCAATCAGAAAGTGTCCTGTCTTCTCTCTAATTAATGATCATTCTTTTCAGGCATTGCAGATGTCTTTGCATATGGCTCATTACCCTTAAGACAGAAACGATGTAAGAGTTAAAGGTTTATTTCACAGGGTGCTTTGGGCAACCATGAAGGATGAAGTCATTAAAAATACTTTTAACTAAAGCGAGGGCTGCTGCACAGCCTCATATTTTTCTGCTCTTACAATATTATGTGGTGGTTATACCTTTTGAATCAAGGTTTATGAGCATTTGTTCATGGTTAAAATTTGCCTGGAACAGAAGAAAATTGAAACAATAGTAATAAAACATGTATAATCGAGACTCCAAGGAATTTACTTTTCTGGTAAACTCTAAATCAATAAAGTAAATTAATTAGTAATGTGTCTACATGAGTTTTGATGAGCTGGCAGATTGTATATGAGGAGCCAGAATGCTAGGTTAAAGAAAAAACGACAAAAATCAGAACAGGGAATAAAGGTTAAAGTTCAATGATACCCTACTTCTAGAGGTTAAAAAGCTTACCGACACTAGTATCTTATTTTTTATTTCCCTGTTTAGCTTAATGGCTAGTAATTACTTCCTAATTCTTAAACACACTGAATTAAATATGATAAATAATGAAACTTTCCAAAGTGACCACACGAACCACAGATAACATATGTACTTCATTAATAAATGTACTTACTTGAATACCTAAGTTGGATATTGCTACCCTTTCTGTCAAAAGTTGTGCCACTACAGTGACCTTACACATGACATTTATTCTGAGGACTGCTGTGTGGCAGTCTCATCATCTTCAGTTTGTTCTTTGTGTTTGCAGAGTTGCATCTGTTAATAAAATGGCTTCTTTAAATTTTTACTTCTGACCTGTACCTCTGAGCTCTGGAGGCCTCATACGAACATGGCCACTTAAGATAGGATCTTGTATAGCCATTCTGCTTTTGCAGTTTTGGAGTTTCTTTCAAGGAGTGTCCATCAAAGATGGACACAGATGACTTCTGTCACAATGCTTGTCAGTCCTTCTCCAGTGGCAGAAATATGAGAACTATTTTTCTTTTTGAAGATTTGTGTATTTTTCCCTACAAAATATAGATGAGATTGAAGATATATTTCTTGTTCCTGGAACAGATGGTTGCAATGTCTGTGATGATCTTAGTTCTGGATGCTTAAATACAGGCCCTAGAAAGTGTCATCTTTGGAGAACTCAGCTGAGCCAGCAAAGCTCTATTGTGGACCTGGTGGTCACTGGAAAGTTCTGAGCTCTTAGCTCCTCTGTGACTCTGTGGTCTTTATAATGGAGGGTATTTAAAAAATAAAATTTGAGACCTTAAATTTGATCTCAATTTTATGAAAGAGGGAAGATAGGTGTGATCTCTTCAGAGAGGTGGTGATCAACTATCAGATCCTTTTCTGAGTACGAATCCAATGTACACTGGATTTTATATGGAATTGGCTAGTTGTAATGAGTATATCCATGATGCAGATAAGATTATTACAGAAGGGAAAGGGACAATTCTAACCTAAATCATGCACAAACTATTTTGACCAGCCGTGTACTAGTGAGAAGTCAAGTGCTAACTGGAGTTCTAGAAATGCTGAAAGTCTCATGTCCAGTTATATCACATCAGTGTGGTACCATCAAGAAAAAATCACAGCCTTAATAATGATTGTCTCGTCATACAGCAGGGCAAGCCAGAATCTCCTAGGTAAACAACTCTAATAAAAATAGGCAGATGCAGCTTTACAGCACCAATAATGTCAGCCAGGATTCCAGGCGTGCTGTGAACCTATCAACAAATTTCATGATTTTCAGGTGTGTGTTTTCAATATCACAGGCTGCGTTATGTCCACGGATGCTCACCTGTATCAACCCCCTGACTGGGATTTGGCTTCAGCCAAATGTGCATTCCCATTACCTGATTTCATCCAACCAGTGACCTTTTCCAGGAATGACTGTGTACAGCTGTGAAGTACAGAAGCTGTTTCTATACATAGCTCCTGTGCTTCATCTATACATGAATGTCACTTGAGCTCAAATTTCCTCAACAATTAACTTGGCACTTCCATGTGCATGTTAAAAACTATGAAAGAGAAAACTGGTCCGTGCTCCACTGATGGAGGGCTCAGCTCTTGCAGGAAAAGACCTGATCAGAAGTGACAGGAAGATTATGAATATTTTTAGGAATTTTAGCAGATTTCTGCCTATCACCTCTTTCAGGCAAGTCTGAAGCATCGAAGGTTCCAGAGGTGCCAAGGGAAATGAATTTATGTATAGAAATTATAAAATCTTCCATCTGTGGCTTTAGTTCCTAGTCCTAGTTTGAATCCAAATTATATCAAGCTTGGAACTGAATATAAATTGGCTCTGGCTCTGGCTCTGAATAAATATATCGGGGTTGGATGTCTTGCTTTGCTTGAATTCTTATATTTTAAGGTGCTTTTTGTCCTCAAATGCTGCCGTAACTGTTTCAGTTGAGGTTGGCATTGATTGTTCCTAGCTCTTTTGTTAAACATGAAATATTGGGGTAGAGTTCATTTTAACCAGTCCTTCTGGGTGTTCGAGGTTCCTGGCTGTACCGAAGCCTGGGAACGGGCACGTGTTGTGGGCTCATGGACATAAGCAATGTCCATAAGCAACGTCGTGCTGTGTGGGAAGGCTCTCCAAGTGTGCATGCTCTCTTTGGTGAAGGATCGTCATTCACTGCAGGAGCTCTACTGCGTTCAGCAGTAGTTCAGAGGGCTGTAGGCACTTAGGATTGATGAAGCGGTTTAACACCCCAGATAGCTCCTCGGAGACTTGTTTGGCAGCTTCAGCAGAGTCTGACAAGAAGGTTGTAGGCCAGCAACAGAGCCTCACCAGTCATTGCAGCTTTAAAGGATATATTACATTTCATCTGATGCCAAGTAGTGTGGCTAACATTGCTGTTCCTTAAGCAAAGGACTTCAGAAAAAAATATTTGATGAGAAAAAGGGTCTTGTTTAAGCATCAGTGCTATGCAAAGATAATGATTTATTGTCCCGTAGTGAGAACAGTATTAACTTTTCACATGTTGTTGGAATCCCATTTCCACTGAATCAGAATAATTTATCTCCCAGAAACTGGAAGGTCTCTTGCTGGTGTTCAAGACAGTGAGTGTTTTATGATGTCCTCATGTGTGGCATCTAAACTGAAGATCAGGCTGGCCAGCTGTGAAAGCTGTGCCACAAGCAGTAGGTGACATTTAAGCAAACATTTTTGAGTGTCTGTAGCCTTACTGAAACCTCTCAGCCTAATGAGACAAGACTGTGAGATCACCATGATGAAAAAGACAATGGTGAGTTTTTAGTTGCCATTAATTGTAAGTGATCTCTAAGTAAGGGAAGGTATCAGGGTTACTTTTAATAACTGGGCTATCTGAAATTGAACAAAATTCTTACCTAGGACACATTTGCACTGCATGTCTGAAGAGTTTTCTCACTGTATGACAGTCTCGCACGCTGCAGGTAGATGGTAGAGAATAATTCAGAACTTGCTTCTTCTAGTGAGGTGTTAGTGGTGAAAGCTATGCTCACCGCTTCATCACTGTGGAGGTCTTAATTTTTACAGCGCTATTCTTACATCTATGACCTATAGCTTTACTTTGCATGCATCTGGTTTGGATGCAAGTTGTTGTCTTGTGCAGAGGACAGTTGTTAGATGCCTGCAACCAAGTTTCTTATAGCCATTTACTTCAAACTGAGCTGTGTCAGGTGAGGAATGAATAGGGCAACTGAAGATTTTTGGACTAAAAGACCCAATGTCCAATCCAGTTATCATGAGAAAGCCAGTTCAGTTGCTGGTTTTGTACATTTACTGAGTCTGAGGAGTAGGCAGAGCTAGAATAAAGGGTGTCTGGAATATTGGTGAGTGTAGGTATGAAAGCAATGAGATAAATTATTCTGGTTACAACTGGTAGTGCTAAGCTCTGCAACGAGTATCAGTCAGTACAGACACTAGTTTCTCTATTGGTTGTCCTGGCATCCTCTTGTTTTTCAGAGGTGGTGGATAGAAAAGACAACATATTTAGCTCTGTCTGAGATCTCAAAAAAAGTAGTTGGTATGAAAGTTGGAAGACTATGGCTGGAATTTAGGTCTCTTTCCCGGGAAAATAACTACATAATTTTGTTTGTCTTCCTCCTGGTAGTAGTTCCTGCATGAAAGCAATTCACAGCTATTGCACACTTGCATTCAGCTATAGCCATACAAATCTTTTTACTGGCAACACTGAAGGCAGAAGGAAGGATGTTGTTTGGCTGCAAAGCTTTTATTGTTGGATGTGAAGTAAAGAGATAAGGAATCAAGGTGGTTCTTGGAGGCTGCATGAATTTCTAGGGAAGGCTGCTAGAGAAAAAGAAGGAGACTGTGAAAACATCGGGTACTTGTAAACTTAATGCATGGTTTTATTCCACGGATGAAACACATTTTAATTCCTGATGGATTAAGATTCATATTTGATACTCTGCCTCTATGAGGTGATTGCCAGGGCTTCTAATATGTCAAAAAATACCCACAAACAAGGAACACAAGTGAAGTCAAGCAAGCTGAAGGGGGACATACCTGAGTCTGATATCTGTCAGGTTTTTGTGAGGACTTGGATCTTCATTAATACTTGCAGCTAGACACTGGAAGGGAGCAATTTGGTTACAAGAGAGTCAGTGAGATTATTCACTACCAAAGTAAGGTGTTCAACAACCACTTGTTTTAGTTGATATTGCGGGTTGGACTATGAAGACCTGAAATAGAAGGAATAATCAGAAAATATCACACTGTTCAGGTACCTCTGCAGCAGTGTCCAGAACTAATATTGGCATGTGATCTGGTTAAAAGTTTCCTTGAAGACGGCTCAAAGTATCATGTAGAGCCCTGTGGACAGCAAGTCCATCCACTTTTCACAGTAGGAAAATTCAAGTGGTCACTGAGCTTGACACAAGTTTGATTCGTGTGGCGGTGAGAAGTCAGCGGTTCCTATCTTAACGTTGGAGTCTATGGTGCTTTCAGAAAGAGCTTTGGAGTCTGGGCAGCTGCAGAGGGATCAGTCTAGACAGTTGCAAAACACCATATAGCCACTTAGAGTAATTTTTCACACTAGAAATAAACTCTGAGGAATATGGTTCTATTTGACCTAATGTCCTTCAGAACTCTAGAGAACGAGGAGGAGAATGAAGGCCTATTTGCCCCTGTTTCTGTAGCTAGACCTATAATCTAGTTCTACCTGGCACAAACTGTGAAGGGAAAGGGCCACCCTCTAACACAAAGACTCAATGGGGCTGTAAGAATAAACTGAATGTGCTTTGTTTTGATGTTCTTGAACCAGTGGTAAGGGCTCATCCTGTAGCAATGAATGAACTCAGAAGCAGTTGAGCTGAATGCAAAGTGAAGGATGGATTATGAAAAAAGTTTTGGGGGTTAATTCATCTGTGGTTTTTGCTTCTGTTTATTTTCAGGTGGAAGAACAGGATATTATTATAGAGTTCCCTGTCTGAAAACAACAATCAGCTCTTGGGAGACTATACACAAAAGTAAACTCAGTATAGGTTTTCTTCTAATTGAGTGTTAATAAGAGATGCACCATTCTAATGAGCAGGTGAAAACAGACAGTCCTTTCTAACAGATATGTTGTAGTTGTGATAATGAGAAGCTATTAGTATTTTTCTTGATAATTAGTCTGTTGATTGGTTTGTATTCCCCTTGCACCATCAGCACTTTTATATATCAATAAAATGTTGATTTAACTTTTAGTGTTCCTACATACCCCTTTCAGCTGCTTAATTGAAAAATAATTGTATTGACTTAGTAATGCTATGCTTACCAAGCAAACTACCTTCATATATTTTATGCCTCTCCCCATTTTATTCTTCCATAGTAATAAGGCTTGAAGCCTGCAGAACTAAATGTTCAAAAATCGAGAAGCAAAATCTAACATTTGATAGTTAATTCTGCTTGTCTGAACACATCATGATATAGCGAAGCACAACAGAGCATACAGAAGATCCCTATCTATAGGAAAAAAAGAACAGGCTTCCACATAGCTTGAAACCAGACATTGTCTCTTTTGTTTACCAGGGATGCTGCTGGCATCTTCCCACAGCACAGAGTGGCACCTAGTGGCTGCAAAGATGGTAAAAATAAATGTTTTTGTACTGTTCATACCCTCTGAGCCATGAATTTTCTTTAAATGCATGATCACAGTCCTGGGTAGTCCTTAATTAATCAACTTTTGATCCCTATGTTACACAGCACCCAAAATGCAGAGGAGAAAACTGACCTTACCCTGTCACCAGCATGCTGGCTGATTTGCAACCAGGGCACCTTCATAAATTATTTTCCTTCAAGCTTCTTAACAAATGTACTCTGCTGCTGCACAGAAACTACATATTGAGAAATTTTCACCCAAATGTGAATATTTAAAAAATCTTACAAAGACCAACTAATAAAATTAGAACAGCAATAACATTACTAAAGAGTATTATTGTTACTGAAAACAACCCAAAAGCAACACAGAAGAAGACTCAAGTGATGGCTTTTCCTTCATGCGTATCTTTGTGGGTTTACTGACTTTGACAGACTTGTGCCAATTTAAATCAGCCCCGAGTTTAGCTCTTGTCTCATCCATACATGAAATACAGCAAGTCTTACAATATCCAACTGCCTTCACTGACATATCTGATATCACAATATAAACACACAAACATTTGGGAAAAGCACATAAACTATCATTTGGGAGATAAATTAATTTGAGGCTTAGAAATATATTTCCCCTCATGAAGTGTATTAGTTACCCAAGTTTGAGTTTCTGATCTTTAGAATTAAATGTTCGGCACCTTGAGTTTTATAGCACAGGATATCAAGATACTTACCAAGCTTTCATCACTGCAGGGTTTGAATATGTCTTGAAGAAATAAAGAATAATAGTAGTACCTCATCTTGTTCTGTCCACAGTTAAGAAAGTTCTTTGCCAAAGACTCCTGGTTCAATTTAGCATGAGAGAACAGCACTGTTTTCAGGGTGGTTCAGCACTAGAATCAGCCGAGCTGGAGGCATTGTTCCTACTCACCTGCAGCACATGTTGTGGTTTAATTTCTTTCCCGTTTCTTGCTAAAGAGAAGTTTATTTGTTATTCAATTGGATTTGGTGAATGGTTTAACCCTTCCTGACCGCTCCATTGCCCAGCGTGAGCATAAGCCAGGCAACCAAAAGAAGCGGCAGTCGGTTCCAGCGCATACCTCCCCACTTCAGAAAAGTGGCCTCACAGGATGGACATTTTTTATAGCGCCGACACCTGCTCTGCACAGGTGCCCAGGCAGCAACAGGCTGTGACATTTACAACCTTTACACCGCATTCATACTGCTTCACTGCCATTTCTACCACCAGGGTTATGAAAAGGACACCATCTGCTATGACAACTGCTTCCCTAGAAAGACTTCACACAGGTTGGGCACAATCACTTTTTTTTTTTCTATTAAAAAGACACTGCAACTCATGATTGCAGTTTGCATGGCTCGAATGAAGCCAGACAGATGAGAAGTGCAGTGCTATTTTGGGACATTCCATTCAAGTGTGGGAATTCCCATTGGCTCGTGGTCAATGGCACCCTCCTTTCCCAGGCACCGGTGTGAAGCCAGCAGTGACGTTAGTCTGTGTTTCCTAAACTTGTAGTGGGCTTGGACAACTGGAAAACCCTGATGTGCCTGTGGGCGGTTGACTCCTGATCATCTGCATATGGTTATCTAAGACAGGTAGGACAATTGTTTATATATTCATTTACATATTTTTTAGCAGTAGAAGAAATACATACCATTCATGGGGGATTTTGCATTCTGAGGAAAACAGAAGTATAAAGTCAGATGAAATAACTATACTCATCATTTCTGTTTAAGTTCTGCTGATTTCGCTATTTTCTTTGGAACAACTAAGCACAAGCTTGAATGTACATTTAATTTTAAATCAAGGAGATGTAAGGGCTCTGCACTAAGATGATATTAGACAATAGGTGGATCTGCTTTGTAGTTTATACTATACCATAGAGACATAGACTACATTATGCAAAAATTTGATGTATGTAATTATTTCCTCTGCTTCATTGCTGCCTGTACCATGGATGAAATTTGCAGCAAAGATTGAATGTTGGGTTTGATGGGTTGTAAGTTCATTTGAGTAGCAGAAACTTTTGCTTTTTTCAAAGATATTTGGAACTCTGAACCTTCTCCAGAGCTCCAGAGAATAAGACAGAGAAGCTTCCAGATCCAGCATAGAAACGGTATAGAGATAGAATATACTGCAAGGAAAAATCCACAATTACTCAGTGTAAAGCATGCCCAACCTTTTCCATCTGTGCTCACTTTTGTCTTCCATAATCTGTATGTTACCTTTTGAAAGTGGCTCCCCCAGACAAGCTCTGTTGGGATGTGCACAGCCCAGCTATGCAGCTGAGTTCTGTTACCTTAATTTTAAAAAAGCCTAGATGTTTGAGCAATTAAAATATGTGTAAACAGACCTTATTTTTAATAAGTCTCCAAGTCCACTGGTATAATTTCTGTCCTGCTCTGCAAATATTGTTCTGATGTATCAGTACCTTGTTATGACAAAACATTTAAATTAGATACTCTGCTCAGATTCAACTCTTCTTTTGTACAAAAGAAAAGAAAAACTTATGGGAAATTTCCTTTAAAATTCTAGGGTTGATTATGTCTTTCTTAAACCAGTTTTATCTCATTGTTGTGGAGTACTCTTGACCTTCTATGTAGTCAGATTGTCCCTTAATAGTTGGTAATTCCTGCTAGATGCATGGACCTCTTTGGTGTCCTTTCAGCCCTTGTGCATTGGCTGTAGTTTCAGTTGTGCTTTCCACAAGCCTAGTGTGTCTCCTGAGAGGCCAATTTAAAATGGACAAACAGGTCATTCCATCAGGATGCTTTTGTTTTACATGTTTTTTATCAGTCTAAAATGCTCTCTTTGAAAGGCCCATCTCACTTACAAGGTACTTTGCAAAATGCAGTTGCATTGATATGAGTCATTTGACAGAAAGGGGAGGGAGGTTTTGTGGGCATTTTATCTTGAAGCTGCCCACTCCTACAGAGCAACTTGCATAATCCCTTTTCTGTTCTTCAGAAAGACCAAAAGTTAGGAAAGGGGTGAATCACTTCCTGTAAAAATCTTGTTCAGTGTGTTCAGTAATGGTTATGGGTTGCTGCTAAGTGGTGCTTGAAATACATTAGCTTGCCTGATGCTGTTAATCTTTCTCCTTATCTGTGGAAGCTTTGAGACTGTCTTCCTTTGCCTGTTCCCACTTGTGCCTGGTACCTCTTTGAGCTATGAGTGAGTTTCCCTTTGTTCATCCTTGCAGGAGTCAGCAAAAGAGGGATGCACTGTATATCGTGTGCCAAAAGACAAGCCAGCAGGGAAGAACGGCCTGAATGAATAGAAAGCTTTGGCTGTAACTTGGAAAAAAAAAAAAAAAAAAAAAAAAAAAATGGAAAGTTTACAACCATTGGAACAAGAGGCAGGGAACTCAGGAGGACTATAAGGATGTCATGAGGTTATGCAAGGTGAAGGTTAGAAGGTTAGAGAGGTGAAAGCCCAGCTAGATCTCGGACTGGTCACTGCCATAAAAGATAACAAAAGATGTTTTTAAAAATACATTAGAAACCAAAGGTGGGTCAAGGAGAATCTGCATATTTTATTGGGGGCGGGGTGTGGGGGGTTGGGGGTGTGGGGGGAACATTGCACAGAGGATGAGGAACAGGCTGAGGTACTGAATGCCTTCTTTGCTCACTCTTTACCAGTAAGACCAATTACCTTCAGGGTACTCAGCCCCCTGAGCTGGAAGACAGGGATAAGGAGCAGTACTGATACAAGAATTATTTACTTTAAAAAAAAAGAAAAAGAAAGGAGGGAAAAAAAAAAGTAAATATCTATAGTGAAAAACAAGGAAGAATTTGAAAAGCAGAGGTTGTTAGTTAAATCCTTTCAAACAGTTAACAAAACACGGCCTTGGGAGAAGGAATTCACACAACAAATATATCAAGCTGGGACACAAGATAAGCTCAAAAAGAACCGAGTGGTTAATGAGACTAAACAGAAAATCACTGGTTCCATGTGTGAACTATCCTAATTAGTATACTGAAAGATCCACCCTGGAGCAAAGACAGCCCCCTGCTAACAAAGCCCCATCCCCACAGAACATGCATGATCAAAAAAAGAAGACTGTACCTTGGTCAAGCACTGGGACAGGCTGCCCGGGGGGTGGTAGAATCACCATCCCTGGAGGTGTTTAAAAACCACTACATGATGCTACAATTCTATGATTCATTAAGCGGACTAAGAAAACGCCATGTTGTAGTGATAAGCCAAAATTTCAGTACAGAGAGAAAGTGCTGGGAAGATCAAGTTGCAGAAAGATTAAATCAGCAGATAGATACGGTGAAGTTACGGGTTTGGCTGTCTGGTTACGGGCTGGTCACCGAAATGGGTGAGAGTGGAAGCACAGCTGTTCCTTTTTGCAGCAGATTCTTGTATCACATTAGCTGCAGCATAAATCCCAAATATATCTACAAGTCACCACCACGAAAAAACATCTGGACAATGCACATGGGGACATGACTAGTCACATGTCTGTAAGCAGTTCTGTTTCCAGGCATGAGCCCACAGGTCCTGAGCCCTGGGTGCCAGCAGATAAGGCTTTGACCCACTAGTGAAAAACAGAGATTTCAGAAAGTCTCTGTATAGGTTTTTCACTAGCAGTTGTCAAATTCCCAGTCAGTTTTGAAGAGGATACTGGGCACAGCTTTTCTCAGAGCAACCAGCTGCTTTTCTGGAGGGTATTCCAGGTGTCTGGAAAAGCAGTTGCTGCATGGAAAAGAAAGCAGCTGCAGTACAACACAGTCAGACCTGTCAGTGCAGCCTGATGATACATCAGAACATGTGATGAGAGCCCACTTGGACTTTCTACTCCATGGGATGTGGGAAACTGCTCTTTCATTTGTGATTTTTCCTTCTGGACCTGTAGAAACTCTGAAGGCTGAGGATAGCTCAAAACATCTTTGCTTCTTCTGGCCCTCAGGGCAATCTGTCCTGTAAGCAGCTGGTAGGAAAGGGCTCCCTCTCTATGCTGGAGTGCTTTGTCCACTCCCACCTGCTTTTTAAATTAATGCAGGGATGGATGCATTTTGGAGTCCAAGGGCCATGTTCTGACACAAATACTTGGAGTAAATATTTTGTCACCACAGAGCGATGTCTCAGTGGAGGTACTGAGGACAGTATCACCAGTGTCAGGATATCTGAATGCGTCTCCTTGCTGCTTAAGCAATCAATCATTTTGAAAAATCATTAGTATGTAGGAGTCCTCTTACTCCCTCTGGTGTGCAAGTATTCACACAGATCAATGAGATTATTGATGAAAAATTACTTAATGAAAGCAGCGAGGGGCTGTCAGTTGGGCGCTAAATGTGCAGAATTCAGTTTTAAAAGAAAAATGTCAGGAAGACCTCTATGTTATAAAATCAGATCAAAATTTATAATGAACAGTGAAACCACACGCTAGGCCTAATCACAGTAATTAGACAACAATAAGGAACTTAAATACTGTTTCTGAATACTTATTTTAGTCTAAATGCAAAGATGTCTTCTTCCTATGTCTTGTTGAGATTTTCATGCTATGTCAGGAAAATGGCAACTCTCGTAAGATTTTATGAGCTTTCAAGATCATTAAAGGGAAGTGGCAGAAAATGAAACGCAAATATGAAGAACAGACTTTGGACAACTTGAAGCAAGTCCATCCACTTGTAAATTAAAATCAAATGCCACCAGATATGGAGGCTGTAAAAATACCCCTGCTTTATAAAGCTTTAAAAGGTCAGTTCAGTTAAAATGTCTTTACTGAGCACAGCCCTGTTTTCTTACTTCTGCATTCAGCATGCAAGCTGTAGTCAGTGTATTTTGAAAGGCTAAAATAGGATGTGGTACCATGGCGGGGAGGTTTAGCATGTGCAGATAGGCCATGCTATCTGTGCTTTCCCATTATTTCTTCATATGCATCCTGCTGCAACCAGGAGGGCTTTGTCACTGGCTTCGGTGAGTGTGAGTTCTAACCGGTAGTACGTGGCTCAGCACAGAGCAAACAGTCATTAGCAGACGTGTCAGTGCTCCTGGCACAAAACCTCCCCATTTCTAGCAACGAGAGACAGCACATTCTAGCGGATTGAAGAAGGCTCTCAGCCAAAACTGCAGAATTCCAATTATACCTGTGCTTCTGACTCCTAAGTCCTGGAACCATCCTGAGCTGCTGATACGTTGGAAGGATGAAATGAGGCTAGACAGGGCAGAGTACAATACTGGTTGGGTAATGCTAACAAAATATAAAGTACTTGCTAACTGCTGAGATTGAAACAGTATTTCTTTTGAGAAAAGTAAAGCAAATACCTCCTGGTTCAGCTGCATTTTGGCTTGCAGAAGCAAAGTGAAGCTCCGAGTAAGCTGCTGCCTTGTGACTGCAGTTTGGGACAAGGAAGCAGTGACTCCAGCAGAGATATTCCAGTAAAATTTCAGAAGTGTAGAGAATATGTAGAGGTTGCTGTCTTCATCTGGAGCGAACAGCCCAGGGTGGCAGGCTAGGAATGTGATGCAAAGAATGAAAGGGTGCCCCTAATTCAGTGTGTAGCCTTGCCCGGCTTCTGGGGTCAGGGCTTTTGAATGTTCTGTCCTCAGGTCCTTCTGCATCTGTAATGCTGCTCACTTACTTGATAGCTGTGCCACTGGTCCATGAGCACTCAGTCATCTGTTATCTGAAGTACTCATTTCCCATAGCCTAAATAGGGATCTTCAGTATTTAACCTCACACATCCAATTTTGAAAACACTTGTCCAATCTTTTTTTTTTCCTGTAGGCTGCTCCATTTGCTACTTTGGTTATGCTCTCTGACAGTATTTATTTCATTCTAAGGAGGTATTTAGTGCATGGGCAGATGCAGACAAATCCCTAACTTCAATATTTCTTCTTTGGCTATGACTCGCAGGTGAATACTGACTGTGGCAAGTCATCGCAGACGTGAATCGCAGCTATTTTATTTTCTTCCTTGAAAAATATAATTTAATTGAAATGTGCATAATGTATGCCTTTTAAATGTAAAGATGAGAATACTTGAGTAAGTATGAATGTAAATCAAAGACTCATGCCAAATTCTAAAAGAACCAAAACTTTGGAATTATTATTACATGTGGGAAACTATCCATATAATTTTCCATTTTCCTAAACTTTTGTACCTAACTTTTGTTTCCTAAATTGTTCCTAATTGTTCCTAACTTTTAGATATCTCTTCTTTAATGGACACATGAAACAGTCACTAAAGAAGAATGTGCAGGATGTTACTGCAGAAAGTTTGTTTTGTTTTGAACCTGTTCAGTAATCCAAGTGTTCCATATTTTTATTCAGGTCTCTTTATAATATTCCTTTAGAGCCAAGCAACTAGCTTATGCTAGTTGCAGAAACAGATAATGCCTTTTTATTAGTAATTATTTAGTATGATGTTCTGCATTATTTTAAAACAGTAGGAAGCTTCTTTGAGAAACTTATTTGGAAAATGAATCACAGAAAAGAAACATTGTTCATCAGCTTCTTTTCTCATTGCTTATCAAAGAAAAGGTTTTTTGTGTTAAAAAAGGAAGTCATGGCTTTCTAGTCAGGCAAGGATGATCTTTTTTCTAATCTTTTATTTTTTTCTTTTTCCAATTAATTTTATAGTAATAGTCTTGGATAACAATTACCTACTCAGATGGGCAGAAATGGGGTTTCTTGAAATACCACCTACATAAAAATAATATTTGACCACAGTCCAATTTTATGTTTTTTAAATAGTCTTGATATCTCTGTAATAGAGAAATAAATCAGTTGTAATCTCATCAGTTCTATTGCTGAGTGAGCTTCCACATCTATAGAGAATGGAAAAGAATCTTCCCTCTTCTTTTCCAATATATTCATAAGCTTAGTATAATTTAAGTGGAAATAATATTTGTACTGTGAATGACCCTACGAACAAGATCATAGAAAAAGACTGTGTAATAATAGATACCAGTTTAAAAATGGCAAAACCAGTCTTGCTTCTCCAACAGAAATGTTGTTTTGCAGAGAAATCTTGAGGATCTGCCTACTAGTCAGTTTTCTAGCTGTTTGTTGCTGAATATATTATTTTACACAGGATACACACACCACCTCCTGATGCCCAATGCAGCCACTACTAAATTCAGCAGTTTTATCAGTGCTAGTGTTGAAGTCAGCTGTGTGACTTGTTTTGTGTTTCCTACCAACATCATATCAACACTACAGAAATATTATACAGGAAAGAAATACAAATAAAAAAAAGACTAAAAAAAAAATGTTTTCCTGACATGACTTACAGGATGACTAGCACAGAAGTATATACTGGTTTTTCAGAGTTGGAAGACGAATTTTGACTGCAAAGAGAACCCATTGGCTTGGCAATGAATGATTACTCTTGTGGAGTGAAAAAGCAAAAATGAATCTCCTAAAATGTGGAAATGCAATGAACCATTAAAAAAAAAAAACCTAATATTTCAAACACTTAAAACATAGGAACTGCTAGAAAAGAGACCATCTGAATGGTTTGTACTTACGGCTATTCTGTGAGATGACAAAAGCAACCTTATGCTGGATGTGTGAACTCAAGGTATTAATCCTGTCCTGACAAAAATTATAACTGGCCTGTTTTATCCCCTGAAACTGGGCAAAGGGTAAAAGGTGAAATGAGAAACCATCGCTTCTGTGCATTCATTAGTTTACTGCTAATTGAGAATTTCCACCTTGCAAGCAGCCATGTAACCTGCCAGACCCAATTCCCCAAGTACTAATTAAATCAACCACAAGCAACATGGACTTCTAAATCTTCTGGTGTGTATAATAAAGAGAAGTGCAAAAATAAATATACATAGTTAGCCAAAGTATCCACTGGAAAGGTGTTCGAACTATGCTCAGAACAAGATTTCCCAGGCACTAGGGAGAAAATCTAGCCTGTGCTGCAAAAAAATTCGAGTACTTCTGGCCAGCTGAGACCATTGATGTGGTAAAGTGGAAGGTGAACAAGATGGTGCCGTCCCTTTGGTACCAGAAGCCTCATAGAAGCATTTTGTGGGATAGCCATCCTTTCTGTGAAGGGTGTTGGAGGACCTTCCAAGGTGTCAGATCCATAGTGCTATGTCATCTCCATGTGCTCCATCTGCCACCTTTTTTGTTCCAGCCATCACTGTTTTGATGTACTTGAAACATCCTTTGTGCATGAGTTTGCTTCTCAGGACTTCCACATGGTGACTAGTTTCCAAAGGACATGGCAAGTGAACGGCATTCACAGAACTTAGGGGTGACTGGTGGATGCTAAAATAAATCTTGGATTTCTTTCCATAATTTCGAGTTGTTCTGTGGCTCTTTCTGTTATTTTCCAAAGCAAAGAAACACAGAACAGTAGAAGCAACTTGAATGTGTAGAATTTTCCCTTTCGTATTTGTTTATTCATAGAAGATGTGGGTATTACAGAACTAGCTATATGCTTGTAATACTTTCATCTATGAGAAGAGAGGAAAATCCCAAGAAACCACAGAATCTGTAAGCATGGGTTACCCTCCCCATGTCCCTGATTTTATTTGACCTTCCTGGCTCGAGATAACTGAGCTGAGTTATCCACTGCAGTAGGTTGTTTTACAACATATCAAGGTGGATTCCACTCGAGATACTTCTGCTTTGCCTTTTAAAAATGTTTCTGCTCTGTAACAAGTGGGGTTTAACCTGAGTGACACTGGTGGTTTTAATGACTGCTCTTTTTTCCTGGTGGTTGTGAAAAAACATTTTGGGAGCGAATGGTCTGAGTGCTGCCTTATCGATGATCACTGGGAAGCTATTTCTCTACTGAGATGAATTAAATTGTTGTTTTCACTGGCTTGGAACAATGGAAGAAAAATTTTAGATAAAACCTGCCTGATTGTTCTCTCAAATGTTCAGTTTCTCTGTGGTGCAATGTACCTAACACGTTATAGAGACAAAATATCAAATGTACACTTAAAATGATAAAATGTCAATTTGATCATAATTAAACATAAAAGACCATGTGTTGGAAACAATCCCTACTGATTTTCAGACCATGCCTGGTTTTAGGAGATTGAAAGAAAACTCTATATCACACTACTTGAAAAGATACTTCTAGGATTATTTTTCAACCTCTTCATAACAATTCTGTGGCTTTTAGTATAATGGTCTTGGTCCAGTGCGTGTAGTGACCATGTATTTGGTTTAAAGAGCTTAGAGACCAGGGACATACTCTGGCAATTGTTGTTGGGGGGGGGGGGGGGGGGGGGGGGGGGGGGGGGGGGGGGGGGGGGGGGGGGGGGGGGGGGGGGGGGGGG
>JAVJGJ010000014.1:6212085-6225477 GCA_035590215.1 Microhierax caerulescens | reverse complement strand
AGGGCAGAGCAGAGGGGCAGGATCCCCTCCCCCGACCTGCTGGCCACCACGCTCCTCCTGGTGCCCCCCAGGATCCCTTTGGCCTTCCTGGCCACAAGGGCAGACTGTCCAGTGAGAGGACAAGAGACAATGGACACAAGCTGAAATGGAGAAAATACCATATTTAAGCATAGGAAAAAAAAGTGTTTTTGCAGAGTGTGTGTGGTCAGACCCTGGAACAGGCTGCCCAGGGATGTTGTAGAGTCTCCATCAGTGGAAATATTCAAAGCCTGACTGGACATAGCCCTCAGCAACCTGCTGTAGCTGACTGATCATCTCCATAGGTCCTTTCAATTTCATTGTGACTCATAAGTTATGACTTAACTGTTACATGTGCTCCTCCATGTTAGTGGGTAAGGGTCACATCAGCTTCCTTGTGGTGACTTGTTACCTGTAATAACCCTGAGAAGTTGTTGCCACTCTGTGCCAGGTTCTGCACAACATTTGTAACTTCAGCTTGTGCTGCCATGAAGAAAGTGCAGCCTAAATATGAAGTTAAAACAGGCGCACACAAGACAGTGACAACACAGTGTAGTGGGTAAGAGTATTAAAAACACTGACATTCACAACCACCTTCCTATTTAGTTGCCACAGGCATCAGAGCAGAGGAGAAGGTTACGGAAGCAGTTGATTGAGAAGGCTTTGTAAATTATTATTTTTGTGCCCTCTTTCTATGTATGCGGCAGTGATGCTGTTATAATCTGCTTAAATTGCTATTTGTTTTATAACTAATATTTTAAGAAAAAAGCAGTGCTATTTTATTTCCCTCTTTCAACAGGGTGTATATTTTCTTAGTTTTCAAAAGTAGAATAAACATCAGTTTTTAAACATCTATTTATAGCAGCTGGGGGAGCTGTGTAAATCTTTAATATTATATACTTGTCCTCAAGTTTCCTGTCATCATCCATAATTTAAAGCAAATAAATCTTGGATTTAGAAAGGTTCACTCTGCACTCACCATTTAGCTCAATCCAGAAGCAACACAGAACATGCCTGTTTTATGCTTAGGGTGTTAAGAATGAAGCTTGAAGCTTTGATGAGGTGATAAGATACAAGGATGTTTACAGAAACGTGGAAGGACCATGACATGTATCAGGCATAGCACCACAGCCTTAGGCTCTCCTCTGCTGCCAGCAGCTGTGAACTTCAGCAGTGTTCAATGGAGAGTAAAATTTAATTAGAAGTGAATTGTGCCAGGGTCTTCTGCCTTCATTCTAGACATGATAAGAGTTGACAGCACCTCTGTCCACTCAGGGTGAAATTTATTGTGTGCTAGACTTCACTATCGTATATCAACTTTGCGGAATTAAAAGGATTCAGGTAAAATACTAGTAAAAAAAAGCATCTAATGATTTGGGTTTAAAAATGTCAGCCTTCCATTCTTGCATCTTTACCAGAAGTGCAATTTTGTAGAGCAGTCAAGAGTTATCTAAGCAATTGCAGCCCTGTACTGTGATAAAAAAGGGGCTGCTGCCTTAAATCATTTGCCCTTACTTAATAAAACCTTATTTTTTTTAATTAGAACAGCAAATGACCATATTAGGAGACAAATTTCTTTAATTAGTGTTCTGTATCTTTTATTTGGTTTCCAATGAAGGTTTAAATCAAAGGCAAACAGCAGAACACAGGACAGCAATGCGTTACTTAAATCTACTTGGAAGTAAAATCTTCTGTCTCAATAAGAATTGGGAGATTCTTCCAGGATTAAAACACTCAAGCGCGTTTCTTCAGATTGAGGATATCATTAACATTTACCGTATTTAAGTATACTGCAAAAATGTTTTTTTCAGAAGATCCTCAGATGTATCACAAAATTTGCAATCTAAGGCACCCAGAAGAAAGATGAATTAAAAAAAAAATAATTTGCAAGCTAAAATGTAATTTTAAAACTAAGCATAATTTTCTGCCCAGAAGGAAACATCTTAGGTCTACATATATATCACATAAGGGCTGTAATTCTGAAAGGCTTCCTTCTAAATCTGTCACAGCACTTTCTAAACTAGCCAGCTGCAACAAGGTCTTTTACCATCACATACCAACATACACTCCATACCAGTCCCTCTGCTGCCTTCTCCTAGTGTCTCCTCACCTAGCACGCACTCGCTCTCTCTTTCCCTGCTTCTTCCTCCTCTCTCTTCCTCGGCTGCTCCCTCTTCACGGGCTCTCAACCCCTGACCAGAAACAGCCACAGCTGCACCTTGTCTACATCAGCCAACCCACCCCCTGAAGCCAGCCCACAGGTGTGTGTTATCAATGATAATTAACCCAGCTTCATTCCTCTACAGAAATGGTGGTCATCAATCAGTCGGTAGTTTCCTTCCAGCATGATACTAAATTTTTTTGCTTATGGGTGATGGATGATGGTCCCATCTACACTTTGGGTGCTGCCTGTGTCAGTGTGGTTTAGGGGTATGTATACAGACCTTCCAACCTTCCTATGTTCTTTACCAGATCACTCCAGGCTGAGCAGTTCATCTCTTTTGTACTGCTGAGACTCGCTGCACTCCTTTCTCCACAGCTTTGGTGCACACACAGACCATGGTGTTTCTCAGTGGCTCACAAGTTACGCGGAGCTGCAGTCTGGTGCTTGTTGGCTTCTGATGTGTAGGGTCTTGAAACACGAGAGAAACTACTCGGCAGTTCTGTGGCTGAGGCCTGGTACTTAGCAGGGCCGTGCAGAGGGGTGCCAGTGCAGGCCCTGGGGGAAGGAGGTTGCCTGGCACGTGTTTTGTTGTGCTCCTGAAAGGATGCAATTCCAGTCCTCTACAGAATTTTGTTCATAATTTTGTTCCTGATGTTATTGCAGTGAACTGAAAAATGCCCACCCTGCTTTATTATCAAGCTTGGTGTTTTCTTTGTTAATCGCTCTACAGTAATTTTAAGAAAAAGTAGATAAACATTTTGGGCTATGATTAATTTTGGGTCTGGTGTAAGTTATGTGTGAATAAACTCTATATTGGCCAAAGTATAAGCGGGTGTCCTGGTTTACTCTAAGCTACACCATTGTCATTATCCTCATAGATATGTATGTTTGACTGCAGTGTTTACAGAAAGGCATGGATGCACTATTCTCTGTTACACAGTATGTTTCCAAAATCTAGCGGTAATATAAGATGAACCATAAGTTCTGATAATTCTTTCTTGATTATTCGTGGAACTTGAAAATGGCATTGACAACCAGCTGGTGGTACGCTGGGAAAGTACAATGGGAATTAGTCAGCATGAAGAAAGTGGTGGCACTGAGGAGTGGTGTGCCCTTCTGACAGGTATGATTATCACCTTGTAATAAGGAAAACAGGGGAGGGAGGGAGGTTAAACCATACACATTAAAGTATGTGTATGCATATGTATGTGTATAGTTTCATCTGAAAGGATGGATAGCCAATATGTATATAAAGTTAATGTATTGCCAAATGTCTCTGGAGGAATGAAGCGTTAAAAGTTTACATCTATGTTAGTATAGCAACATTGCCAGGGCATAAGGTTTACATGATGTCCATATGGCCTGCTAGCCTGGCATGGCTTTGGCGAGGGTCAGCTCTCTGAAGCTGCAGCACTCAGGCACAGCTCAGGGTTTAGCATGGACTGTGGTCCACTTCAAAAGTCAGTTTGGATTTTGGGTTTCTATGCTGGGAATGTAAAGAGGTTTATTTGTTTTGGTGCAAAGTGTGCTGAAACAGTTGGCTTGCAGATCAGAGTATGGTACCTGGACTTTTTGGTGTGTTTTTGCATACATAGCCATCAATAGCAACGTGGGTCTGTTCAGGTAGGAAGCAGGACTGTGGGATGTGAGCTGGAGGAGTGCCAGTACTGCAGTAATTAAGCATGGATTCCCATAAATCCTGGAGAGAGCAAACTCTACTGCAGAGTAAATTTATTCCTGTCCAAAAAGTGTTAAATACTGTAATGTCAAGGCTGCAAATGAATCTTTCTTGGATTGAGCTGGTGTGCACATTTCAGGTATGCTAAGCACACCAGGCCCTGTAGAAAAATACGCTGATTACTCTAGTCCCAGGTGGCTTACTTGCAGCTGTTCAACCTCAGAGATGTTTCTGAGCCAGTGCTGCTGCTTCTCGACAGTCCCAAGCATGTCATTTCTCTGCAAGCTGTGTGCAGGGAAGATGGCTCCCAAACCTGGAGCTGTGTAATGGTCTCAGCTGAGTCTTCTAGTTACACTGGTGCCAGAAGTGCTGGGTGTGATGGCATAGGGCACAGGTATTCAGTCTCAGCTCTGGCTTTCCAGCATGTGTTTGAGAGCAGCCAGGGATAGAAAACAAATACAAAGCCTTGATTCCTCAAGCAATCTTTGTAAGTTGAATGCAGGAAGCATGTTTCCCTGTTTCTTGTTCTTTTCAGAAGAAGAAAAATATGGTGGATAAAGTATGGTAACCTTAGTTGGTGAAATGTGTGTGAATGGCCCACCGGCCAAGAGATGTGCTAACCCATTATCCTCTTTCACGCATTCTTACTAGCTATGTTTTATATGAATAAATTATATTTGCCCAGGACTTGCCTCTGGAGCTAAGCCCAACTGGTATGACATGGTTTATTTATACTATTAAACATCCTTTCCTTCTGAAACTCTTTCCAATTAAAATGTCTGTTGAGAATGGGTCCTGGCCCAGTCTAACTCCCCAGCTGTGAGCAGGAATTGCTTGGCAAACTGTTAGCTGGCCAGGCCAAATGCATGCTGGGGACATGCACTGTCTTGGTACAGCTACTTTCCTGGGTGCAAGGCAAGAGCAAGTTGGATTCAGCTCACTCCTTGCACTGTTTAAAATGTGCCGTCACAGATCTGACTCTGAGCACTAAACTATATTTGCAAGCTTGGTTTAGTCTGTTTTGACCCTTCACAGGTCACTACATCTCTGTTCCCGCTGTTACTCCCCTCTCTTGTTTAGAAGCAGATAGAGAGAAAAAAAAAGTCATCTTTTTTTTTTTTTTTTTTTTTTCAGTATACTTTACATATCCAAGTCAGTTTGTTTAACCAGATGTATTTAGTTTACGTAGCAAGGTTTTGGTAGCGGGGGGGACTTCTGAGAAGACACCAGGGGCTGCCCCCACGTTGGACAGACAGTTTCAGCCAGCTCCAAGTTGGACCCACCACTGCCCAAAGATGAGCCCATAAGCCATGTTGGTGGCACATCTGTGATAACGTGTTGAAGAAAGGGTAGAAAACACTGTGCAGCAGCTATGAGAGAAATGAGTGAGAAAACATGTGAGAAAAACAGCCCAGCAGAAACCAAGGTCAGTGAAGAGGAGGTACTTCAGGCACTGGAGCAGAGATTCCCCTTCAGCCTGTGGAGAAGACCATGGGGTAGCAGCCCGTGGAGGATTGCGGTGACACAGATAGCCACACTGTAGTCTGTGGAGGACACCACGCTGGAGGTGGCGCATGTGTCCTGAAGGAAACTGCAGCCCACGTAAAGAAGCACACAAAGGAGCAGGTTTTCTGGCAGGAACAGAGATCCATAGGGGACCCATGCTGGAGCAGTCCATTACTCAAGGAGACTGCACCCGTGGAAAGGACCCATGCTGGAGCAGTTTGTGACAAACTGCAATCCACAGGAAAGATCCGTGCTGAAGAAGTTTGAGAAGGACTGTATCCTGTGGGAGGGACCCAGCACTGGAGCAAGGGAACAGTGTGAGAAGAAGGAGCAGAAAGGTGAAACGTCATGAAATGACTGCAACCCCTGTTCCCCAGGCTCCCTGTGCCACCTGGGGAGGGAGATTCGTGAGTGAAGTTGAGTCTGGGAAGAAGTGAGGGTGGTGGGAAGGTGCTTTTAGTTTTGTCTTTTTAAAAATAAGCTGGCAATAAATTCATTTAATCCTCCCCAGTTTGACCCTGTTTTGACCATGACAGTAACTGGTAAGTAATCTCCCTGTCTTTATCTTGACCCATGAATTTTTCCATCCTATCATCTCCTGCTCTCCTGTTAAGGAGGGGAGTGAGAGAGTGGCTGCATGGGGGTTTGGCAGCCAGCAAAGGTCAACCCACCACATCAGGATTAAAAATCGACACTTGATTTCCTCCAACTCCAGCTCATCTGCTTTCTGCAGTGGAGATATATGCCTGTTGTATTCTATACCCTGTAATTCCAAAGTAAAAATAATGAAGAAAATAAGTGAGGGAGTGAAAGAAATAATTAACCTTCTCAGCACAGTTCTTAGCCTTTGAATCCCTTGTTTACACTCTTTCCTCAGGGCTGTGCCTAAAGGCACAACCTAACTCTCCTTTGGTGAACCCTGTGTACTTTATCAGGCTTACTCCAGAAGAAGAAAAGTGGCAGAATTTGGTCCTCTGGGGTTTGCATGCAGAAAATAGTGCTTTTGCTTAAATTTAACCTCCCTGCTCTCCCCTCCCTCCTGAAAACAAGAGGCATGAAGAGTAAAACTTGCGTTAAAGCTTGAACTGCAGTATGCAGTGTACCTGCTCCTTTATCTGCATTCTGGGCTTTAGCACCGTGTCTAGCAGTGCATTGCTTCAGCAACCAAAATAACTTGCTCAGGGCAAAAACAACAATAACAACAAAAAGCACAAGTCCCCAGTATAAGTAAGCACCTGGAGGTGTGCGAGTGAAACAAACCTCACTGACACAAATTGATTTGGCAGTAACAGTGAAGTAGGTGGAAAAGCAATACGGTGGATTAACCTGTTGTCCATGTAACACGAATGAAATAAAACTAGTGAGCGGTCAGAAGCTCCTTGAAAATGAGAACTGCAGCTCTCAATATACTCAAAATGATGCTGACTTACTGCTTATTTTTCCGAACTTCAGAGCCTGTTTCTAGCACTTCCTTGAAATGTGCTGTTTCCCATAGCTGTTAGTAGGAATCACAGCACGTGCTTTCCCCACTGGCTTTGCTCTAGAGTAGCTGTACCTTGTTGCGAGTATAGATGTCTCTGCTGAGTTTTTCACTCTGAACAGTATGTGTGCCAGCATCCAGCTACCCCAGGATGCAGTGCATTGGAGATATGAGGTAATGACCAGCACTGACCATGCTAGCTAGCCATTGTCTAGACAAGTGAAGGAATATTCTACCCAAATAATCCTGCTTTGATGAAGACTAAAGGTTTTTGCTTTTGACTGGTACACTCTGGGTTTCAGACTTCAGCTTTCATATATGTTGGATTTATCTCTGTTTCTTCTCATACACTTACATTATGAAATCATGATGTGTCGAATTAAACCATTAGAACAGCCTGAAGCATCTTTGTGCTCTCCACTTATTTTGTATCTTGCAAAGAAGACATAACATGTTGAATTACAACAGACAAAGACATATTCGGAATCACCCAGGTGCTCCTTGCTTCTCCTTGCTGGCTTTGGGCTCCTACCCATCTAGTATGAAGAACTTTCAACATACATATGTATATATTGATTCCTATGCAGTCTGTGGTGGAAGGTGAGCACCTTGTGTGGGCATTTTCTTGAGAGATATACTGTTTTTTATTAAAGTCTTGTGGAATGCATGGGAGAAAAGGGATTAGGCTGAATTAATGGAAATGCAATTAGATATCAAAATATCTTTTGAATGAATCCTGGTCTAGGCTTTGTTAATCATTCTGCTTGCATTAGAAACCCATTTGTCAGGTGTTACAATAGTAGTTAGCCACCTCAAGTAGGAGAGAGTAAGAGCTGCTTCCTTTGTGATGAATGGCAACCTGCATGTTCTAATCCAGCAGGAATTTCAGCATGTGTATTTAAATCACATCTTCCTCAAAAATCTGGCCTTTGTTATCCCAGAAATATGACTATATTGGAGTTAATCTAATCTTTATAAGAATACTGGCTAATGCTTATGGCGAAGGACTCTCCTTATCCATTCTTCCTAGGTGAGGCTTTTTGCTGGGAAGGTAGCATATAATTAATTACATTAATGGTCCACTAACAAACCAAATATGAGAGAGAGTAGGTGTTTTAGTGATCTGATACTCACTTAAACAGTCACTGGTATAATATTTAAGAAAACATTTGTTACTGCCTATCTGAAACCTCTGCTTCATGGTTCTTCATCCTGGATTAGGAGGAGTGGTCCTGGCTGCCCATGGCCCCTTCCTGTTCCCCACTTCCATGAGCTGAGCAGGGGCTTTGTAGTGCACAAGCATTTAGATTTTGCCTTCTGAAGAGTAGCAAAGATATAGCCAGACCTTTACTGACCAGCTTTAAAGGCAGCTTTCAGGGATCCATGCAGACAGAGAATTACTGCTAGCGTGGAGAAAGGACAGACACTAAATCCCAAATGTAACGATTTGATGGAGACTCATCTCGCGTCTTGAGAAGGGTTTTCCTGCATAGGGGTCAATGGAGAAGAGATGCTTGGTGCCAAATGAGCATGTACTTCTCACTATTCATTTCTGTTCACTTTTTTGCTCAAAGTCTATTTATGAGTTCAGTTTTACAACGTTATGTTCTCAAACAGATTGTGTGAATTTTCCTGACCTTGGTGTTAAGTCCTATCCATAGCTTCATATATCACTGTAAAAATTATCTCTGGGGCTGCTCATCTTGTTTGTTGAGTGTTATCACAGCTGAAAAAAAGAGATTAATAAAATATCCCCCAAACTGACAGGGCTTCTCAGAGTATGTCACACCCCACGTTAGTGAAACTTTTGTATGGATTTTAGATTTGAACAACAACACAAAGGCACATACAGATGTAAGTGCACAAAAGGGTGTGTGTGGGAAGATTAACATGATGGAAAGAGACAAATATAAAGGGCAAATGCTCGGTATGTCTCAATTTTAGATTTCACATCAGAATTATGAAGTGTTTTCAAAAGATTCAGATTAATTTACTTTTGATGAACTCTGAAAGTTCCTGAGGTGAAAAGAAATAGGTCACAATTCAGAACACCACTTCTGTGTAAGTGAACAAAACTGACCAGGAGATGAGCCAAAGGTGGTGTCTACAGTGCTGCTCAGTGTCACCAAGGCCATTTTTAGGCTAACATAAACACTTACTTTCTTGCCTATTCATAAAAGAACCTTTGTTACTCTTCACCCTAGGAAGATCACTTGATCATGCTCAGTATGTTCCCGTAAGCCTCCAGCAACCCCATAAGGCCTTGCATTGAGAAGGCCAGGGAGGAATGTGAACAGAAGGTGATCAGGTGATCTTGTTTATAACCTGCAACCAAGACAGATGGAATTTGTAGGTAGGCTGAACTTCGATGCTAGAGCAGTCTACTTTCACGCAAAAATATAGATCCCAGATAGTAGGACTACCCTTGAATTCAAAACATAACGAACTATCCTGTTGGATAATTGAATACAAAACATAGACAAGTGGATTTCTGTAAGGCCTTTTACACAGTCCCCCCCAACATCCTTCCCTCTAAGTTGTAGAGATATGGATGTGATAAGTGGACAGCTCAGTGGATGAGGAAGTGGTTGGATGGTCACACCAAGATGTCTCAATGTCCAGATGGGTATCTGTGACAAGTGGTATGTACTGGGACCAGTACTGTTTAGTATCTTCATCAGTGACATAGACAGTGGGAACAAGTGCACCCTAGCAAGTTTGCAGATGACACCAAGCTGAGTGGTGCAGTTGACACACCTGAGGGACCAGATGCCATCCAGAGGGAGCTGGACAAGTTCAAGAAGTGGGCCCTTGTGAACCTCATGAGGTTCGAGGCCAAGTGCAAGGTCCTGCCCTGCAGCTGGAGCAACTCCTATGACCAGTACAGGCTAGGGGATGAAGAGACTGAGAGCAGCCCTGCGGAGGACTTGAGGGTACTGGTGGATGAAAAGCTGGACATGAGTTGGCAATGTGTGCTTGCAGCCCAGAAAGCCAACCGTATCCTGGACTGCATCAAAATAAGTGTGGTCATCAGGCCAAGGAGGGTGATTCTGCCTAATTACTCTGCTCTCATGAGACATCACCTGGAGTACAGCTCTGAGGTCCTCAGCATTGGAAAGACATGGACCTGTGGAAGCAGGTCCAGAAAAGGGCCACAAAAATGATCAGAGGGCTGGGGCAGCGTTCCTGCAGAGACAGGCTGAAGCATTGGGGTTGTTCAGCCTGAGGAAAGAGGCTCAGAGGAAACCTTGTTGCAGCCTTTCAACACATAAAGAGGGCTTACAAGAAAGATGGGGACAAACTTTTTAGCAGGGCCTAAAATAGGACAAAGCACAATAGTTTAAACTGAAAGAAGATAGATTCAGAGTAGATTTAAGGAGGATTTTTTTTATTTTTTTTTTTATAATGAGGGTGGTGAAACACTGATATGGGTTGCCCAGAGAGGTGGTAGATGCCCCATCCCTGGGAATATTCTAGGTCAGGTTTGACAGGGCTCTGAGCAACCTGATCTGGTTGAAGATGTCCCTGCTTGTTGCAGGGGGGTGGCCTAGATGACCTCTTAAGGTCCCTTCCAACCCAGACTATTCTATGATTGTATGATTGTATGATTCTCTCCTACCTGGTGCAGTGTAGGTGCAGTATACCAATACCATAGCCTGGATGCCTTGTTGATCCGAACTGTAGAACTTTTGTGGACTAAGTTTTAATAGAAATATTTTCTAAAAGTAATTTAATGTTATTATTTCTCACGATTAAACCACTTTGATGAACCTAGGTTGGGCATGTTCAGTCATCAATTGCCACATAAGCTTAGGACTGATTCGTTAGAGGAGCCTGATGCTGGCCAGGTGCTGCAAAAGGAGTGGTAGGTCAAGTTGCTTAAAGAATTACCACCAAAGAGTTTAAGTGAAATAGGTTTAATATGAATAATGGAAATGCGACTACACAAGATTCAATGGCAAGAGTCACTCTATTATTTATTAGAGGGAGTAAATGCACAGAGGTAAATCACATTGAAATCAACACTTTATGAATGAATGAAACACTTTATAAAGGTCAAAGGTGTAAAAGGGTAAAGGAGATTCTCCCACTGAGTCACGAGGTTTAGAGTAGACTCCCATGCTTTCTAAAGTCTCACAGGGTTTAGGTGTGGCTGGATCCAATCTTAGTCTCAGACTTGGTCAGTGGTTTATATCTAAAAGGCAGATATGTAGAAAGTGGGGTAAAGAATAAGGGAAACCCTTCCACTGAGTCATGAGGTTTAGAGTAGGCCTCCTTGCTTTTTGTGCTCTTGCAGAGTTTCAGTGTGGCTGGATCTATTTGTAGTCTCAGACTTGGACAATGGATTAGATTTAAAGAGAGAAAGAGAAGAGAAAGTTTATTCACATTCCATAGGATTTTAGCAGTAAATCTTTTTAAATCACAAAATTACTTAATCAACCTAACTACTTCAAGCTTGCAATATATTTCAGCAAAGGTACACCTACTAAGTTCGCCCGTGAGTTCAGTGAAATATTTCTTATGCCTTATGCCTTCATCAGCAGTGAGGTGTTGAGTCTCAAGGAGCAGGGGAATCAGCCCAGGCTCTGTCATTGACTTCCCATGACAGTCCCCCTAGTATCGCAGACTTAGTGGTCTGCGAGGCCTGAGCTGTGTCCCGCTCAGAGGGAGATGCTGGTCACAGCCTGCTGCAGTGCAGGAGAGCTCAAAGCACCTCACTTTAGGACCGCTGTTTATAAGGCTGTGAGATGGTTGCCTCTAGTCATCAGATTCCACAAATTTCCAGCCCGACTGCAACCTGAGCTACTAACTTTCACAAAAATTCCAGGAACAATATGTTGTTCCACTTGGTTGCTACTTGGGCTACAGTCTGCTCTGAACATTCTGGAGTTGCCAGGGAATAACAGATCATTTCCATCCTTCTTCCCTGTTTTGGCCAGTCAATGGGAGTTCTAGCACAGGCAGGTCACTGTCTGCCTCGGTTGAGTAGGAGTTACCGTGCAGTCGAGGGGTCCTTCACTGCCCAGCTCATCACTCAAGGTGTTGAGGCTTAACTGAGAGCTCTTGGCACAGACAGTGCTGTTCTCTGCCCTGGCCAAGCAAGGGTTATCGACACAGTCCTGGTGTGCTTAACTGCCCAACTCATTACTCAAGGCACTGAGGCCTAGCCAGCAGCTCCCAAGGTCATAGGACAACCCGGAGAAGGGGGAGAAGTGTGCCACCACACCAGCATTCCATGTTCCATTCTCCAGTCCCACACATGTGCAGAGACATCTCTTGCTGCTGGGCTGTAAGATGAGGCATCTGTTGCCTATCCTGGACCATTTAGTTTTTTTCAGACTAGTTGTACCTGCACACAAATTGTCTGAAAGTCCCATTTTGGTAAGACTGCTTTGAGCACATCAAAATAATAAGTTCTAAATTCAAAACAGTACTCTACAGGCACAGCTACACTCATTTCTAATCAAAGCCTGGCTTGTGTACACTAGCTTAATGGCAATGATAACCATGCTACGAAATGGTAATTGTGGATTCTGTGTGTCCTGTCTAGACTGAAATGGTTGATGCTCATGACTTACCCCAGAGACTGCTGACTTGTAGTCAGGCCAGGAAAGGTCAATTTGCCATACTTTGTGTTGAGGCTGTTACAACAGCACAGAAATCATGCATTGATGGGGTTAAGAAAAGGGAGTCAGCACTTTTCTATCTATCCCAGAAACACAGATACTTTTGGAGAAATGATCAGTGTTAGGTCTGGATTCCAGACTTTATCTTCAGCGATGTGTAAGAGTTTTATGCAATGTAACTTGAATGCAAAAATGAAACAAACGCCAGAAACTCAGTAGTTTCTAAGTGGATCAAAAGTAATGAATACATAGATTCTCTGAGGATAAAGATATGTTTAACATTCAGATTCTCTCTTTTCAGCCAAAGGACGGATGGAGGTTTAGCAAACAGTTGCTTATACAAGTGGTTAAAGTGCAGGAGTAGAGGCAAACAAAAGTGCAATATATGAGAAATAAATGCTTGAACATCCTTAGATTAGAATCTGACCAGTAGGCAAATTTTTATGATACAGTGAAAGCTTTTTAAATAATTTGGAGCTACTTTGCAATTTATGATTGTTGTAATCATTTGCCTGGAAAAAAAACCCAACCAACCAAAACAAACAACACTGAGAAGGAGAAGAATAGCTTAAAACAAGCCAGTCCTTAGCAAGTGTTGAATTATTTAGAGACTTTATTAGGACTACTAGTTTTAAGTATTGCCTCCTTCTTCAAGTAATCTAAAATAATAACTAAACAAAAGATTTGGGTGGGGACTTGGCAGGCAGAAGCTTGCTTTATCACTGTGTTCTTCCTCAGCTGTCAAGTGACCCCAAATCAGAGAAGCATAGAATCATAGAGCCAAAGAATGGTTTGGGTTGGAAGGGACCTTAAAGATCATATAGTCCCACCCCACTGCCATGGGCAGGGCCCCCTCCCAGCAGCCCAGGTTGCTCCCAGCCCCGTCCAGCCTGGCCTTGAGCCCTGCCAGGGATGGGGC
>JAVJGJ010000014.1:6180020-6206687 GCA_035590215.1 Microhierax caerulescens | reverse complement strand
TCATCACCACCATTAAGCTCTAGGACAATCAAAACACTCCCTAACATACAGGGTGACCCCACAGCCTCTCCTTCCTTGCCTATCCCTTCTGAAAAGTTTATAGCCGTCCACTGCAGCACTCCTCTTGTGCCAGTCACCCCACCATGTTTTTGTGATGGCAACCGTGTCATAGTTTTCCTGCTGCACAATGGCTTCCAGCTCCTCCTGTTTGTTGCCTGTTCTGCGTGCGTTGGTGTAGATGGACTTCAGCTGGGCTGTTGATCCCACCACCTTTTTGGGGGGAGAAGCCTTAATTTCTACATGACCATTCTCAGGTGATTAATGGATACTAACACATCTGCAACCCTCATGTTTTTGCTGCTGCACCGATGTCCTTTGACACCTTTGAGACCTTTGTTGTTCAACAAAGGGAAATACCAAGTTCTGCCCCTGGGTCATAAGTCAACCCCGTGTACCATGACAGTATGGGGAATGACCAGCTGGAAAGCTTTGTAGAGAAGGGCCTTGGAGTCCTGGTGCACAGCAAGCTTGCCATGAGACAGCAATGGCCACTTGCAGCAAAGAAAGCCAAGTCTCCTGGCTTGCGTTAGGAAGAACATTGCTACAGGCAAAGAGGTGTGATCCTTCCCCTATCCTCATCCCTGGTGTGCTGTGTCCTTTTTGGGGCACCCAAAGCAAGAGAGACTGGATGAGTCCAGTGAAGGGTCATGAAGAGAATTAAGGGGTTGGAGCGTTTTTTCTACAAGAGGAAGCTGGGAGAGTGTGGGCTGTTCAGCCTGGAGAAAAGAAGGCGCAGGGAGGAACTTTTCAGTGTGTATAACTACCAGATAGTAAAGAGTAAAACTCTCAGTGGTGTCCAGTGGAAGGACAAGAGGCAACGGGAACAAATTGAAATACAGTAAATTCCATTTAAAGAAACTATTTCTATAATTCCTTGAAATGCCCTCCTGAGGTGGTTATATCTATCCAGTGACAACAGGAGATTTAAATAAACAAATTAGATGCCTAATTTTTTGGACTACAGGATAAAATGCGCCCTGTATAAATGGACATTTTACCCCAAAACTGATTTAACAATAATAAAACTATCTATCTATATATCTGCCTCATGAACAGTGAAGACTCCTGAAGGCATTAACCACCAAGGTACTGTCTGTTTGCATCATGGAGAACATTTTTTACTGGAGGAGCTTTACTTCAAGAAAAGTGAGTTCTTGACTTCCAATCTATAATTGTTTGGTGAGCACGGCTTCTCCCTAGCTTTGAGGGCCTGGTCATATTTTTTGTATGCCACAGGAAATTGCAGCCTTTTGAAATATAACTCTGAACAACTACGAGGTGGAGTTTTCTACTTTTTTTTTCCTAAGTCTGCTAAGGCCTTGAACGGAACTTCTTTTCTGTAAATCTAGTTAATTTTCTGGATTTTGCTCAGGTTGATATCAAACTATACAGAATTGCAGTCAGCTGGGAAATACAAATAAAAACCAAGAACATTCCATCATAAACCAATAAAAATAATTCAGTACCTAACAGTCTGTTCTTAGCAATTGCAGTACTTCAAAGTAAACACAATGTAATAATGTGTAAAGACATTTCCTTAGGCCTCAGAAGTATGATCTATTATTAGTTATCAAAACCATTAACAACAGTGCTGGTGTTGGTCAATAAAAATCATGTTGAAAATCCCAAGGTGGTACTGACAGCTTTATCCTATTATTCTTCTGCTTTTGGTGTGGAAGTGATTTCAAAGTATTTGTTCTCCCAGCTGACAAGACACATAAATTCACAAAAACTGAAACTGGGAGGTAGGAATCATGGTGGTTAAAGCAGCTGTTGATAGGAGGTAATATATGGCATGTGAATTGTGGTGCACACTTCAGTACAATTGTTTAAAATAAAACTGGCAGATTGAGAAGAAAATATGATTTACGGGGTGTGAGAGTTGAGAAATACTGCCTACACTGAAAGGAGCAATTTATTGTCTGAGGAACAACGCAGTGAAGATGTTACAAAACCTTAACCATGAATGATTAGTTTACTTATAAGAGCCTGATTTTGCTTATTAGGTTTTATTGAATTCCAAAGCATGTACAACAACTTACTGTATTTAAATGTATTCTGCTGTTAATTAGCTACTGAGCTCTGAAAAGGACGACATTTTTGCTGTAAGCCTAAGTGGAAAGAGAATGATATTCTTTCTTTAGTACATGCTCACAGCTCCATTACAGTTCTGTCCAGGAGTCATGACCTTCTGAATCGCATATTGCTAAAGGGAAAAGTGGCTTTTGCGGATTCATTGAGTAAAGGACATTGATAACCTTGTCATGCAGAGAGGCTGCTCTCTCAAAGGAGGGGACTTTCTCATCTTCCATATTCTGCAGTTCATTACAGTTAAGCTAAAGGATTTTTCTATGGCTCCAGAGCTGAAGAATACCACATTGCCTAGACTGAAATTTTCTCAGAAATGGAAACAGAAATGATAGTGCCCCACTACAGATAAAAACGTGATGGTTTTTTGGAGGTCTTGAGCATGTGTGGTCTCAATGGCTGAAAGTATGATAAAGAGTCTTAGGGGACTGGAATTATCTAATTAATGTGACCTAATTAATGTGACTGGGAACACTTTATATGTTGTGGGGTATGTGATGGATAATCAAGGTAATCAGTCATGCTATTGCACAGTTTACTTCCCTACTGGGCTCGTAACTTCATAGATACATCTGAATTTGAAGGACTAATTTCTACCTTTCCTGTGGTCCACATGGATCATTATGTGACCAATGAAGTTAAATCTGCTCCTTCTACAAGGAGACATAAAGAGCAGCTCATACCAACCTTCATACTCGTAAAGCGCAAGAACACTGCATAGTGTCTGGGGGCAAGAAGAGCACCAATGCTAGTTTCAGTCACAGAATAAGAAGTAAAACTCCAAATATGACTTTGCACAAAATGTTACAGCTCATTATCCACTTTTTCCTCACATTGGGATGCAAAGAATATAAATCAGCAAACAGCTTTTCTATAGTTATATAGATTAGCTGCTGGTGAATTGGTCTGGAGTGAGTTTCCTCATGCTATTATTAGATTCAGCAACAACTTTATGGATGGCTGGTGTTGTCTTTGGCAAGCGGATGTGACTTCACTCTGGCTCACACCAAGCGAGCTGGATACAAACCTTCCCTAAAGTGGAAGCTAAAAAACTTTAATAAATATGATAGCAATGCTAAATAGGGCTTTTAGCTCAGGCTTAGCACTGTGTTGGTGTGCTGCCTGCCTTCCTGTCATCTCAGAACACAAGTTAAGCAAGTCAAACTTAAAATGAATACCAGAGATATGTTTAGACATCAGCAATCACATGGATTTGTTGATTCACTTCTGGGATCTCTCTGGCAGAAAGCAAGGCATGAATGGAAGCACAAAGTGCCCACACATGGATTTTTTCACCTTGCAGAACTGTGTCATGCAAGCCTCGTAGAATAAAATTACTGCCTCAACTAGATGCTGTGACTCTCCCTTTGGAAACATGCAGCTGTGTCCATTGACTGTAGAGAGCCTGATCTTCTCACTTTTGAATGAATTTACCCAGAGATGTCTTACTTGTCACTAGAGACAAGGAAATTTCACACTAATTGAAAATGAGCAAACCCAGCTCCTGGATCTGATCTAGGCAGCCCAAGGCTCTATTCCAAGAGTTTCAGCTGACCTTTTTCAGGCTACCGTGAAATTCAGGAAGCAAAGCTGTAGGGTAGTTAGTGATGAGACTCTAAAGGGGAAGGAGATGGTAATTAGGAGAGGATGTTCTGTCTCCATAGTTTTGTCAGTGTTTTTCTGGGGTTGCTATACCCAATATTAGGATACATTGAGAGTTATTGCTAATAGGAGCTTCTCCTGTTGGGGATATAGTAAAATTAGATGATATTAACACCATTTCTACATTTATGGCTAAAGAGAGCATATTGGAAGGGTTACTAGGAAGTAGCTCTTGAGATATACATGGTTTATCAGTCACTCAGATGCGCTTCCCATTACAAGTTGCATCATGTTGCCAGCTGCAGAACTGTGGAACCTGTCTGGATATAGAAGAGTATAAGGCTTTGAGTAAGGATGCTGAGAGATATGGAATGACCTGTGTACAAGGAACAATGTAAATATCCAAGACGCAGCTGGGAACAGAAATAACTATTAAGGTGGGGGTGTGGTAGAGAGCTATAGAATCATGAATGACAAACCCCCCCAGCAAAAATAGTATAGCTATGGATTGATTGTTCATTCTGTCTTAACAAAAGGGGCAGCTCAATGAACTTAATGACCCAGGTTCAACACAAACAGAAGGAAGTGGTTCTTTGTACAAGCAGTACAAGAGCTTTTTTCTTTCACTACAGATCATGACTTCTGGGCCACAAATCTTTCCATATTTTCCAGAGTCTTTCCTGACTGCTTGCCAGGGATATTGTGAGTGCTAAAAATTTTTCTTGGTTCCATGGAAAATTGCACAAGTCCATGAAGGAGAAATGCTTTGAGTGTTACTAAGTATGTGGAAATGAAATTTAACAGAAGAAATCCCTAAGGAGGTGGAGAGAATTTTAAAAAGTACAGTGCACACTCACTTGAGTCTTACTGTTCCCTAAGTATCTGCTATTGGCCATATTTGAGAACATGACCCCTTGAAGCTGTTCCTATATTATATTCTTTATTAATGGGCCAATAAGGAAAGTGGACATTATTGGAGCTCTCTGCACCCCAGAAGTAAAATCATTCAAAACTTATTCTGCAATGTAATGGTGAGACCGTTGGGAAAGTTTTTTATTTGCAAAAGTCTAGAACTTTCTTTCTCTCCTTCAAAGCATGCAGTGTGTTTCTTATGGCTCTTGACTATACAATAGGTTTTGTACTTGGATTGGAGAATCAGTAAAATTGGCTACTCTTGGAAGTATTCAGGATAGCAGGAGACGTATAGTCAATTCTATCTTTTTTGCATGTTTCCAAGTTCTCCCTGATACCCATACAGAACCAATGAAGGTTGTAGTCTGAGGGGTCAGTTATCTCTGAAACTTAGCAATATTCTATTTCTCATTAGAATATCTTCACCAGAGAGGAAGAAGAGTTAAATAGCCTAAGAAGATCAGTAGGATGTTTGACAGGAAAGTTATGTTCTTTGGAAGATACATAATTTACAGACCTTAATTCTCCGTGAATATTTATTTCATTGATTTTTCTCCCACACCCTTTATAGTTTCTTTATGCATGCCTATCAGAAACAACATTTAACAGCCATTTTTACTGCAAAAATGAAGTAATGACTGAAAAGCTTGATGACTGCAGGAATACTGCTAATTAAAGGTAATATGACTATGTACTGTTTCAAAATTAACATCAAACATAAATAAACTGAGCTTGTTCACAGCCACACATAATGTAAAAACCTTTCTCAACTCATATTGCTTTGCTTGAGGTGTTAAAAGGACAGATATGCTCAGTACAGATATACATGGTACGAAAACGTAATCACATCTTGTATTCAGCCTCTATTATTGGAAAATAGTGTGGTTTAAATCAGATGAAATATAAGCAGTTGATTGACCTCCACCTCACTTTAGTTTGTAGCTTGAAGTACTATTGAATCAGAATCAGACATATACATAAAATAGATTGCACACAAAGTCTGCAAAAATAGTACTAAGACTGACAAATGAAGCCCTCAGAAGTCAGGAGATTCCAGAACCAGGTTGCCTGGCCAGTTAATTCTTCCTCCTTTTCTCTGTTCATACTTGTACAACAAGTATTTCTCTCCTAGAGATTCCTCCCTTATTCAGTGCACGGGAACGGACAATGTTCACTTGAAATATTGCAGTTCCTTGAGAGAGCGTCATGTAGCGAGGCCATGGAACGGCAAGGAAGAGGAAGAATGGGCAGCCACTGTAAGAGAAGACATTCTGTGGGGGCACTACCTATTGGTCGATGGTGTCAGATGCTTAAGCAAGCCCCAAAAGATTCTGAAACTCCATAAAATACCTCTGCAGACAGATGAAAGCAAGACAAAATAAATCCAACAAATTTGACTTGGCAAAACTTAAAATATAAGGTAGTTATAGCCTATTAAAAACAAGTTCTTATAAAAAGAACTGGGCTGTCTTAATAATGATATACTGGCAGTCCAACCCCACATGCCTTTGTTTCTTTTATTTTATTTTTTTTTTAAATTTTATTTTATTTCTACAGTTATAGATAAATGTTATAGCATCAGATATTAAGGTCCCACTCTGAAAAAACTTAAGTGTGGGTACACGTAAAGAAAAATGTGTCTAGTATGACTCTAGCTGATGAAGAAAGGTGCTGTTAGTCACCATTAGGTGAACTCTGCACGTAGTGTTAGTTATTGCCCTTTTTGACTGAAAGATGGAATAAGACCAATATAGGGAAAAGAGAGCTGCGAGCATGAAGTGCTGTCCAAGGTGAACAGCATGTCAGATCTACTTTGTCCAAGCTGCTCTTTGTCCAAGCAGTTTCCCTGAGCACAAATGCAATTCCTAAGATTTTTGAACTGCAACACGTATGGAATGACCACAGGAGCTTGAAGAATCAGTTCTGTGTTCTTGAGAGCCGTCAGAGATCCAGAGCTTCTTGGAAGGTAACTAACAGGACCCACAGTATCTCTGTAGATTAGCTCTGAGGAAGAAAAAAAGTTTTTGTCTGCTTTTTATTTGTTTTTTACTTTATTTTAAAAGAAACATGTTCACATCCTTGCAAGATCATTTAAGGCAAAGGAGCAGCAACACAATCTATTTGTCATTTTGTATACAAAGGTACACATAAAGATAACTGTATAAATACAGAATGCACAGACAGTTTTTGAAAAGTGAGCTGAGATGTCTTGATTTGTGGTGCCACTTTTGCAGCACCCTGAAAAAATAGTTTTCAGAAAATGCAGTTTCTCTTCCTCTAGTCATTCACTTCAAGGTATCTCTAGATAAGCAAATGAAATAATATAGCTCAAATCATTAGTCACTTGAGAAAATGTTGGTCATCATTCTTTTCTTGATTAAAGCCTCAGAACTGCATGTTAGACCTTAAAGATTTATCTAGGTCCTGTTGGTTGCTGAATTTATGTCAAAAAAATATTATCAAACATTTCCCTGACAAAACAGAGGTTTGATCAATACAATGAATGTCAGATCTGCAATGCTAGGTTTAAGTAGATTGCTTTTTCACGTAGTCCTTTTTTTTCCATAATATAAATGTATTTTTAATGAGTTCATTTTCTGTAAACTTTTCTGTTATTTGCGTTCAAATTTCCCCCCTGAGTCAGTTGTTGGTTTTTTTTTTAGCACTGCCTATAAAGATTATTTCACTGTTGATTTATTCATGGCCACAGCAAAACCATCTCACTTATGGGAAATACACTTCTGAGGAAATAATTTACATTATAGAAATTAATGAATTCTACTACAGGGTTTCACTTCATAAGTTGCTAAATCAGCAAATGGCCAAAAGTGCCAGGCAGTTCAGTTCCGTGCTACCTGACTGGAGATGCATTTTGCACTGCTTTTCATGTGTTCTCATATAATCTCATGTTTAGTTCTCCCAGATATTTTGCATTTGAGTTGCTGTTCTGCTACTTCTTGTGTGACTTTGGGGAAAAAACACAGTTAGGTGTAGGTGTGTTAATTCCTATTATCTTTAGCTCCAAAAAATTGGAATTGTGTCTCCTGAGAGCTTGCCTTGTATACTTTAAGGAGGTATTTACAATTGCCAGCATATTGTTCAGACACCCAAATGTAGCATTTTAAAATGAGATGTATCTCGAATCCTCCCTTCTTTAGCTGAGAGAAAGCTCTCTCCATTCTTATTTAATGTGTTTTACACTGAACAGTCACTGGATAAAAAGATAATCTTAGAAACAGGGCTCTGCTCTGGAAAGTATCTCAGAGCACATGGGAAAATTAAGCCTAAGTCTACCTATGTAGCAATTAGCTCTGAGTCAATGATACTGGTTATTCTTTTTTTTTATTATTATTTCAATTGTGTTACAGTGGTAAGAGCTAAATAAATGCCCTGGCTCTGATACTGACTCTGCCGCTACCCCTGTGTCTTGTTTTTGCTGTCCTATCTCCAAAATGACAAAGTAGACCAAATAACAGGATAGTCAAAAAGAAAATACATAATGTGAAGTAATGAACAGCTTCTGATGAAAAAGTAAACTCGCAATCTTCAGTCTTGAGATTTATGAAATTAGGGATAAAGTGGAGGTTGCATGTTTCATAGTACACAATACTAGAAGCCGTACAATTAAAATATCAAGAAACAGGTGGATTGGTGATTTTTAAATTATTATTTATTTTTCACTGAGGTGAAAAAAACCCTGAATTGTGTGACATTATCTGAAGAAGTTCTGAACACCCCAAAACTGGGCAAAGTCTTGGATAAGAGATAACAGACAGTAGTGGTGAGTAAGCATGAAGAAAGCGTCTAGAATCACTTTGTACGTGATTAATTTCTAATATCCTTTCTCTAAGTCTATACCGCTGGCCATGGGCTATCTTGTCCTTTGGTTTGATTCAGTATAGTGGTTCTTGTGTTCCCTTGTGCACTTCATGCTCTTTCTTCCACCACAATTCTTGTACTGTTTGTTTCTTGGAGTTAGACTTCAATAGCAGACATGAAGACTGCTTTGCTCAGGCAACACTTTGGTGATGAGCTGTACAGTACCATTAAGTTGTAAGGGGTGAGAGAACTGGTTGTGTCTGGGTCCCCTCAGACTGAGAAGAACATGGAACCAAAGTGGTTTTACTCCAGGTTGTGGACTACAATCACTAAGTTGTTTTACCTAAGTGGGTAGCATCACTTGTATGTTGATGTCTGTAGTGTTCTCTTGAAATCAGTCCTCTGTGTTAGACAGGCTTTATGGTGCAAGTTTCTACAAGTAGTTGTATTGGGGTTACATGGCAAGGTTCTGATAGCAGGGGGGCTGTAGGGGTGGCTTCTGTGAGAAGTCACCTGAAGCTGCCCCCTTGTCAGACAGATCCTGTTCCAGCCAGCTCCGAGATGGACCCACTCTTGGCCAAGGCTGAGCCCACCAGTGACAGGGGTAGCACCTCTGGGACAACACATTTAAAAACCAATAAACCCACTGTGCAACAGCAGCTGAGAGAGAAGAGAGAGAATATGTGAGACAACTCTGCAGGCACCCAGGTCAGCGAAGAAGGAGGGAAGGAGGTGCTCCAGGCACCGAAGCAGAGGCTCCCCTGTGTTCTGTGGAGTGGAGGAGACCATGCCATGAAGCAGATATCCACACTGCAGCCCATGGATGAACCCACACCAGAGCAGGTGGATGTGTCCTTAAGGAAGTGACAGTCCATGGACAGCCTGCCCTGGAGCAGGCTCCTGGCAGGTACTGCATCCCATGAGGGACCCATACTGAAGCAGTCCTTTCCTGAAGAAATCATGGAAAGGACCCATGCTGGAGCAGTTTGACAACAACTGAAGCCTCTGGAAAGGTTCCATGTTGAAGAAGTTTGTGAAGAACTATATCCTGTGGGAAGGACCCCACACTGGAGCAAGGGAAGCACTTGAGGAGGAAGGAGTGGCAGAGATGAAGTGTTATGAAGTGACCACAACTCCCATTCCCCATCCCCCTGTGCCACTCAGGGGGAGGAGGGAGAGAAGTTGTGAGTGAAATTGAGCCTGGAAGGAAGGGAGGAGTGGGGTGAAGGTGTTTTTAGATTTGTTCTTATTTCTCATTACCCTTCTCTCTTATTGATTGCCAATAAATTAAATTAAGTTCCCCAAATTGAGCCTGTTTTGCCTGTGACAGTAACTAGTGATTCCCCTGCCTTACCCCAAGTTGTTTGTATTATTTCCTCCCCCTGACCTGTTGAGGAGGGGGAGTGACAGACCAGCTTGGTAGGCAGCTAGCAGCCAGCCAAGGTCAGCCCACCACGGTAAACCATAGAACCATTTAGGTTGGAAAAGGTCTTTGAGGTCATCGAGTCCAACTGTTAACCCAAGACCACCAAGTCCACCACTAAACCATGTCGCTAAAAGGAGAATATTTTTTTGAAATCTTAGTTGATTACCTCTAAAGGTCTCTGACAATGGTTTTAAGTTCAAGCCAATATCACTGAACACACTAATTCCAGAATGTGGATGTTCTTTGTGTTGTAACTGCAGTGATATGAGTGCATGTACAAGCTAATCAATTCTTGGAAGAGAAAAGCTATTAAGTAGGTGACTGAGATCTGTGGTATGGTCACAGAAAGATGCTGTAAAATCATTTAATTGAGCTTTAAAAAGCCTACGCATATTGCTATTGCATATTCTATTAATTTAATTATTTTGTTAATTTTTCTTGATTAAAATGGTGAGATGCTGCCGATTTGGCATATATTGACAATAGCTGTGTGTGTACTAAATGTATTGTACTGGAATATCTTAGAAAATCAATGGTGATATTGTATTAACATGCAATCCAGCACACCTGCTGACTCATGTCATGACAGTGTAATGCAGAATATTTTTGTGTAGATTAGGGCATTCTGTTTGGAACAGACTGTTACTAAGATTACAAGACTGGAAGATGTGGAGGCATGCTTATTGATAGAACAAATTAAATGCTGTAATATCAAATAGAAAAGTTGCTAAATGGATACTTTTTCTGAGTAGGATCATCCCTTCATTTGTGGCCCCCTATGTGGGGCAGTCCTTCAGGGTGAAAGGACAGCATAAGTAAAAAGAGATCCCAAGGCAAGATATGGCTGTAGGTTCCATATCCCAGATCCACAGGGCTGTTTAGCAGCATCTTTCAAGTCCTTAAGTCCGCATTTCTGATGGTGAACTCCTTCCTTTTGACTTTAATTCTAGGTAAGTCTAAGGTTCCCCTCAAACCATCTGAACACTGGTTCTTGCAAAATGTTCTTGCCTGGCAAGGTACCTTAAACACAGCCCTCAGCCTTACAGTTTTGACTGCCAGAGCCCAGTTGGTAACATCTCGGGCACCGCAGTACCGAGCACCTTAACGCCTACAGCATTTTGATGGATGTTGACCTGGGAACCTTGTCTAGATCTTAACAAAGTCAAGGTAAAGCTGCTCTCTGGTGCCTGTGAGAACTCTTCTCATGAGCCAGTGTATTACTGAAGACATTAAAAAATACAGTCTGGTGCAGTAAACCTTGCAGTTGTACAGAGACCTCCTGAGTTATTTCAAGTTCTCTGCTGCAGTTTCCCAGGTTCTCCTCTGCTCACAGAGAATTTGTTTTAGAGATCAGTGAACAAACACAAGTTTAAATTAAATGCCCCTTTAATTAAAGCTATTGAACACAGATTCTGATTCTCTGTTGGACCATCAAGGTAATCTCTGGAGCAAATGCAGTCCTTTTAAAAAACCTCACCAAATGAATTATTCGTGCCTGCAGTTTTACATCATGACAAATTCTCTGTTCTATGCTATTTAAAATGAAGTCCGGTACAGTTCTGTAATGGCAAACACCACCAACATATAGCATTGTGCAGTTTAAGGATGTTATCAAATTGTACTCAGTGTGAGTAATGTATTAGAGATTATTGCTTATTACGGTCACTACCATTCCGAGAAATACCAGATCAAAGCACATTCTGACTTGTAATTTAGACATTGCAATACATGCTTAGAACAATTCAAATGAAGTCCGTATTAGCATAAGGATTATGAGCTGGTAGCGTACCCCTTTTGGAAAAGATGTTGTCTGTTAATTGGTGTTATTACATGTGTGACTGTTCACTTTTATGTATGGCTGATTTTGCAAGATCAGGGCAAGATTAAGAAATATCTCTTGAAGACATTACAGTGGCATTACAGTGAGGTGGGTTTGTTGGGTTTTTTTTGTCTTTGTAAAGAGATTGGCTCTGAAGTGGTAACTTTAAAAGGGAATTAACTTATTCATATGCGTGTAGAATATTCTGAAGATTCCTAAATATTTCAAAAGCAGAGGTGTAGATTAGTATGGACCCACCTGTTTTACAAGTGAGACACAAAGAAAAAAAGATTTATCTATTATTTTTAAAGGCATCTGTATTTTGAGACTTCAGTCCATATTTATATGTACAAAGCAGAGCAGCTTTGCTTTCCTTGAGTCTTGGCTCTTTTTATTTTTACTGTCCACCAAGTACTTCAGTTTCCCAGGGACTGGAGCAGAAAGTGCACATCAGAATTGGATTTCTCAGTTTTTCCCTGATGATCCTTTGGGTTAGTTTTCCAAAGACCCACATCCATAGACCATGTTTTGGTGTGATAGCTTTCCAAAGCCATTCCAAATCAGATCTTTTTATGTTTCAGGTGTGCCACAAAGGTCTGAATATTTGTACAAAGCAAATGAAGCCTTAACACTCGTTTTAACATCTAAACATAGTTTTGAATATAAAAGTTGTCCTGACTGACAGACAAGTTTGTCCATTCACCTTTCACTATCACGGTTAACATTTAAATTTGTATTAATACAAAGCCTTTTTGTCTAAAGGATCTTAAATTTATCTTTGTGAATGATATTTCAAAATATTTTCATTGTATATTTGCATATGGATGGAATAATGAAAATTTAAAAGGCATTCCTAAAACCAATCAGGTAAGTCTTTTTAATTAGGACTTTTACAGGAATATTTTATAGTACTGGAAAACAAAAGTGGAAAAATATTTCAGATTAATTCATGCCTGTAACTTTTCAAAGCAGAATCTCATACAATGCTTGTATGAAACTTTTGAGGTGTAGCCTATTTTTCAAAAGTTTTCAAACTCTATGGAGTCCTTTACAGCTCACAGCAAGAGTTTTTAATAGTTAATTGTACTGATTGTTTAAAAACTGCACCTTTTCTGTAGTCTGAGTTTTTCTGCCTTTCAGCCTCCGGGTTCATTTGGACCTTTTTATCTTCTAGATTAAAGAGGTATTTGCAATCAAAGAGAACTTCCCTGTATGACAGATACAGACCTTAAATGGGTGATCTCTTACACTTCTTGTGGAAAGAACTTCTTTCATCTTTCACTATGGATCATGACTTATAGGCCACAGAACTTTCCTCGTTTTTTCCAGAGTCTTTCCAGTTAACAATACCCAGTCCACTTGGGATTCTAATCATCTGGCTTAATTGAAAAATTGCATATTCTTTCAATCTTCTTTTCTTTAACAGTTCCTTCAGCAGTATTGTTTTTTCTTCTAGCTAGCTATACTCTAAATTTTCTCAAATTATATTTATTGCCCATAGTAACTTTCAGATAGTTTCCCTGCATCATTTTATTTTCCCATAGATAAGCCATAGACTATGAAACTTTATTGCTAATAAAATGTAACTTGAGTTTATAACATAAATAAAATTTCAGAGCTGGTTATTCTTTTGATTCTAATTAATATACCCATTTAAGTATTCTATTTATTGCCTACTACTTTTACATTATACTATAACAAAGTATAATGGATTATTCCTGTGATACTCTGTTTTAGAATTAATAATTTAGATACTATTATGGTGAGCACAATAACAGAGGTGACTGATTCTTAAATAACTAGGTAGTGTATTTATCAAAACTATCATTTCAGGCAGTTTAAAACTAGAGCAAATAGGTCATTGAATATTTTTATCTGTAAGGGCTAGGCCTGTTTCTAGGACTACAACTCTCAAAAAACTAGTTACAAAGCATTTTGCATAAGAAGTGACTTGGGCTCTTGCTCAGAGTTCAGGATAATGAAATTCAATCTGTCTTTATCAAAAGATATTTAGAGAGCTCAGTTCTCAGAACACTGACATAATACTATTCTGATTCTCTGTTTCTCCTCCTTGAGACATTTTCAACTTCCCTCTCAATGAGTCACTTCTGTAGAGACCTTACCTTCTCTTTGATATGTGTAAACTGGAGTTTTAGTTTAAAATTCTCCCAGACTTTTACTTTCTTTATCAACACTGTAAATCCAAGCAAAGATACTGTACATATTGGTCATTTATGAGTTCTGAAAATATTTTTAAAATTTAAAAATTATTTGAAATATATATTTTGGATATGTTTGAAGCATAAAGAAAGTAGACTTGATGCAGGTAGGGCTGTATAATTTATACAGAGCTTTAATGAAATTAAAAAATGGATTTGGTTGAGGACTCATTCATTCTAACTCAAAACACTGAATTCAACTATATTGACATTAAATATACACACAAACCTTCCATTCAGTGTCAGTACAGGTCAACAGTATATATATATAGTTCTCTGGACAGTGGGGACAGAAACAGAGCAGCTGGTCTGCCGTCCTCTATAACTCCAGTTGTAGCATATAATTTTGTTTAATACTATATGGAGTAGAGTATTAAATATTTTTTTTTTTACCTGATTAATACAAGTGTCCATCGTCTTGATCTGAAAACATGTGATGATGGCGACGGCACCATAGCCTCTGCCAGTTTATTCTTATGACTGATTACTCTTGCTGTTAAATCATAAATTAAATCATCATAAATGTTAAATCATAAAACATATCTTTGCAATTAACCAGTTTCCTCTTTGAACTACTTGTCCTTGTGAAGACTTCCTAAGTAACCTATGGTATATGGTGGTTTTCTCCCATAAATGCACCAACCTCCCAACTGAACCACCTCTTTGTTTTTAAATAAACAAAAAGTACACCACTTGCACAGCAAATTTGTACTGAAATAGGTAACATTTGAAGTTTATTGTTCTAAATGAGAAGATACGTTTTTTAGACTTATACAGAAGATTGTGATAAAATTAAGAAAAGGGGACATTATGTTGTTAAACGGAAGACAGATACTAACAGCTAAGGATGGAAGGAGGAAACACCTTCCAAAAAGGTTTCATCATTAGACATCTGATTCATTAGCTGTGCAAGTAAGGCACTTGCTTTGGAATGGTTGTATTGGGTTCTTATCTCCTAAGGACCTTTGAGGCGTTTGTACTTGGTACAAAATACATAAAGACAACTAGAGGATAAAAAAGCTGTCTTTTGCTTTTATATCTACAGAAATATTTGCAAAGTATTCCTATAAATAGAAGATGTAAATTGAAAATAGTATTTTTTACTTCCTCCATGGCTGCTCCCAAAACTAAGATGCTATTTAAAAAGAAGGATAGAATGCTGTGTTATTAGTTCAGAGCTACTGCTGGATTTTATGAAGAGCCTATTCCTAGCAGCATGTGATTCATAGATCACATCTTTGGGATGGATCCTTTCAAGAATCCTGAGTGCAATAATTTTTAGTTTCTAATCCTTAATTTAGTTATGAAGAGAAAAGTGATGCAGTCAACATAAGCAAGACTGAAGGACCTCTGAGTATGTGCATAAATAAAATTTTAAATACTCAGAGAAACGTGAAGACAAACAAGGTTTCTACGGAGTTTGGATGCTTCTATGCTTACACAGTGCTTCAGAAGGGATTTTCAGCCTTAGAATTTTGACCTTATTCCAAATTCGTTCCATGCTAAGCAAGCAAAGTTTTTTTCTGGAATTTTCAATTTCTTATTATGGTCAGAAAATGAAATCATGAAGTTATCACACCACTGAGGATAGTGATATCTATTTATAGTTAAAGAATGAAAACTGATACTCTCCAAAGGGAAACCTTAAAAATTATATGGAATTATGTGACATTCAAATCATTAGTTCATTGAACTTAATTTCACTTTTCTGGGGTTAATTGGGGGGAAATAAAGCAAAACATTTACTAAGAAGGACATTTTGAAGAGCAAATGAGCCACTAAGTGTGAGAAAAATTCAGAACATATAATTAATTTGCTTTTTCTGTTTGCCAGAACTTTGTGTCCTGCAGAAAACATTTAGACTTTGGAGTATAACACATTTTAGTCAATAAAGCAATGATCACCAAGTAAAAAAACAAGATTTATTTAAAAAAATGGCTTTGTACTATGATTTTTAGCCAAGGTATTTAAATTGCCAGCAATTAATGGACAAAGCAGATGCTGGAAATCATAGTAGCGCATTAATTTAACACATCTACATCTTTGATACATAATGCATATCCTTGAGAGAAAAGTAGGCACAATTCACTGAGGCATTCTATTTTGAAATACTAGAGCACCAAGCTTGTAAGCTCAAGGAAATGCATCATATGTCCTTGGGTATTGTAGCAACCACAGCTCCAAATAGGTCAAAGTAGACATGAATAGCACATAGATAGAGAGTTTGGTGTACCCACTGGAGAAATATTGATGAGAACATAGCCATGGATATTTGTTGTGTGTTGGGTAGGCACTAAAAAAAAGAATGGATTCCTAGTCAGTTGTATCTCTGTCACCTGAAAAACACGGAAAGCTTGCTACATTGTTCTGGATGTGTTGGCATAGAGGGAAGAAGATGGGTATAACATTAGATCCGTTGCTAGTCCTGAATGGACTCGGGCTGTGCAGACTGTAAAAAATGAAAGATTTATATTTGTCCTGTAAGGACAAACAGAAAATCAAAATTTAGGGATTGTGACATTTGGTGACAGTCCTGTGAAATATGTCACCTATTTGTATAAACCCTGAAGATATTCTATTTGGTGTTGGAAGTTTCTCTCTTTTCTGTTTTCTTTGACACATCCATTCAACAGCACCTTGGACAGATTAACTAGTGAATACGAGTATTAAACATTTTGTTCCAGATAACTCATCCTGAAGGAAGCTAACCCCACCAATTGTGTTCCCCAATACTCTATGTTTAGGCTTTTAAAAGTGAATTAGTAGAATTATCGGTCAAACTGTTTCAAATAGATATTACACTGCGTACTTTTTTGCTTTCCTGTGGCATAACACTTTCAGCATCTATCCAACAAGTTTTCTTCTATTCTGGTTTACAGAACTACATCAGCAGCTTGAAGTCAGGTAGGTTCAACCTGCTGAAGTGTGAATGACTCCTTGCTTGAACTGACTGTGGCATTCATGTAGGTTCTTTCTCGCTGCTTATTTCATACTTGTGTTAACAGCAAATGAAAATGGTAATACAAGTTCATTGATGAACGGTCCTTCCTTCACATGCTAGCTACCTGTTCCTTACAGTCACCTATACTATTGGGGCAATAAAAATATAGTGTCTGGGGTTTGAGGGAGGGGACACACCCTGAATGAGGTAAAAGTACATGATGGAGAGCACTTACAGGTCTTGATCTTCTGATATCGGCATCCGAGAGCTGGCTGACGTGCCACAATCCCCTCCTGACCTGTATTCCTGGCAGGACTGTCTGAGAGGGAGGGGGCAACTTAGGCTTAGGTCTTGATGTGCGGTTGGGATCATTGAACTCACACGCAAACTTTACCCACCCTACCACTGACATAACCATAGTGCTAGGCTTTACTGACAGATTTTTTGGCCCTTGTAAGAAATCTAAAAGTCTGGATTCACTCACTGCTGTGGGTTCCTATTATTTCTTCTGACGTTGACTTTTGCAAGGGGTTCACCTCTGTGTGAAAAGCATCTCTTATGACTATGCTTGAAGTTACTATTAACACTTTACAAGGTCTTCTCTAGCAGGAGGAGGACTAAGGATCTGAAAAATTACTTCTCTGGCCTTCCTTGGTCATACCTGCTCCTTGCTGCATGCCATCTGCTACTTATGTCAAACTGCCCGCTTCTGCATGCCAGCTGAAATGTGATATTCAGTGTCTTGTAGCATTGCACCAAGTTAACCTGCACATTCTTCCTTTGTGGCTGCTACTCAGTGTCACTGAAACTACAGGCGAAAGTAGCTCAGAAGCGCCGAGAATTAGCAAAGTCACATTCCTTACCTGGATCATCACAACTGCAGCACGACCTTTTCTAATGGCTCTCTCTCTGGGACAATAGTTTGGGCTGACACAAATCATTCTGAATGTACAAGGTGCTGAATATTTGAAAGATACTTAGCATTTCACATGCTAACTAAGAAATTATTTTTCTGAGGCTGATTATAATGACATCCAGAAAGCTGGTGGCAAAGTCTCCAGATTATTCAAGGGAAATGACCTTGAAATTGATCAAAGTCCAATGAGTTATTAAAAATTCAGCAAAAATTAGTAGAGCAGGAGCAAATATGACTAGTGCTCAAGGTACCTGAATTATAAATGCATCTTATTGACTCCATCCAATTCCCTGAAGAATTTAAGAATGCTAAGAATCCTCCTCCTCTTTAAAGAATCTTGAGCCTATGGTTGTACTTCAACATTCCACCACATTTCAAAGCCTGTGGATGATGAACTCGATGCTCAGTGGCACACTTCTGCTCAGCCAGCCTCCAGTCAGCTGAAGTTAACTGTGTCAAATCACTGCTGTGTCTTACCTATTTCTAACCTCAGCCTGCCCTGGATTTATAGGTGGGACCACATGGTCAGATCACTCATTTGTGATGTTCCTAGGAATTTTCCTAATGAAACTTTCTGCCTACTGTTCAATTTCTGCAAATCAGCTGGTGAATAAGCCTATAGCCATGAATCTTTTCTCTTTCCATGTGAGTCAACAATGTTGCCTTTGAAGTCAGTGCAGTTCTCCAGCATGAATAAAAATGGAATGAAAATAAATTGGGACCAGTGAATTGCATTAACATAAAAGCACCCAAATGAGAACTGAGTGGCCCAATGTATAGTGATAACACTGCTGTGCATGAATAGAAATCATAAGTATGCAGAAATCAGAGTATGCAATGTGTCTCCATCACAGTCGAGGTCCTTAATTTTCCTAAAGCCATATTGAGACTGGAAGGACTGGTGATCTTTTGTTGTTCCTTTGGAGTAGGCATGTTATGCAGGATATGTTGATTTATTGTCAGATTATATGAAACAACAGAGTAACCAGGAACCATATGTTGTGCAGGAGATGACTAGCTTCTTGCTTCTGATCTTGATGGCCCAGATGTTAGTTGGGAGACAAAAGATTTCCTTTAACCAGCAAGGTTGTTCTTCAGTCTTCAGTTCCCCCCTTATTTGTGCTCAGCCTTTTTTTTTTTTTTTTTTTTTTTTTTTTTGTGGTGGGGGGGGAGCAGGGGTTAGATTGCAGATTGCAGTATCATTAACATCCAACTATGTTTAAATGCTCTTGCCTTGGAAGAATCTGTGCCTGGTGCTGGTCAAAACAGACTCCCATGAGGAGACGAACTGTCAGCCAGTCAGAGAGGTCTGCAGCTCCCTGATGCAGGCAGGAGCTGCTGGTGACAAGTCAGAGGAGAACATTGCCAAGGGCAAGCAAGACACAGTCTGTGAAGCTGGGGCTTCACGCCAAAGGGTCTTTGCCTCTGGGGGGTCTGTGGCTGTGAGTGGCCCCACATTGGAGCAGGGACATCCCTGAGAGACTGCAGCCATGGGTGACTCAAGCTGAGGCAGCGAAAGCCCTGAGGGACTGTGGCCATGGTCAACCTACACTGGAGCAGGGACACCCTCAAGGGACTGTGGCCATGGGTGACCGACCCATGCTGGGGCAGGGACACTGGGGAGCAGAAGAGGCAGAGAACAGAAATGAAGACACAAGAATTGGAGGAAAACCAGGGACTGGCAGAAGGAAACTATTACATGCATGATCCCAACCTTCTGCACTGCTTGTTGGCTACCCAAAGGGGTTGGGATGGGCTGAGTGCAACCCACAGCAAAAAGGAGGGAATCTGGGACTTCAAAGAGAGGATGAGAGTTTGGTTTAAGGTGGATTTGGAGAAGGAGGAAAATAGGTGTGTTGTTGTTGTTGTTGTTATTATTATTAACATTATTAACATTATTAACATTATTATTAACATTATTATATATTATTAAATATTAGTATATATTACATATTAATATTAATAATTATCATTAATTAATTAAATGTTTGTCTAATTACTTATGTTTTCCTTATCTCAATACCCAAATCACAGTCACATAACAACAGTCACGTAAACAAAATGAAATCTATGTACAGAAAATGGTTCTATCTGGCTATATTCAGACCTAAAGAAATCTCTGTTTCCTTATACCTGTTGGTATCTTGGAAAAGGAACTAGTTACAGTTCTCAGAGTGACACCTAAGAATGGATGTCATTTCACCATGCTGGGATGCATGGGAAGGATGCCTTTGTAATGAGGACAGGAAGGTTGCATGGTGAGAGCCCTGCTAGAAGTTACACACTATACTACATGTGAATTGATAATATGGGAGGTGCTGTGGACCAGAAGTTACCTTCCCTAATGATAAACCTGCTCTGGAAGCTAAATCTGTGCTACCAGTCCTGAGGACAGTCACAAACTTCAGGTGATTTTATGGTTTTGGTCCATACGCTTCCTGAGTTTTTCTCCCAGACCTTTTGCAAGGTAGGAAATTGCTGTATTTTATTTCTCTTATGTGCACTGTTGCAACAGTCCAGGCTGCTTTAGTTCTAGACTGAAAATGAGCTCCTACTAGAATCCCAGCCTCTGTTTTTCTGTCTTTATTCAAGCATTTATCACTGGTGTATCTAGGCAAACAGATATTTATAATGCTGTCTTTGAGCAGGCTTAGTTAGCCACAGAATTCCCCAGATGCATCCAGCTCCACTCCAGGGTTATGTGTATTTTGTTCAAGCTTGTATATCCTTTATCACCATTGATGTCTCTGTTTGGGTCTCCTTTAAACGACATTTTGTGTAAGTAGCAATAAAAGAAAAAGTATCCTCAATCCTGGAGATTCTTTAGAAGTGCAGCCAGACTGCTTTCATTTGGAAAATGCCTGTGAACTGTGTCTTCATGTGAGATATCCAACAACCTCTGCTTTCAGCTGCACTTGAAATGTTTTGAGAATGATTTGTCCTGCCTTAGCTCAGTATTCTGCTTCCTGTTTGTTTTGGTTTCCTTCAGATCATTTGCAACACAGGTGAATCATGTAACTGTCCTGGTTTCTGCCTGGATAGAGTTAATTTTCTCCTTAGTAGCTGGAACAGTGCTGTGTTTTGGGCTTAGTCTGAGAATCGTGTTGATAACACACGGGTGGTTTAGCTGTCACTAACTAGTGCTTACTCTGAATCAAGGACTTTTCAAGTTTTCCGTGCTCTGCCAGTGAGCAGGTGCACAAGAAGCTGGGAGGGAGCAGAGCCAGGACAGCTGACCCCAGCAAGCCAAAGGGATATTCCATACCACAGAGCATCATGCTCAGTGCATAAGCTGGGGGGAGTTGGCTGGGAGCTGCCGACTGCTGCTCGGGGACTGGCTGGGCATCGGCCAGTGTGTGGCGAGCAAATGTATTGTGCATTGCTTGGTTTTGTTTCTTTTCGGTTTTGTTTCTCTCTCTTTCTCTCTCCTTTTCATTACAATTGTTGTTATTACTATATTTCATTCAATTCTTAAATTGTTCTTATCTCCACCCGTGAGTTTTGCCTTGTCCCGATTCTCCTCCCTGTCCTGCTGCAGGGGCAGGGAGCCAGCGAGCCATCCTGTGGGACTTAGCTGCCGTCTGGGGTTAAACCACAACAGACATGAAGCAGTTGCTATGAAGGGCAACCAAATCCAGATAGTTCACATAAGCTTTACCAAAACACTTTTCTGATATTCCGTTATTTTGGCATTCCATGGGACTAATATACAAAATGATACATCTATATCTTTTTAATACTGTGCACATCATTCAGGTTATGTGGCCTAAATCACCTCTTCACATAGTTTTGAACGTAGCATGAACCTGAATCTGTTGCAAGGATTGGGAGAAAGCTCATCTGAGGCGAGTTTGAAGGCACTGACTGCATTGAAGCTGCCTGGAGACCTAGAAAATCCAGTTCCAGCTCCTGGGTTTTGTTACATGACTTTGAACAAGTCATGTAATCCCTTTGGGCAATGGTTTTCCACTAGTAAAATGGTAATTGTATTACTTTTGTTGATTGTTTGACAAGCTGTCTAGCTGATGAAACTAAGCTTTTCTGGGTAGGATCCTAAAGTGCTCCTGGAGTTTATGAGAAAGAAAAGTAAATTGTCTTAATGTTTGGACAAACTTTACGAACTATTACCTAATTCTCTGCATTAACCTGATGTTTGTGATAGACCCATATTCACTAAACTAAAATAATAAAATAAATAGGTACTTTTCCACTGAATTCTCTACAGAGTCAGAGAAACTTTTGGAATACACTTTATATTAAAGTCTTTACCACCCACCTGTCACTCACACAAAGCATATAATTTTGACAAATTATGCAAAAAAAAACTAATCACATTTTAATTTTCTAGTCCTTGCTTAGTTAAACTGGTGACATATGCAAATTACCCGCTGAGACCTAAATTACTTCTTTCAAAGGATAAATAAATGCCCTTTCGTATTTTCAAATATTATTAAAAGAACTTCTTGATTGACAGATAAGAAGTCAGTTCTGGGATGTAATATCACTTTTATAAAAGTGAATTCATGTGCCTAGACATAAATGTCCAAAGTTTCACAGCATGGAGAAAAAAATTAAGACTTTGAAACTTGCTGAAACTCAGTCAAAGTATTATAGACTGGATATCTTATGATAGCTGAGTTCCCTATAGGATTGCTTATATTTTTTTTCTTGTTTTCCATCCAGCAGCAATATAGGAACATGATTACAAATCTGCGCCCAGGCCTGCCCTTTAAAAGAATTGCTCTCAAGTAAATGAGAAGAATCATGGGTATGACCTTTAAAAGATAGCATATGACCAATTAGGGAGAGATTTTCTAATGTTCCCAAGAGCAGAAACAACTCCATGGAGCTAGAATCTGGAGATAAAAAATTGTGACTATAATCTTCAATAGCTCCTGGACAAAGCTAGAAGAATGGCTGTTCAGGGGTGAGGGATGTCAGCGTCAATTAAATCTAGGGATAGACCAGACAAGTTGATTTTTCATTGTTATTTAAAAATTATTAACGTTAAATTAAGAATAATAAACATACTGAAGGAGAATATGGTTATTGTGGCCAGTAGTAAAGGTATGGTATCCCGAGTGGGAAGGCTGAATCGTTACTGGAGGTTTCCAGTTAGGGACCGAGCAAGCTCCTGCTGAAGTGATTGGATTTCAATCTTGATTTCGATTTGCAAGTATGAAGCATAAATTAAGTGTGGTGGTATTGGTGCATAACCTTATTCTGAAAATAGTCTTGCATTGACCTCTTTAAACCTCCCCTGCCCTTAAGAACACTGCAGAGCTTTCCAAAATTTGGTTTAGTTCTTGAACCAGACACAAACTGAAGTGTTCTTCTTTGCCTTCCTTAGACGTTGACATCACACTTTTAGTGCATTGGACCAGGTACCACCACAAAAGACTTATCTGAGTCAGATAATCTCACAAAACCTCAGATATTTATCTGTGGTGTGAATTCTACTTTAACTGGCAAATTGGAGAAAACTCTTCTGGCTCGGTAGACAATGTCTTAGGCAGTACTTCTCTTCCTCGCTTCCCAGACCATTTCAATTTAACAGAAAAATTCAAACAGCCCTAGGAACAGAGGCAGACTCTCAAACCTCCCTGATCTCAAAAGACTTTTATAAAGCTTCAGCTGCTGAGTCTTTCTCCCTCTATTTTTTTTTGGCTACCTGAATTCTCTATTCCTTTCTGCTTAAGAGCAGGAGTTCAGCAGGAAGGAATGGAAACTCCCTGCTCTAAGCCAAATCTCTGGTTCGCCGATTCATGGATTCTTCTGCAAATTGTTTTTAAATGCCTGGAGGCTGTGACGGGGTGAACCTACACCTCTCGTGTCCTGGTTGAGCAACCTGAGGGCAGAGGGAGCCAGACTATCACCGACCTGGAAAGAAAACAGATACATCTGTGTTTTATGGGAGATCTGATGGTAATAATTCTTGGCAGGGTACTTTCAGAAATCTTTTGCTGGATTGAGCCTTTTGGAAACCTCAGGCATCTAAAAATGTGTTAAAATACCCTTAAAACACTAACAGTGTCTACCACCTTCCAGAATCCAAGCATTTTTGAAAATGTCTAGGTTTTGTCTTCATCTCCAGCTGAATTAAACTCTGGGATAGGGGCAAAGGCCTGGCCAAATTATTCCCCCAGTTTTCTATTTACATGTATAGCCTCTAAACTGGAGGCATTAAGAAGATATTTTCCAAAGCATACGTTTGTTTAAGACAAGCAGGTCTTGGTGTGATCTGTTCCTGGCTCATTCACCGTAGCCAAATTCCTGCTGTATTTCAACAGTACAATTTTTTTCAGTGCTTGTTCATCAGAGGCAGAAGAATACGAACTGAAGCTGTCAATACAATCTGTGCCAGAGACGAGAGGCAAAGCTAGGTATTGACGGTGCGACAGTGAAATGGATTGAGAGCAGGTGGGAATATCAACTAATATGTTTTGTAGGCACTTTTGCAATCAGCTGTGTGGGTTTACATGCTAAACCTTGCCTTGCCACCAGCTCCGACTGCAAGTGCCAGTTCTTACCAGCTGGGGATTAAAACATTAATCTAAATTTCTCTCTGAAACCATCTGCCTTTTCCCTTCACTACAGAGGAGCAAAGAATCTCTTATATCGAAGGGTAAATGTAAGCACGGCATTCATAAGGTGATCTCTTTCTCCTTTTTAAAATATATTGATAGAAGCACTGGGTTTCCAGTGATCAATTCTTCCTGTATCTACTCTCTTTTCCTCCCTAGATCACCTCAGCCTAAACCATTCCTGACAGAAATCTGGCTAATCCCCTTCTCGCTGTATTCACTGGCAGACATTTGACAGTCCCTCAGATAAACTATGTCAGTGATTTAATTATAGCTATGAGGCAATGATATACAGGCACATAATTTTTTAAAAATAAACCAAAACAGAATAAGATAACATATTATTTAGCTCTCATCGAGTTTTTACTATTTTGCCCATGGTGGTGGGTCTCCTGTAAATTTCATAGACTGAATAACAAGTTTGTCACTGTATACACTATGTTATATGTCCTTTTCTTTACAACAAACATTTCCAAAACTCTGAATTTCTTACAAAACCAGTATTTAACCTCTGGAAAGCTGGTTTTGACCATTTGATTTCAGTAACAAGATAAAAACTGTAAAACAGAGGTAAATTTATATCATTTTAATTATATGAAACTCACAATTCAAATGATGCAAAAGCCACCCCCAGGAAATACAGATAAAAATCTTCAAATGTCCCTTTAACATTGTAACAGTATTTCATAGTGCCAATACTAAAAACATTCAACATTCACTTCTCTTAAGATACAGCTGTCTGTAAGAAAGTCTATAAAATCTTATGTAGGCATCTAAATATGCTTTATGGGGCCAACAGGATGAAAAATGTTAGATTATATGATTATTCTAGTTTCAAAATCTGTTTTAAAGCAAACTGCTGAGTACTGTTTCTGCTGACTTCTGTGAAAACTCCTGGGTGCCTGGCATTTTATAAAGCAGATCACTGTGAAGATTCGAACAGTTAAAGACGTGGGAGCTTGGCTTAGTTGGTAATGGTGAAAATGTGAACATGCATCCCCTCTGATCTTATTATCAGCAGCATGCTTTGCAATAACAAATAATGCAGCTTCTTTTCTAAGGTGAGCTAGTCACTGTGGCAAGCTGTGCATGAAAATTAAGCACTGATAACATAATTTTCTGTTCTCTAAGGAGCTTACAGTAGACTAGATTGTGGGACTCAATCTGAAGTGCCACAGAGTAAGAAAGGAAATGTAATACTTCATAAATCAAATCAAATAAAAATAGACAATTATTACTTTGAAAATTATATCTGATTTTTTTTTTTCATTCTATTGAATTTTTCTGTTATAGACATGTATTCTCAACACCTACAATCAGCAGCTTGGGTGCTGTCACATACATCTGTCAAACCTTATGGACAGTCTAACCCCATGATAAGTACAGCAGTGCAAAGCACCAGACTGCACATCAGCTCTGGCTGGACAGATGATATTCTTCCCTACTGTTGGACCCATTAGGTGTTTCCCGTTACAGCCAGTTTCCAGGGCATTGCCTTAGCTCATACCTGTGAGCTGATGCTAAAGGGCATCAGATTCACGTCAGCCTTGATGGGAACTTAGCTCGCAAACAACTTAGCAAGTGATAGATTACAGTAGCTACTAGGGATTGCAATGGCTCTGGCAGGGTAGCTGGGCAGAAAGAGGATCTGGGAGACACAAGATTGTCCTTTTGCAAGATTGCCTCTGGATACAAGCATGGACATACATGCAAAGTTGGCAGAATGTCATCAAGTTTGAGTAGGGCGATCCAATAAAATGAAAGATAGATATACATTTCTATGGCATCTCTGTCAGTGAAAGGCTAGAGTACATGGGGATGTGCTTATGCAGTTTTTCAACAATGAACAAGATCAAAAAGGAGTGAAAAATATGAAAGAAAGGTTTGGAAAATAAAGCAGGAGTTCATACTTCTTGTTTTACTTTGAAGTACAATAGTGTTGATCCATCTTACCAAACTTTAGGCACTTGTATGGGAAAAAAAAAAAAAAAAGCTTACTATCTGCAAGTGAGAGATAAAGTAGCCAGATGTCTTCAGAGGGAGTTTCAGCCCACCTATGATCCTACCTGGGCCTGGAGTGCTCTGTCTTTTACTCTTCAGTGCATTAAGAGCATCACTGTTCTAATTTAAGAATAATAGAATCATTTAGGTTGGAAAAGACCCTTAAGATCATCAAGTCCAACCTTTAACCCAGAACTGTCAAGTCACCACTAAACCCTGTCCCTACACGTCACATCTACATGTCTTTGAAATCCCTCCAGGGACAGGGACTCGAACACTT
>JAVJGJ010000014.1:6146968-6159453 GCA_035590215.1 Microhierax caerulescens | reverse complement strand
TTACTTTTTTAGCTCCCCCCCCCCCCCTTTCTGTTGTCTTCCTTGATTCTTACCAGCTGGGAAATCCAGTAGGGCCTAATTAGCAGAATAGCAGAAAGGGGTTGAAGCAGTGTTTGTCAAACACATTTTTTATGTTAGCTAGATATGTAACTGTGACAATTTCAGGGTGGCTGAACTGTTCCTAACATGTGGTTGAGCATTAAGAATAATTTTTTGTATCGTGGCTGCACATGAAATCTGTAAGGAAGGTGGAAACAAGGGTTTAAAGGCATAAATAATTAGTGATGAATTGTAGGGATACTTCACTCTGCAGAAATATGCATCTGAGAAGAAGGTCACCTTCCTCTACAATCATAAGCCTTCCTGAAATGCTCTGCTTATTGCATCCCATCCGATTTTTGATCAGTGTTAAGGGATTTTTCATTAAAGGTTAATATTCAGAATATTTCTAGAGGTTTCTGTTGGGAATTACACAGCTGAGGCTGAGGCTGTACAGCACCAGGCACTTGCTGTTCTCTTAAGCTTTTCACAACCTGTGTGTGTACTTCTGAGCTGCACCGTGCACTACCTCCTGAGCAGCCCTGCAGTGTGGAACGGATGCAGAAAAGGGATCAGGTAAGCTCTGCCATCCTTTCAGGAACATTTTATTTCTCCCTGTACACCTGTGTGTCACTGGTGGCCAGTACACAGAAAGGTCTATCTGCTGGCCACTCAGATAGTGCTGTTTCCATTTGCATGCATGGCCATAACCACTAAATAATCTGCAGTCAGAAGATGCCTTCTTTATTCCTCAAACTGAGCTAACTGCATCTTGAATTTCTGAGACTGTAAGGAAGTAAAACGTCAGGCTTTGCCTTGTTAAATATGTTTACCAGATACCTGTGGGTATTTTTAAGGTATATTGACTCAAATGTTTCATACCTCCTTTCAAAAATGAAAAAAGTGCTTATATGGGGTCATGCTGTAGCATGGCTGAACACAGGACCTGAACAGATATGTGCATGTCACCTGCAGTGCTGATAAAGCCTGCCGAATAAGCTCAGATTTATTTTATTTAGTTTTAAGTAACTCAGTTTAATGTATGTAGAATCTACTGACTTACTATGTTGTGAGGACATCATTAATAACTAGAAGAAAAAATGTTGGAAACAAGTTCCCATGATGTTTTATCTGACTAACTACTAGAATAGTAGATGCCTGTCTGTAAAGATTTGAAAGCTTCTTAGGCCTCTTTTTATTTGTTTGAAGAGTACTGAAGCTGGAAGATTCTGCCTTTCCTCTTTTCCTAACTCATTTTTGTCAGTGACTCTTATGCTGTGTGCCATCATGGGTACATAGCTGATTAGCCCCCTCAAATCGGATCGTGGCCTGCCTGCTCCATGATATGTTCTTATGTTGTACTTCAATATCAAATGTTTTATTTTCAGAATACTATAGGTGCACAGAGATTGTGAGAATAGAAGTGTTGGTAGGAAGGTAGTATACAAAAGTCTGTCTTAACGTTACTCTGAAGTTACTGTGGTTCTCACAGGAAAATAAGATTATTTCTTTACCCGTAGAGAAATGCAAACAAAGGTGGTGGAAGATCTTCATCTTTCTAGTGAATGTGTTATGGCACAGATCTGGAAAGGGCAACCAAAGGTGATAAGTTAGTCTGGTATTTGTTTTCAGTCCTTGACTTCTCCAGTGAAATGGAACTGAGACCTTGCACGAAGCCTGGTTAGATTGTTCTGGCCAGAGACAGGGAGGGCGAATGAGATCAGAGAAAAAAAATAAGATTCTTTCCTCCCCTCTGACTCACTTTGAACTTAAGCTGAAGTGGTTTTGAAAGTGAAATTATGAAGATCCTTCCTGTGTGTGACAGATCCTTAGATTGAAACCTTACTCGGTTACTTAAATGCATTGGGTCCCGAAGAGCTGGTGACTTCTGGGATATCTTTGTGAAGTGTGAAAAAAATCATCCTTACTAGAAATAGCCTGAGCTGAAATACTGCAGGACTGTTCTGAGACTGTTCTCCTTGTCTGTACTGCTGTCACTGGAACACAACCCACTGAGTCCTGAGATGCCAGCTGCAGGCATGAATAGAGAAAGTTTATACAGATACTGAACCCTGAATGCTTAGATAAACTTTGACAATAGAAGTAAACATTAATTTGGCAAGAAACAGATGACTTTCCACCCCAGAAGTTATGTTATGTGACTTTGCAGCACTGTTTTCCTACAGTACAGGTCTGTGTTCTATGACCTAATTTGATGCTAAATTTATCTCCTTTCTGTGTTTTTCTTTCTGTTAACAGTTATGCCTTCACTGTGCACGTACAAGATCTCAAATAAATGGTTACAGAGCCCATGATCTGGAAGAAAAGCTTGACACATCCAAACAGAGGGCTCTCATCTCTGAACTCCTACAAAAGCATCTCTCTTCCTTAACCAGCTTCACTTTCAGTAGAGCAAATAAAACTCTTAGGAATATAATAGAAGTTTGAAGGGTGAAAACTAGACTGTTTTCTTTTCTTTGCAAATTATGATTTTGGCATAAGGAATACATCAATTCTAACCCAGTGAAAGTAAAAATCTAATGGTCCAGTCAAGGGCATTTTTATTTGAAAGAAACATTAATGGTATTCAGTGGGAAGAAAAAAATTGTAAGTTGCATATAAATTAAATAAGAATGAGGCATAATTTCTCATTAAGATTTTTCATTAACAATTTAAATAAACTTTTCAATTTTTTAACCAGTAGGATCAGGCTCATAAATAGCTATGGCATAATCAGATATGTAATCTGAAAGACAAAGGTTTGGCCTTTTTTGGTGGCACATAAGAGTGACAGCTACTTGAGCCCTTTTTGTCCAGGAACCTCAGCAAACAGCTTGCGGATTTATAGTTTCATTACCTTCCACAATAAACTCTTCCAAATGTAATTCACGTGCTCTGTGACTGTAAGATGAGTGGGAATGAACATTCAAAAAAAGAGGCAGGCTGGCCAGGCAGTAAGTGGCCTTTAACTCTCTAATTTGTAGAGTATTTTTTCATAGCTATCCAATTCCTCCTTATGAGCCACTAAATAAAATGGAAAAAAGGGAAAAAAAACCTCTCTCATAAAGTTCTCCATATCTTCAGAAGAGTTATATTTTGCAGTAAGGATAAACAGGTTTGATTGCATAGAGAAAGGTCCTCAGTTTTTGTACATAAAAGTGAACATTTTTTTCTTATACTTTCCATCTTATTTATTTTATAAATATTTGAATTATTTTTTTAGAAATTATTCAAGTAAGAAAAGGTATGATACATGTCTAAGACATACAAAAAGAATCAGCGGTCTGGAGCAGGTTTGCACCACATGAGGTAGCTGAGCCACAGAACAAAATCTGCAAAATGACAAATTATACTGTCATGGAAGCTCATGAGAAGGCAACAAGGGAGGAACTTTATCTTTTAATGTTGAAGTTCCATAATTCTGGTTTCTGCTGTAATACTACTAATAATGTAACATAAAACTTCCATTTTCACTGCATTTTACCTCTTTTTCTACTTTTTTTTTTTTTTTTTTGGTGGGTGACTTCTGTCCATTTTTGCTCCTGGGCTTTGCCAACAGCACACATCACCTGTCACACTGTGTGGTCTCTAGGTCTTCCACATAGGCTGTTGCCTTGAGCAGGTCTTAGTAATGTTTTGTTGCCTTACCTCAGACCTTTCCATTGTTCTTATCTGGTCCTAAAAATATAAGTAGACAATGTTCTGTATAATTTTTTTAGTTGATAACGTGTTTCACAGCTGCTGGTATGTGATTGGCTGATCACGGGAAAGATGTGGATTTTATGGAGCTGCTGCTCATGTTCAGAGTCATGAAGTTTTCTTTGTGTGTTGCCTACCTAGCCCCATAGCTGACAGTTGAGTGCAGAGTAAGCTCAGTGGAAATCATAGAAAATTTACTGGCAGTCTAGTGTGTAGTGTAGTGTAAATTAATTTGTTTTGCATGTTCCCTACACTGGCAGAAAAGGAAACTTTCCTTTAGTCACAGAAATAACTAACATTTTTAGGTTAATGTAGTTAAAATAAGAACACATATTTGTTAATTAATGATTTTGGTTCCATGTTTGGGTTTTTTTTCTGATTCTGTTTGGCACTGGTAATGGAAAAAATCCTGTCAAGGAAGTCGATCTATTATTTCTATCCCTTATCAATTATTGTATGATACCCAGTGATAATCTAGCTGCTTCAGAAAGAGTAGGAAGAGAGCTTCTCTGCCCCAAATAACTCAAATGGCAGTTTTGGCAATTGATATAGAGGCGTCCATGCGTTTCATGGTGTCCAGGTTGAAAGTTCAAAGCTAAAATTTTTTTATGTGCCTTGGCGAGCTTTCAGGGAGAGTTGCTTTAAGGCAGCCTAGGGAAGGAGCATCGGGTTGAGTATTTAGTCCAACTGTGCTACCATCCCCGCTCTGCTCCTGGCCTCTTGGTATACTTCAGTAAGCAGCTCGTGTTAGCTATGTGAAAGCTAAAGATAACAACACTAATTTCTCCTAGAAGTAACCTGAGGCCCAAGTGTGGAAAGCGTATGAAAAGTGGTCTTACCAGATATATGCAATTGCTCAAATTAAGCCTGTCAGTTAGATATGAACACATCGATTTTTCAGTTCAGTGAATAAACAGCTCTAATGTGAGTGTACTTGTGGCATGGCATTAACAGTTTAAAAAAAAAAAATGAAAGGAAGGAAAGAATCAGAGCCACACTAATTGTGGAGTTTAATGGCTTAGTGGACTATAGATGAGATGTTTGTGGGCCTCAGAGGACAAGAAAGGACATGACCATATGACTGGGGAGGGTAAAGAGCTCCAGCTGTGGTTTCTCTGATTTGCAAGTGTGCAGCTTCTCTGAGATGTAGAAGAGAGAATACGGCATTTTTCAGTCAAATTTTCAGATGAGTTGCACATTTCTGAAGCCTGGAAATTAATCCTGCCTCTACACAAGAGGTCAGGTAATGGCAGTTTTAAAGAAATGCAAACAGCTAGAAGCACAGAAATTGAAACTTGTTAACAGGGTGGAATAGATACAGCTTTGGAAGAGCAATGTGGTGAAGGCGGAGGTCATATGGTAAGTTTATAAATGTGGGTCGACTGAGGAAACGTCAAACTGATATTAGTCTTTGCATCCCAGTTCAGGAGCTCAAATTAACTGGATAATTGGACCAGATGAGGTGCATCACAGAGTGCAGAGGGAGCTGACTATTGTCATTGCAAGGCCATTCTCTATCATCTTTGAATGGTCAAAATAACAAGGGCAGATTTGTGACAATTAGAAACAGGCAAATAAAATGCCATTTGTAAAAAAGGGCAAAAAGGAGGACATGGCAAATTCTAAGTCTCATTTTAGTCCCTGGGAAGGCTGTGGAGCAAATCCTCCTGAAAACTGCATCCATGCATGTGAAGGACAGTAAAATGACTGAAAACTGTCAGCATGGGCAGATCAAAGGCAAGTTCTCCCTTCAACAGTGAGACAACCAACTGTGCAGTTAATGGGAGACCTGTGGATGTCATTTACCTTGATTATAGCAAGGCTTTCAATCTGATTTTCCATACTCTTATTCAGAAGGTCAAATCTAGTCAATATATAAATGTGTTGACTACAAAGTGTGTAGCAAAATGGCTGGACTGCCATGCTCAAAGAGTAGAGGTCAGTGGTTTGAAATCCCACTGGTGGCCAGTTATGAGTGACATTTCCCTGGGATTGGTACTGCTTTGATGCGTTTTCCTAAAAGTAATGACTTGGAGTTTGAGGTGAGCATGCCAAAACCAAATTCAAACCAGGGGGAATGATTAATTTGCTGGGTGGAAGGCAGAGCTGCTTTTTAGAGGGATCTCAATGCACTCAAAGAAATGGACTGCCGCAAACTACATGACTTTTGGCCAAAAAAACAGTGACGTTCCACAGCTGATGCAGAATACAAAAGCACAGTTTGGGGACCGACTGGCTAGAAAGCAGCTTTGCAGAAAAGGAGCTGGCGGTCCTCCTGCTCAACAAGGCGAACCTAAGCCAGCAGTGTGCCCCTGCAGCAATGAGGGTGAACCACATGCCAGGCTGCAGGAGTAGCACCATAGCTAGTAGGCTGAGGGAAATGGTTATGTCCCCTCTTTAGCCTGTGCACGAACACACAGGAGGCATTATGTCTGCGCTTGGACTCGGCACTGCAAGAAAAAAGTTGACATACCGGAGGGAATCCAGAGGAGCATCCACAAAGACGGTTAGGGGACAAGAGCACGTGATGTGTGAGGGGATGCTAAGGGGGTTAGATTCATTCAATCCAAGGAAGAGAAGGCTGAAGGGACATTTTCCTTTCTAGCCTGGGCGTTTCTGATCAGTTGTGTGCGAGTATTTAACTTCTGCGCGTTATTTGTGAAGAAGTCCAACCACATTGTTGAGTTTCTATTTGAACTGAACTCAAGCTTTGAATATTTCACTCACTGTCATCAGAAGTATAATACTGTTCACCTCACTAAGAGTACATCAGATCCTAACTATAAAATCCTAAGAACCATGCCCCTGACCTCATCTGATGCTTTAACTTTTCCAACTGTTTAACTTGGACTTCCATTTTCCTTGCTACTTGCAGCCACATGAAGTTTGTCACATGATATTTTCTTGACTTGCCTGTGTTTGCCTGTGGGTGTCACGATCCACTTAGTACATTATTTTTCAAAAAATGCATTTTTCTTTTCTGTTCTGATGCCCTGCAAATCTCCAGACCCTGGAATTAGAAGGAAAGCTCCGATTCTATCACTGGGGGGAATTATGAGCATTTACTGGAGGTTTGTGTGTTTGATTATTTTTTTTTTGAAATCGTAACTGCAAGAAGAATAGATATGAAAAGCTTCTCTAAAACAAACAAACCAACCAGAAAAAACCCTGGGAATTGGAGCTGCAGTCATACAGCTAAGCCTGCCATATTTTCCAATTCCTGGGAGTCTCAAGTCTGTGGGCCTAAAATGAAAATTGTTCTTAAATCACACTGCAAGTTTCAGTGTTGCAGGGGTCTGGTGGAAGACTACTGTATTTTCTGAACCCCAAGGAGATGAAGAACTGCAAGGCTAAAATGAAAATATGTTCTCAAATCGCAGTGGGAACTCAGCATCATAGAGGACCAGCTAATGAGTGCTTCAGTGTGGATTTCCTTCCCTCTTAAGAGTTTGAAAATGGTAGGCATATGCTGAAATAAATCAAATCTATTCCTCAGAAAAAGCACTACTAATAAAACTTAGGAAATCACAGGCAGGAAAAGCTCAGTAACATCTAGATTGTTGCAAGTTATTTGTCAATAAAGTATGAAAATGAGGACAGAATTAGGAGAGCAGATTTCCTCTTTCACTTTCCTCGGTATAAACTGAGAATAGAAAAATTGATGACCAGGGGAAATGAGAACAAATTTGGCCCAAGGAGAACTAATTAGAAACTCATGCCAAAACACTCTTTTTCAGTCTGTCTGTGGATGCAAATCTCTCCTCTGCAGTGCAGAATTCAATTCCACATTCACACTGAGAACTTCACCCAAACCCCATTCAGTAGGAAAAATGGTCCAGCAGTTTTAAGACCTTTTGACTCAGACCTTTCCTTTGTCTGTGGAAAATTGCTTCCATTTTTCACATGGAAATGTGGGGTAAAATATTACTAACTGAACATACAATGTAACCAATAAATAGAAGTTTGTCTGGTATTTTAATTTTTTGTTAAAATGTAAGCTACTTTTTAATGTTTGTAGCCTTTATAAAAACACCTTTTACCACAAAGACACATCATAGGTCATTACACAGGTAGGTATACAGGTAAGTACCTTTCTTATAATGTTAAGTACTTTTATACTGCTTTAATAATGGTTGTCAGATTGGTTTAAACAGAGAGATGGGATAAAATACTCAGGTTGAAAAGACTTTAGTCAGTACCTGAAGCAGTAATGTCTGGAGACTGCTAGAAAGGAACTTCAGTTCAAACTGCTAATGTATTTTGTATTTTTTGATTAAAAAAAAAAAACAAAAAAAAGCAAAAAAAAACAACCAAAAAAAACCCAAAACCCAAAACATTTTCAGTCCTGTGCTGTGGTACTTGGAGACTTGTGGTACTTCCCTGGCAAAAAGAGCACCTGGTGAATCATTATGAATTAAAATAGCCATTCAACAAGGAAGCACGTAAAACGCATTTGGCAAAATCAAGAAGTACTGTGGTGTCTACAGAAATGGGGGAAGAAAAATCATGATGTATCTAGACCCTGACCTACAAACCATTTAAATCAACAGAGGTCTTTCTATCGACTTAATCCACTTTAGATAAGTTCTATGGTCCATTAAGTCTGTATCAGTGTAACAATGAGTTATGCTCAGATTTAAATCTAAGCTTTTAACATGACTTAGGCATATGCTTAAACTTAAGTAGAGCCTTAAGTGGTTTCAATGTTGAAGGATGTTGAAATGTTTTGTCAAACTGCAATGTCAATGAAGGCAGAAACATACATTAACATGAGCACAACTTCTGCATGGGGAATTAGTCCCCTGATGCTATGGGCAGCTAAGCTGTGATATAAAACAAATCTAAATTTGGAAGGATCTCTTTATGTCTCTGTCTTCCTGTGATATTTTTAGTAGCTTAGAAGGTCTGTAGGAGAGAGGATCTCCTGATTCTCACTGATTCTCAGACTCTTGCCTAGTCCAGGCTCTTTGACACATCCTACTACTTTCTGTTCAGTATTTCAACATTTAAAAAATTCTTCTTGCAGGCGGACTGCTCTGTACTTCTTGGTGAACTGGACCATTGATTGTGATGTCAATACTTGTTATCTCTGGTACTGAAATATGGATGTTTTCAACTGAGTCATGCATGTACATAAATCATATTTGATGCAATAGCTCCAGTATACCAGTGGGACAATTTTTTTAACAAAAAAATTATGACATTTACCTGTTTGGCATTTTTTTTAAAGAGCTAATAAATTTTTAATTTCATCATCACAGTGTATTAGAAAAAAAAAGATCATACATACACTCTGTCGTTGCTGCTACTAAACACAGAAATGACACTTCACTATTTACACCTCCCTTGCATTTTTTTGCTTTCAGTGCCTTCTGTCGCAATGAAGGCTGCAAGTACTTTTTCTGTGATGAGCAGCATGACCACCAAGACACATCAATGTACGAATGTTGAAGCCAGGATGACACAGAGCTTACACAGTTCCAGAAGATTTTGACAGCATTAAAATAAGTCTGACCTCTCGTGCAATACAGAGGAAAAGGTGTCATCCTACAACTTCAGCATAAGCATCATTCTGTTCAAGTTTTGGCCTGCCTTTAACAGTAGATTCACTATTGCTTTTAGTTCAGTGTGATGGAGACTCTGGTATGTCTGAAGCCTGAAAAAAATAAAGCTTGATTAAAGTGAATGATTAGTCATACTTTGAAGAAAAGCTCTCTTTATGATTTCACTTTCAAAGAACCATCTAAAACTTCTCAAAGTTCCACACTTAAAGAAAACAAACATCTACAACAAGCCACAATGAAAAAGCAATACTGTTTTGATAGTCACGTTTCAAATGCAATGGTAAGTTTGAGCATCTGATATAAACCAGAACACACTAATCTCTAAAAAATTAACCAGATATATTCTGAAAGCCTTAGATTATGCTGAGGACTCAAAAGCACAGCTAATATAGTTTACTGCCTTGCAAATAGGCAAGGGGGGGGGAAAAGAGCCTCAAGAATACCTCATAAATTGCAAGTTTTCTAAGTACATTATGACACATCTGAGCAATAAGAAAACTGCTAAAGAACAAAGAGCAGCTCACTGTAGAAAAAATGACTTTTTTTTTTTTGACATGAGCCTTTCTGATATGTGTCAAAGAAGAAGAAAATTATTTATTACTGTTCTTACCTTTGAAATAGGGCTTAATAAGCCCCACCACATCTTGGTCATACAAAACACACAGAATGCAAGTTAGGTTTAATGTAGAATTGATTTAAATTAATTCACCATTTGACCCATAATGGAATGATTTATTTTGAGGCACTTGGAATAAAAGACAAGGAAACACATTTGAAAAACTGAATGTTGTTCACTGTACCTAATGATTCAGGGACCAGGACATTAGTACAGTGTGAGTATGAGTCTAGTATGGCTCTGTTTTAGCTCTGCACTCTACACCTCTCACCAGAACCATGTCATGACAGTCAGGACAGGGTATGAGGAATAAATAATGTCATCAAATGTATTTTATTCTTATAAAATTGTATATCCTTTTGAGAGCTAAGTAATCTTTCCTTTTTATAAAATGTTTTATTTGCCAAAAGTTTTCAAGAGCAGCTGTAAGCTGTACTTGAAAACTAACTTCTTTTTTGTAGAAAGGTGTACCATTTAATCCAGAATTGTAAGAAATAGGTTTATTTTTAATTTCAAATTGCATATTGATTTTCAGTTATCTATATCACAATGAAACTACCTCCACATATTTCATTTGGAGTGAGACCGAACATCTCTAATACAAAGTCATTTGCATATATTTTAGTGGGTGGCCCAGAAGCAACTGTCCCCTAAATAATTGTTCACAAACTTCTGAAATTTTCCTTTTCTGTTTTTGAGATAAGGACATTTGAAGAAGCTTATAGTGGTCAGTCTGGCAAATGAAAATTAATTCTAAAATGTAGAAGCAGGGAAGAATAGAGTAAATACAACATTGCATTCAGTGATCTAAAGGTTGCTTTTGTCTACCTCTACCTTTTTGCTCCAAAACACTAAGAAAAATTAACTGTCAGTAGCATATGGGACTTTTACACAACCCTGTGGAGTTAGTGCTTGGAATGAAGGATATAAAAGATAGAAATCTCACCTAGAATAAATCTGCCTAGCTTCACTGATTTCAGATTGGCTGAGCTAATTTATAATAGGTGCAGTTCTGCCCCAGAGATATAGCTGAAGGTAAACAAAGGTAAACACACTCTCCTCACTTGGAGCTCAGGCAATTTAAAGTTTATCTATTTATCTACTTCTCATCTAGTCCAAACAGAAGATCTTCCTCACTTTTTTCCACTATATATACATATCACTTTCCCCTGAATATAAATTATGAACTTTATGATGTCAAACTTACAATACAGTTTTATTAGAAAATAACAGGTAGATTTTGCAGAACCAGAATGAACCTAATGATTAATATTGTTTATGAAAAGTTAAGCCATAGATGAATGCTTTCAAATGTCCCCATAGCCTTTTATCTGTTTGGTAGTGTGTGATATTTTTATTGGTGAGGTAATATGATGGGGTAATTTTCAGGTACCTTGAAAAATGAATTCACAGCTAAGGCTCAGAGTTGTGGATGTAGGGATGTGGTCTGTCCATGGCATCTGTCATTAAGATTTCCTGGATTTTGTCTAATTTAAATGTACTTTTGCTGGTATATTAGAAAATGAAGAACACTTACAAAGAACACTGAATGAACACTTCCAGTTCAGTGTAACAGGACCAGCACCTAACATCAGGCAGTGGTTCCACAGTGGACCTTGTCATTTGGTGGTAATTCTGTGGCTAAGGGTAGGAGTCCAGGCATGCTCAGAGGTGTTTTAGTGCAAGTACCACAAACCCAAAGTTTTGCCATGGGTCAGAGAGAGAAGGTCCCCAGAGTCCGATTCATCAAGTGTATGCTCAGACCATGCCTAATCCACTGGAGAAGCATTGAGTGCAACACAAAACACATAATTCACAGGCATTTTCATTCAAAAATGCACAGTGAGGCAAAGTGGCTTTACTGGTGACCTTGATTTGCATAATATCTACTTGTTCGAGCAGACCTGTCAATATGGTCAGGTCCAGAAGCAGCAGGTTCCCCCTGTCCTGAGTTCAGCAGATGTTTGTTAGTAAATCTGGTAGCCTGCTGCCCAGATCATTATTGCTGGCAGCTGCTTTCGGTTGCAGTTCCTACCAAAGCAGCAAAAGACATGGGCTCAGGTGTCTCTAGTCAGTGTCACTAGACTAGCAGGCTGTGATGGAAGGGAAAGATGAAAGGGAGCTCTTGATGCTTTCAGTGGGAGCTGGGACGCTGTTGAGCAAGGGATGCAAAGTCATAAACCAAAGATCCAACAAGGTGGAACAGAAAAGGAGGGAAATCCTGGATTTTGCTCTACACTGATTTGTTTGTGTACTTTGCATTTAATTGAGTTTGGGTATGATGCCCGACACTAAGAATGGAAATCAAACCCCTTAGTCCTTCAAGAAAGGCTTGCTCCTGAAACACATCCCAGAGATTTGAGTGGCTCTTTGGAAAGACCTGATAGTCTAACTCAGCAAGGTTAGTTTCAGGCACTGGAATATCCAAACAGGTACACAGCAGAGGCAATGTGCATGTCACTGCAGCTCAGTTGGCTATCTGGGAAGCAGAGATCAAAAAAATATGAGCTTTTTAGTATGTGACAAACCTCTAATACGGCAGCTGTCCCCACATGCTTGTTTAACAA
>JAVJGJ010000014.1:6125526-6146830 GCA_035590215.1 Microhierax caerulescens | reverse complement strand
ACGACATATAATAAGTAGTTACTAAAGTAATTATCTTTCATTAGAAGATAATTAGATTTTTTTTGAGCTGTGGGTATCAGTGATCTGTTGACACCAACACTGTCCTGTCTGCCATCAAACCCATAATCTTGGCAACACTGGTAACTCCTGCCACCTGTGCAGACCCGGCAGCTAGGTTTTGCAGACTGAGTCTCACAGGTTTTCTGAGACAAGGGCTGTGTGTAATTCTGTGTTCCTACAGTACCCAGTATATTTTGATCTGGATTCCTATAGAGACTTACAAAAAGATGTTTTTCCAGGGTGCTAACAATGAATGCCAGATTGTAGATTAAAAATAACAAATAAATCTTTTTGGAAAGGGTACCTTAGCGTAAGATGGAAAGAATATCTTATAAAAGAAGGCTAGTTCCATTTCACAGAAGTTTTTCTTATTTCGAAATTTGCCTGTGTTCTGATAAGCAATGAGAAAAATGAAGTGCTTTTCTGGGAAAAGAATCATACCCATTTTTAGACCCAGTTAAAACTTCTAAGGGATTAGACATTTACATGATCCACAGGAATGTTTGGAATCATAGTAGTTAAATCAATAGCTATATGTTGGAGCATAAATGAAATTTGACTCCTAAGACGATTTTTCTTAGTCTTCCTAGACAAGATATTGGCTTGCTGAGAATGTAGACTTGACTCCTTTGTTATTTCCTATGCCTCTATTAATACAGCCCCATTTTTTTTTAAGTTATGAACCATGATCAAAACCATGGAGAGATCATTCTAAGTTTTGCAGTCCAGAAGGCTGAATACTGGTGCCCAGGAATGTTTTCTGGTTCTGACTGATTTACTAGTGTAAAAATGGAATAAAAAATTGTACTTCCTACCTTTTCCAACAAGAAGGAACTGCCCTAGTTACCACTATATTTCATATATTTTAGATATTTCAATATTTCATAGAGCTGCCACAGGATTTGTCTCATGCGTGCACTTACCTGTTTCAGAGTCAGAGCTGACAGGTCTTTAAGCTGCTACGATCTGGTCCTTGTCTGATGCCAGAATGGTAATTGCAACAACAAAAGACCCCAAACTTGATTGTTTGGAACTTCATGTCTGGGGATTGCGACCTAACTTTTATGGACAAGACACAGAAGGGACAAGCAATGTGTATTACACCTGTGCGTTACTGTGGGCAGGCATAACACTTAACAGAATATAGCTGGAAAGACCTTGAGAGATCGTCAGAACCACCGTACCTATTTAAGTACATTACCTGTCTTTAAAAACCTCCTATGATGGAGATTGCACAATCCTGCTAACTATTCAACTGTTTGAATGATTCTTTTGCTGTTATTCTGGTCTGAGTCTCTGAGGCTGAGACACATTACAAGCATTCCTTGGCCATTTGTCCCAGACGTGCAGAGCAAGCTGGGGAAGCCCTTCATGTGTTTGAAGACTTCTGATCTGGATGCTTTGCACTCTTCTCTGAGTTAAATAACTCCATTTCTTCCACCGCTTTCTCACAGGACATATTTTTACTGACTTCTGATTGCACTGCATGTGCTCCTAGAACAGAGGAGAGCTGACGTATCTCCCAGAATGCTGCAGCTGCCTGATGAATGAGACAACATCTACTGTTAGGTGAAACCCCTGTCCTAATTGTGTCCCATTTGGTATTTTGCTCACAGCAATCCCTAATGACAAATCATATGTGGCTCCCTGTGTTATTGACATCAGGGCTGAAACGCCAGGTTTTAGAATTTTCTTCCTCATACTGGAATCACTGTAGAAGTGGTATTTGGTATATTTAAGTAGTATCAAAGAGATAACATGCATCTTTTAGCCATATTCCTGTTCGCAGCTCCTTTGCAGTGAACTGGTACATGTTGGTACACATCGATAGGTATCAGGTCAGACCCTTTTCCTCAGGACTGGTAAGGGAATCCTTTATTGATCATTCTCTGGCATCAGAGCCTCCTTTTATCTCTGCATGGAAGCCCTCCTTTCTCTTGATATCTCTCTGTGAATATTGTCAGTATGTAAAAAGAGACTGATGCTGCACCACTGTTTTGTTCTTTTTTCCTGAGCTGAGCTGTTTCACCTCACTGCATTGTTCTTATCTCCTTTTCCATTCACTTTACAAACTTTAGTAACTTTCATCACCTATCTCTGCATTCCAAAAAGGAACATGTTTCTTCTGACTTTCCTTTTGCTGACCCCTTTTGTGTGCATATACCACCCTGTGGGAAGTAGTCTGAGAAGTGGGCTAGACAAAATTCTCCTTTATCAAAGAAATGTTCTAATTCCACTGGCAATGGGTCTCCACCAAATCAGGGAGGTGAGGTTTTTTTTGGTTTATTTTGTTTGGGTTTTTTTTTGCATAGCATACAGCCAAAGCTGCTATGATGGCAATATAGCTGTTTCCCTACACTGGCCAGTGTACATTCCAATAGCAATAATATTTTAGCCCTGGTATCAGTGCCACAATTCTACCAATAATTGAAATTATGTAAATATGAAATTGAAAAAATGTAGCTTAAAAAGTCTCCAATATACCTTTTTTTTTTTTTTTTTCCCCTCCTTTTACAGTGTCTCCCATTTGACCCTTCTTTTATCTTATGATGTAGCTGGCAGAAAGGTAAGTCTGGAGTCCCTGAGAGCTCTTTACTAGGGGATTATTTCTCCTGTAATACTGCCCATCATGTTTACAGTGAGTGGCACAAAGTAGCTGCGACTCCATCCCATGGATTAAGGCAGGATCATAAGCACAGGTAGGAAATTGAGCAGAATTAAACGGAAACAAGAACTTTCCACAGTATTTATCAGTCTTCCCCCAGTCCCCACCCAGCCCCGAATTTTCCTCATTTCCACTGACAGTTTCTGACTGCAGTCAAAGGATTTTCCTAAATAAGGCGAGTTTAGTCCATTAAGTAAGTGGTTTTGGCAACCACTTTGTATCCAAAGCTGATTCAATGAAAACTGCTGAGTTCCAGTCTTATGTTTTTGAACACATTCAAATAAAATGTCCCCAGGGGTTATAATCTGTGAAGCAATGTGAGTATACATGTTGTGCTGAAAAATTAAAATTTATTTCCTTGTTAATGCTTTACAGGTGTTGTAAAGACAATGTTTAAAGATCAGCACATAAGTTACCCAATATGCTTTACAAACAAAATTGTAAAGGATCTCCATGACTATCTAGGGGCCAGCCCCAGTGTACTGGAAATCCTGGCCATCAGTTTGTAAAATCCACAACCACAGGTGATTTCTGTGCAGTTTTTTGTTTTTTTTTTTTTACATTTGCTGAGCTACTTACAGGATTTGGGTACATGTTGACAGACCACCTACCCCTGCCTACCTGCAGTGATCTTGTAAATGACATAGCATATAGGTCTCTACTCTCGTGGATAGTATCAGTGGAGCTATTTCCATGAATAAAGCAAACTGGTGCCTTCTGCATCTGCAGAATCAGAATCAAAGCCAAGAAGCTACGTGCCACAACACACTTGGTTACAAGGTGCTTCTTCCTTTCTCAAGGAGAAAAAAAAACCACTTTTGGTTGGTTTTTTTTTTGTACAGTGTAATAATGCTGTGGTTTATAACCTATAAATCCTCTGAGTGTTTTCATCTTGGTACAGTTATCACCTCATAGATAGGAGGCTCCTTTGTGTGGTAATAAGACTTTTCTTTTCTCAGGTTCAGACCTCAATAGATTTAATTAAAAACAAACAAAAAGATCAGGTCATATTTCAGGACCTGAGATATGAATGTGATAATGGCTTTCTGACATATATCTAGATTAAAATAAATAAATGCATATGTGGCTTAAGGAACTTCTTTTTTAAAAGGCCTATTTCACTGTTATTCATAACTTAGTGGCTGGTTTAAGATATTAGTGACTGGATTTATTTTCTACTGAATCAACATACATGAAGTATTGTGGCACTTCATTTTTAGGAAACTGCTTTACTGGGTATAATTTTTGAGCGTAGCTATATTGTGAAAAGCTATTATTTTGCTAGCATCTCTTCTTCACTCAGGGACACCAGTATATATAGGGCTATTAAAGAAACTTTCAATAGCAACTTTTTGAAATCCTCGAGTCAATGTTGCCAAGACTTCTAAAATAAGTTTATAAACTTCTTCCTTTGCTGAAATGCTTTATCCTATTGGTCACTTCTGTGTTGGATTCTACATTGAAAAAAAAAGGATCCATTTATTCTCCTGACACCTTTTATATCTTTTATCTCTTCTTTAAGAAAACATCTGTCCATTAGCATACTAATAGCATCTCTGCTAGTACTTAATGGAACTTCTTTTATCTTTATGATACCATCTGGTTTCGAGCTACTTTCACAGAAAGAATAATAATAAAAAAAGTTAAAAATCCCGAAGTCTCTTTTCTTTGCTGTTGAATTAATCTGTACAAGGGTGTGTAGGTAGTGCCATTCTTTGGTGACCCTCTTCTCCCTCACTGCTGCACCAAAGGGCAAGAGACTCAGAGGGAAAGGTTAGGGGTTGTGTAATGATGAGAAGAAACCTAAAGGATCAGATAGCATGTCGGCTTAGCCCACTATCATGTCTTCAAATGTGGCTAGATGCATAGCAAATAATATTAGGCATGTAGTGATATTTCCCCCTTACAAACCCCTTTGCCTTCCAAGTTATGCAGGTATCTGGAGAGAAAGGCCGTGCTGACACAGATGCAAAGGTGAAAATCACTTCTTCCCCTCTGAATAACAACAACAACTACAATATTATTATTAATAATTCTCACTGCATAGGAGACAAAAAGTTAAGGTAACCCCAATATCTGCCTCCCTTTCTTGCTCTTCTTTGGAAGAATAGAGCTTGTGCTCCATGGCAGACACAAACCTGGGCAGAGTGAGCAAGGAGTTACAGCCTTGTGATCTTCGTGATTCCTCAGGCCAGCCCAGAGAGCCAAGGGGACATAACAATTTGAATGAACACACATGTAAAGAAAAGGTGGAACCTTCAGCTTTCCATAATGCTGTCCTTATCCTTCAAGACTGTTCTCAAGTTTTTGCCGTCTAGCCATTTTAGTTAGAAAGTAAGGCTTTTCAGATGGATCTAGTATTTTCCAGAAGCAGCTGTTTCATAGAGACAGACCTTCATCTTCTCCACCTACGTTTAGGTTCATATCATAGCTAGTTAATTTACATGCTCTGAATCATCTTCCAGAAGAATGTATGTGTCACCACTGATTGCACAGGGAGCTACAGACCTCAACAGGATACTGTTAGCATTTAAATTAGGGTGGCTTGAATACTTCGGTGGCAAACAAACATCTTTGTCTCCTTAAGCTACTCAACCAGGTGGATTGCTCTAGACAAATACAGTGCAAAGAAAAGGCTGTGATGGTGAATCACCATTAGCAAAGAGAATGCTGGTGGGCAGCACAGCTACTGAGTTAGTGAGGCTGTAAGGGTGGTTCAGGCTAGAATGTGCAATATTATCCTAACTGTTATGGCTCCTTCTGATCTTTTGCCTCCTCATATTCATCTTTAAGAATAGAGCCAACTAGCATACGGCCATCTAGGGTCACTACTCTCATTTTACTTTATAGCTACCCTTGGAAGCAACAAATAGCAATAACTCAAACTTCACATTCCATGTGTGTTACATACTTTATTTGACATATCTCTATCTGTGGTATTAGGACCCGTGACTTATGCAAGTGAAACCAAGTAGATCTTTGTGAAGTAGAACCCTGAGCATAGGATAAAAAGAAGAAATGATTAATGCTTGTTGCTGGAGAGGGGGAGGTAACTGATGTTGCTGTCAGTTTTTTCTTCAGTATAAATCATGTGTTGGATATCTTGCAGCATCTGAAAAGATGCTTGTGATGTAAGAGTGATCGGCTAAGACCTTGCATGCTAGGTGTCTAATCAACACACCAACCAACCAGTCAGTGGATTTCAGCAAAGCATTCACATATCACAGGAACTCTAGGCGGTCTGGGACAGGGGAGGGTGGAAACAAAAAGGAGGTGGATTGCCAAGGACAATACATTACAAAGCCTTCCTTCTCTGTGATTTCAGTGGCTATTACGAGTTTAAGCTGATACATCTGTAAGACTTTTTAAGACCAATGGTGAAAAATCTTAGTTTTAATGTATGTGTAGCAGCAGCTGTAATCATCTGCAAAGTAGATCATACACATACATATCCATGTTCAAAAATAGCAGAAGACAGAAGCCAAAATTCACATACAAGGAGCGCATTGGAGGACAGAAACATCTTCAGTGAAAACAACAACCCTGAGTGAATGCAAAGAGTGCAGATTAATGTATTAGAGCTGTCTCCAAAAGAAGGGGACTGCTACAGTCTCCATGTCCTCTTTCTGTAGCCATGTAATAAGAGAAGCTGTGGTCCTCTGTGTCTACTAGTGTGACCTACCCTGAGGCTGTGTGTGAGCTTGCTTTCCCTTGTTCCAAGGCAACCAATACCCGTTTGCTCTCTTTACTCTTGCAATGTGTGCAGCCTAAAGTAGATTAGGATTTGGCACCATATTGGTTTAAAAATTATTATTTTCTTTCCTCTGCTGTTGTAGTCTTGTTGAGTCTTGTGTTTGGGCTAGATGCTGCTATCAAGAAATGCTTTATATTTCATTTGCTATGGTAATGTTATTCCCTTTGCATCACTCTTTCACACCTAAAGAAAACTTATATTTCAATGTTTGTCTCTACCAGGCCAGCATTCCTAGGTCAGAAGAGTTTTGCTTGCAATGCTTGCTTTGATCTATCAGCTCTGATCTAAATGTATCACCTCTTCTGTTGTTGCCTTGCCTGTTGAGTCTCCTAAAATGTTGAATCCAGTGTCTTTGTTTATTATGAGACAATGCTTTTAAATACTTCATATATTTCTGTCCCTGTCTCCATGTCATGCCCCCCTCCACGCCCCACTCCACCCCCCTTCTTGTCATGTAATGTCACTGTTGGATAAAAATAAATGAAGATTGCTCCAGATAACAACACAGCTGGTTTTGTAACAGAAAATTCAGGTGAATCAAAACAGAAGTGCAAAATTTCATTATCGGCCAGTGTGAAAGCTTAAGGTCTTCATAAACCTGAAACATCTTTCAATGTCATCATCAGCCTTTTACTAATTAATAACTTGTGAATAAATGTTTCAACATTTATGTTGAATAATTGTTGAAGAACATAAATGTTCTTCCAGGCAAAATCCTCAGACATACACAGTCAACACTTTTAAAATATTGAGATAGTCCAATGCTACACAACTTTAAGCTGTACTCTTGTCAATCACATATGTTTCAGTAAATTCAGATATCTTTGCTTGTATTTTGATGAAAGATCTTCACTGAAAACATGCAAATCTTTAGTGTATAAAAATGAGATTATGTAAAAAATTCAAAGACAATTCAAAGATGATACAATATTGTTTGTGGGCATGCTGGTGCAGGTGTGCAAAAGCAAAAATTCAGCTTTCTTCTGAGTTCTGAATATCAAGGAACCATAATTTGGCAGACATCACTAGATGGTGCTGGTATACATATATTTCATGCTCTTTTTCTTTAGTGTGCAAATAACTGCTTACACTTGGGAAGAAATGCTATTGTTGTTGGGTTTGGTTTTGCAAAGAGATTTACAAGTGGACATTCGGGGCACTGCAGCCCTTCATCTCCCTGTCTTTTCTACGGCTCTGTTCAGTGGGGTGAATGGCTCTGCTGTGCTGTCAGGTGCCACCGTGAAGCTCAGTGCCCCCGACTGAACTGGCAACCACCTCTGCCTCTGTGTTGTGCTGAAGTGCATTTTCTGGGCTAAAGGGAGCAATGCAAGAGTTCTCTGCTCTGCAACTTAAATCGACAAAGTCCTTTCCAGCAATGTCAGGTCCAGTATCTTAATCAAATATCTGCTTTGGAAGTTGTATGGTTTCCCAACATTGTCATAGTCAGAGGTCATGGTTGGCAGAAAAGAAATTCTTCAAGTCCCCTTCCAAGAAGAAAATTCCATTGTAGAGTGCTGCTGTACCCAGATGGCTCGTCTCCAAACATGGTTACATTTCTGTGCCATGTATTTCACTATAGTACAGGCATCAGGAGAAATACATTGTAGGTGTTTAATATTGATTGGAATCACTTCAACAAAAAATTGAATATGGCTCTTTGAGAAAAATACTAAAAATGCAAATTCAGTTCTGTTTAGTCCTTTCTTGCATGCTGTAATGAGCTGTAACAATGGTGTTGACCTTATTGTCACTAGTACCAACACTAACACCTAGTTATCAGAGCTGTTGTTTCAGGCTGTCTGAAAATTCAAGCAAACTTCACTGTTTCTGAGTGGATATTTTGGGATGATGTTATTTGCAAGTGAGGTTCCTAGAGTATTTTCTATTTAAAAAAAAAATATCAAATTAAAATAAATATTTGTATAAATGTGAAAAGTACTTTTTAGCTTTTTTCAATGATGTCTGGCACAGGAATAATAATAATAATACAGCAGGCTAACTCTCCTGTGCAGGGCCAGACTAACGGGTCATAAATTTGGCAGAATGTTCCTGCATTCCTTAAATTCAGTGGTAAGATTCTCTCTGGTATTTGAAGAAACAAGTGCTGACCTTCAGAGGACCCCTGTGACACTATCTACATAAAAGGTCCTCATCAACGTGGATCTGTGAGATTAGCTCTGTAGATGGCAGTAACTGATTAGCTGCTTGTAATAGCAATAGTAGCATCTCAGACTCTCAAATTGTCCATTCTCAAAACCTGGCAGATTTTTTTTTTCCCTGAAAAGAGCAGTTTTTTCCCATTCTTCATGATTTTCATTAATTAAGCTCCTAGGGTTTGCTCAGTATCGTCCTTCTGTTTTCATGTTTGTTGGCCATGGTTTTGAAAGTCATTGGAATGGTTTTCCAAGAGAAGTGTAGCTGTTTAGTCATCTGCTACTCTAAATATGTGTTCTCCTTCAAGAACCACTGGAAGTTTAGTGCATATTTTGTAATTGCTCGTTCAAAGACCTCCTGCAGTTCTGCAGGTGGGTTTTCCCTACACTTCATTTCCCTTAATGAATCACAGTGGCAAATGATTTTATTTTTCATTTGCCCTAGAAGACCAAACAAAATTTTTTGTTTAATGTCAGCAAGCTTTAAAAAAGTTGATATTTAACTGGTGTTAATTAAAAGCATTTTTTTAACATGTCTACTGTCTCTATTTATAGAACAAAGACTACAGTTTCTAATGTCATTTCAGTTCTCCGGCCACTGTCTTGATTTTAGCATAGGTCACATTTATGAAATGTCAATGTATTCAGAGAAATTTCGTTATGTTATTTAAATATGTTAAATTTCAGCCATGTTATTTAAATCTTCTCATGAAGATGTAACAGATAAGACTGGATAAAACTCTCAGTGGTAACTGGAGAAGAATTTCAATGGGCTCTTCTTTCAAAGCTAAAGGAGCACTGTATATACTGCTCTTAAAATAACATTTACACCAATTGTGGGAAAGCAGTATTATGTTTATGCAATTTACTGCTTAGTGCTGCTATGAGGCAGATTCTGCTATCTGCAATGCATATTCTACAAATTAACATTAATGACCTCGGGGGGGTGTCCTGTATTTCCATTGTTACTGGAATTTGACCCAAAAGGGAACACCCTCAAACTTTAGACTTTGTACAGCATGTTTTGTCTAAAATGCAAGGCACTATGAAATGAATATCAGCATCACTATCCCTTTGCAGATGGAGAAAGGTGGGAGAATTGTCTTACTCAAGGTTGTCCAGTTATCGAGACAGATGTGAATACGGATCCTGTTAGCTGACTTGTATTGTATGTCACTGTCTCTTCAAATTTATTGTTTTAAGGCATAATAATCTTGCCTATTTGAATTGGATGATATATTTTCATGTTATTGTGACAAAAATTTTATTATAACAGTACAGAAAGGATTTCTGTGGGATTTCTTGTTTTACAAAATGTTTTGAGTTTTGTAACTCTATGACATTTTGAAAGAAATAAAAAAAAATATCAAAATATTATCTCAATATCTGTTAACTATTATTTTAATAGATGGTGTTGATCTTAGCCTTTGAAAACAGTAAATATTAATAAGATTTTGTTTGTTACATGTTCATTACTTATTGGTAACAATATTTTATCTATCTTTGAAGTTAAACAAAAAAGAAATCTACGTCTGTCTAAAATTACACTTGCTGGAAACAAATCAAATATATTTGTCTTGCCAGTTCTTTACTTCAATAAACTGATGAAAAGGAATACCCTCTTACATGAGAAATAATTTGCATATGGAACAGTAGGAACATGAAAACATGAGAGCAATGCTTGTTCTCCTACCACAAGCTGTTGCAGATACAGCCTATCTTTCATTCACTCTTTTGTAACATATCTAATGAAACAAGTCTAAGTCTCTGATTGAGTCTTCTAAGTGCAAACTCAGTAGAAACTATTAATAATGCAGCAGAAAACAATAATTTTAAAAAAAGCAACCCAAACCTAAGTTACTTAATTTGCTATAAGGTAAGAGATCTCCTTTATCAAATCAAGACTAAAGATTAGTGTCAGCTGTCTATGAATCCTTACAGGAATGTGTAAATTTTAAGAATTAAATAGTTCATGTAGTTTACATCAGTATTTTTTGTCATATTTTAAAAAGAAATACAAGCTATTGCTGCATGCACTTGAATATTTATTAAGAAAGTGCACTGTGTAGATTGCCATCAACTTTTAATAATCCAGAGGAGGTAGTGAGAAGATTTAAATTTTAAAATATTCTAACTTATAGAATAGCAGAACAATCTTCACTAATGTAATTTTAAAAATGAATAAGAAGATTCAGGCTTAACACATATTTAGTTCTGAGGTTTGTCTTTTACCACATACCTCTGATCAGAATGTTCATTCTGGCTAGATCAATCACTGGGAATTTATACGTGCATAGCTAAACGTGACCTGCAGAAAAATCTGTATATACAGATCATGTTTGTGTTTAGCCTCTGGGGATAAATAATTTCATAAAAAAGAAAGAAATGTTTTTAATCATCCAGTGTTCCACTTTTCAGTAGTTAATTATGATGAAAATGGAGCTCTCCTCCAAACAGCCTATGAGGAAAAAAGAGAGGATAATCTACTTCTGCAGATATATATGTTATATAAGATGTTCCATTTTTAGGTTTAGGAAGAATCAAAAGAAATATATGCTTGCATATATTATATAATACTTTTTTTTTTTTCTACAGAATACATCACAAGATTTTTCAGAAGAACAGTTTTTCCAATGTTCTTAACTATTCAAAAGAAGAACAGGAGGTCCTAATACAACATTCTGGTTTTTTCTTTTTTTTTTTTGTAAAAATCAGATACTATGAATGCTAAACTTTCCTAACCTTCAACTTTAAAAAAACTAAAACAAAACAAAACAAACTGCAAACCAACAAAATTTGATGTTGCATGGCACAATCTGACATCTTGATGACCACTAGTGAGAGAAGTGCTCTTATAATACTCATCTTCATCTAAAAATGACACAGTCTGATACGAGATGACTCGTACCAGATTATCAGATATATCCTTATTTATTTGGTAGGATCACAGGAACTGCCAGACTGGATCAGAGCCATGGCCAGCTCTAGCAATCTCCAACACTAGGCAATACTACGTGCAGTTCTAGATCCTTCAGAGGAAAAAACAAGTTATTTAGAAGTAGGAAGTTACAGAATAATGTTCCTAGTAAGAAAAATTCTTCCAAAGTGATGAAATTGAAGAGTGAGATACCCTGCTCCCCAGAAAGTCACCGGATTTCCAGGAGACCTGTGGATGCTCAAGCCCTTGCCACCCAAATCAAGGTGATCGTACAAAAATGGAAATACACAACATGTGACTTTTGATGACTTTATAAATGTGGGCTGATGGGAATTAAGAATTAGCTAGAAATTACTTTCAAGTAACTGGATACATTTCTTTATAGATCCATTTTATTTCTGCTAAACTGAACCCCTCTGAAGATCTGATTAAAACAGCAGATGTCTAAGATGTAAGGAGACAATCTTGAGATATGTCCTAAGTCACCTTGAGACCTTTAGACATATTTCTTATGTAGAGCATATTCTGATGAGAGTGAACCTTCTGCCTTTTAGCCCCATTTCAGTCCTTCACAGTCGTTAAGGCAGGGTACACATGGCCCTTCAGGGGTACTTAAAAAAGATCTAGTTGCTGTCAAGCACTTCTGAAAATGAGTGCCTTCCTTTTCAAATTCTTGGCAGACAGCCAATGTTTTTTGCAATTTAGGTTCATCATGCTAACATTACACAGATCACTTCTTAAAATAACTGGAATAAGATGGCATGCAGCACTGAATCAAAGAATCCATGAAATGCATCATTTGGTAAAAACAGTGCATAAATCACAAGTTATGAGTAGTAGGGGTCAGAACCTAAGTTTTTTAATTTAGTCCTTCATCTGGCAGAATTTCCCTTGACTTCCACGGGAATTTGCTTTGATGAAAGACATAAGCACTCAACCTTAGAGCTTTCTTTTAAATAAGGAACTGTTTCGCTGCATGAATTAGATGATAATTTCTTTCATATGGAGGACAGCATCTTCAATTTCAGTGCAAATTTCAAAAGCATACACAGAAGTGCTGGACAAACTCTTGGTTACCTAAATTTTTGAAAGGTGTCATCCCGTAGCTGAAGTTAAATCAGAAGGAGTGAATATATAAGAAGAAATAGCACTGCTCACATTTTACTGTGATGTTTTGTTTAGCCCCTGTGGTGTTGCTAGTGTGCTTTGGGTTATGTCCCTGTTGCACCTACATCTTGAGCTTAGGGAGGCAATTCAGAAACCATATATTATGTAGATGCAACCTCACATAGGTGAGTATTAAGTACCCCAGTGCTTGAAAACATAAGCACAATGTTTTTTTGATAGCACTGGATTTCTGCTTTTGGAAACAAATTTAGATTTGTACTTGGTTTAACAAAGAACACATCTCATGCTTTCTGCCTCTTGAATAACATTTATTGTACTAGACATTTAACTGAGGCACCTAAGTCAGGATAAGGTGATCTAGGAATAGGGAAACAAGAGGATTTTTCCCAGTCCTAGACATCTATTTAAAAGATATCAGATGGAATGAAATGCCAGATTTCTGTAGTAATAATCCAAGCTGCCAGGAGTACACTGCATGGTCTCTACTCAGGTGATGGAGTGTGATCCTTTACCACTATTTGGTTTTCATCTTCCTTCAGCAACAGCACAGGAAGATTCTCCAAACATGAAAACATTGTTTTTGTGATCCTAGCTGAGACCTTAGACCTTACTTATCCAGAGCTGTGAAGAGCAGTGGATTGAATCAGCCCTGCAGGTGCTTTTCTCTTCCCCTTGTCTCTAGAAGGAGCTTGGAAATGCATGATACTAATTTAGGCACCTAATGTCAGGTCTGAATATTAGGGCATGGTTGAAATCTCATAGATTCTTTTTTTTTTTTTGTAGTACAAACCTGCCTATATCTAATGTCTTCTTTCAAATAACTGCCTACACCTTGCCTTTCTTGTATAACTTTTCACCAGAAAACTTCACCTCCTGCATCGCCCTCTGGATGAGATCCTGACCTGTCATTTTGCAAGTGTGTCATGATAGTCCACATGAAATACGTGCCTTTCCGTTCATCGAAGGGCTCCTTCAGTCACACAGTTTCACCCTTAACTGGCATGTCTATTTGTATCACAACGTAGCTTGAAAACTCACCAGTTTGCTTTAATTGACAAATAAGGAAATCAGATGTGTGTAAGTTTTGCATAAAGACAGCATGCTGAGTGATACCAAAGAAACTCATCTGAAAGCAATGCTACAGGTCTCAGGAAATTGCAGACTTGTATTTCTGAATAAGTAAACCAGGCAGTTAGTTGTCCCAGATTTCTGGTGATAAACACTCTGTAAATATTTAGATAGTTAGAGTTTACATCCTCCTTTCTATTTGACAGAAAGGAAGCCTACTTGACCAGCTCTACAAGTGGTAACCCTTGACATTCAAACTGTCACTTTACATCAACTGAAAATCTGCCTTAATGCACTTTTCTAAAGAAAAGCCACTGATCTCCATGAGCTTTGCACGATACCAAGGCATTGCAAAAAGCCAAAAAGGCATCTACTTCTCCCTAGTGAAAACAGTTTTCATGCAAGTAATTTTACAATGGAAAGTGACATTATAAATCCACGTGTCCTTGAAAGGTTCCTGTGCTTTTTAGAGGAAATGAAGAAGGTTCTATAAGGTAAGATGAGGTCTAAGGGTAATGTGCCTGGTTGTAAATTCATGCACGGGGATCATTTGTTCAGAGGCAATATGACAAGCGATGCTTTAATGATAAACCACCAAGCAGTGGTTTAAATGGTGCATTAGGTGACAACAGAAGCAGTATCTCCCTCTTGTCAAGTACTGCTCTGATTTAGTGTATTGCTTTTAATGGCTAATAACGTGGGTGATTAAAGGAATTTTGTTTATGATGTCCAAAGGGGATATTTTTTTTCCATTGAGGGGTGGTGTTGGGGGTGGGGGTGGTGTTGTTCTTAAATTCAAAGTAAAATGCTTTAAAACTTGTCAAAATTTTATACTATTTCTACATGAACTGGGTTTAAGCAAATACATATGGGCAAACCCAGGAGTTTGTATGGGGCTGAAAATGCCTAATATGTCATTCATTTCTATTCTTGCAGAAGTATGAGGAATGCTTGTTTTCCCATATTTTCTGTTTTAGGAAATCAATTTCATGTAGCTTGTAGCACCATGAGAACTTGAACAGGTAGAGAAATTATGTCAGAGAGAGCAGGGCAGAACCTGCTTGGGAAGTCATCTGGGTTGTTATAGAACTGTCAAAAGTTCTTGCTTTTTTCAGTTACAGGTCTGAAATTATTAATAGGTTAAACGAAATTTTGCAGATGGTAAGATGCTAAGGAAACATAACATCCATTTCTACACCCCCTTGTGAAAGTTTTCCAGTGGGCAGAATTTGCTTGTGTCGCTGGACCGTAAGTAGCTGTGCCTGCTGCTTTCCTGCTCAATTCTCCTAGTTTTGTTTGTTATGTTGTCTTGGTGTCTGCTGTATCTGGGCCAGCCAGGAGCTACCTATGGCAGTAGTGCCCATTTTGTAACTTTATCTGCATTGTTCACAGAATCAGATAGTCAGTGATTCTCAGTTATGCTCTTGACTGCTGCCACACCAGAAATAGTTGTAATATTCATATTAGCACTACTCCTACTAGTCAGCTGGGAGACCATTTCTGTATTCCACAGCCTCCATTTCCCTAGTCTGCAAAAAATATTTCATGAAGGCAGATAAGCGTTACTATTCAGTCATCATTTCTCTTTACTTGCCTCTCCTCGTCTCCCCTTTCTATTCATTTTTTTTTACCAAGTTAAGGACTCCTGCTGATCTCTTTACACTCCACCTCTGATTATCTCACATGCCCCTTAATTCTTGCTTTCCATATTGTTGACCCTTACTATTCTTGCCGGATTTTTCCCTGAACCTTTTCATTGTCTAAACACCCCTCTCTCAAATATCCCCATTAATCCCATCATTCCTACACACATCTCTGACTCTCTCCTCCTGTCCCTACACCTTAAAGAGTGATTTGTGATTGTTGCATTTATGTTGTCCTGTATTTAAGTATTCATTGTCCTGATAGAAGTGAATCCCATAGCAGGGCCAAGAACCCAGTAGACCGTGCTTCCCACCACAAGTGATGTATATCACTGAGTTAAGGAAGCTACACATAGGTGTAATCCTGGACTAACCTTGATTTCCTCCCAGAGGGTAATGACAGCAAGCACTGATAGCACAGTAGGTTCCTGCCAGGAGACTACTCAGTCAGCAGCAACTGCTTTGTGCCTTAGATCCATCTTCTGCATAGGTTCCCCATCGTAGCACCACACCCTGGTCACCCGGTTTGCTTGGTTTGGGCAGGAGAGGTTCAGACTGGCTTTTTGCCCGTCCTCTTGCTCTCCTTGCACATCTCAGCATGTGTGTTAGAGCATGATCCTGGACAAATCTGAGAAGAAGTTGTCATCGGTGTGATTATCAACTTTGAAAGCCCGTTTCACTGGGTGGTTTTTCACAGTCGTGCTTTGCACGTAGTGTGTAGATATCTTACAGACTAAAAAAAATGGGGAATTTATGCAGCACACTTTTATAAAATGTGGACAATAGATCCTCCGTAACCATGAACACTCTGGGGCTTGGAAGTCCCTTCTCCCTGCTCCGTGCAGTGTCTAGAGGTCAACAGCTCCCTACTGACCCTCCAGCCAGCGCATTTCCCACAGCCTCCGTGTCACACACAGTGGTCTGGGTCTTACATGCAAAGGCTCGCGCTTCCTGGTGGCCTTGAAAAAGCTGACAGCATGACAAAAGAAATTCTTTGGCTGCTGGAAGCATAATGGTGAGTAGAATATGCATCTACATATGTTGAATCTTTCTTGGTAATGACAATAGAAACATTTCAACTTGGAAGAGCGTGAAAGGCTGACACAGGGTGAACCCATGCAGCCAATCTTTGTCAGCATTTCTAGAGGGCAATGTAATAACAGTGGGGGGAAAAACCAGCGTCTACAAATCACCAAATGGAGAATAGTCTTCAGGAAGCATTTAAACTGAAGGACAGTTAAAATTTATGGCTTAAGGAATTTAGGCTCCGGCTTTTCTGATCTTACGTGTCAGAGTAAAGTCAGCTGTAAAGCGATACCACAAAATCATTGGTAATGAGGGAGATGCAACTGTCAGATAACAAAGTTGCAAGTGAAGTTGAAGATAAAGAGAAAAATAAATTTATGATTTAGGTGCTTGGGGTTTTCTGGTTTTCTTTGGTGGGGAAAAGAGAAATGTCATCTTCAGAACTGATGTATTGAGCTGGTTGTAAATGGAAGGAAAAAAGGAAAAGCTGCCAAAAAATAGTAAAGTTTAAAGCTTCCCAGACACATTTTATTGTCTTTTCATAAAGAGCATGTCTTTTTCTCTCTTTTTTGTCTTTACGATCTCATGGGAATCTGAAACAAAATAGTATTCTTTATTGTGAAATATTGGGGGAAAATAGCTAAAAACTTGTGAGGATTTTATGGATGCCACATGCCAACATAACATATCTAACCTGATATTCATGTAACTGTTCTGCCATGCAGTATTCCAGAAAGTTTTTAACAAGTGAGTTGAAAAGAAATAACTTTCACACAGTTTTATATCTATTGACAATATTGCCATGTAGCCATGTCTAATGCCTGAAAAATGGAATATAAAATGAAAGTTTCACAGTGTGGAAAAGCTGAAGAAAATGCACGCTAAAAGTGATGATATGCTGAGATCATTAAAAACCAGATGAGAGCTGCACTGATTTGTATTAGCTGGGGATTCAATCCTTAGATTTTAGTGTTGTTTTTTGAAAAGCCTGCAAAATGTGATTGATAAATCACGCACTTCTAGCTCTCACCCTTGCAAATATGTATTGTTAGGTTACAAGATGAAAGGCCCATCTCCTCGTAGGAGGAGATGCCCTCACAGGGGGCAGCTGGGGGAGCCCCAAAAGCCTTCAGAGACACAGTTCTGGCTGTCCCAGAGGAACCCCAGCCCCACGGGGCAGGAGTGACACTCAGCACTAACAGGTCAATGGGAGAGCACCCTAACAGATTGGGGGGTGGGGGTATCGCTATTTATGGGGGTGAGACACTGTGAGGTGCTGGGAAAAGCATTTCAGGATTACACAGTTTACTGTGGGGTGTTGGGGGAATAAGCCAAAGGTGGCAAAAAGAGAGGATCAAGACGGTTGGGAGAGGAAAAAAGCATGGGAGAACAGATAATGGGATAAAAGGGGAGGGTTGTGCCTAAACAGGGCTAGTCGCTGTATTTGGCCACACCTTGTGCCAGTGAGCATAGCCTGTTCTGTCTTCACACTAAAATCCATTTCTAACCCTTTTTCTGGGTAAGGAATTACCTATGACATGTACACACGTGTAGATGGAGGTCTAAGTGCCAGCAGTTGGAAAGGGCACCACAAAGAAGACTTCTTTCACCTCAGTTCAGAGAAATGCCTTTTATATTCAATACAGATAAAATAATCAGCCACTGGAGTGTGAGAGTGTTGATTTATTTCAGACATGGGATGTAAAGACTTGTAATCTAAAGGTGCCAGTTTCTTTCCAACAGCCATAGAAGCAGCCCAGGATGATTATCTCACTGACAGACATTTACACTTGGTAAGCTGATCCTACCCTACTCAGAAGACAAACATTGTGTATCACAGTCAGGACAGAGAAAATCACAGATCGTAAATTACCATGCTTACAAGCAAGTGCCAAAGCACTTGTGTAAAGATTATGACAGTTATAAAGATTATTCTAGAACTTAATATTGAACTATTTGCATTCTTGTTCTTGGTATTAATGACTAATTGCTCTTTAACATCTTGAAGGCTGTTTATGCTAAGGATCAAATGTCATCAAAACATTTCTTTGATGCAATGCTGTTGCTGAGTGAATGTAAGCTACAACCTATTTCCAAAAACATAATAAAGAAAAAAATAAGGGAGAAATTCCCTTTCTTTACACCTTGAATTCAGAACTTAAACACAAATCTTTTTTTTTTCTTCTAGGGTCATAGGATCACAGGAAAACTCATGTGGCAAGGTGTCTCAGGTTGTCTGTAGTCCAATCTCTTCTCCCAAGCAGGGTCAGAGGTAAGGTCAGACCAGGTAGCTCAGGGTTTTGTTCAGTCTGGTCTTGAAAATCTCCAATGCTGGAGATGAAAAAACTTCTCTGGGCAACGTGACTATCCTCAGAGTGAGAAGCTTTTCCTTCTATCCAGCCTGAACCTTTCTTGTTTCAACTTACGCATGTTGTATCTCATCCTCCCACTATACACCATGGTCAAGAGCTTGGATCTACATCAATGATATCTTCTTCACGGATCTTGGGGGACTGTTGTGAGGTGCCTCCTGGCTCAATAAAACCAGGTCTCTATCCTCACAGCTGCAAGTGCTCCAGTATTGTGTGTCGTCGTCCCCCCCCCAATCTTCTTGTTTGTCACCATCCTTTTTGTGCCGAAGTGCCAAAGCTGGGTGCCATATCTTGCAGTGGTCTAACAAGTACTGAGTAAAGGGGTGGGTGTGTGTGTGTGTGGGGGGGGTGTGTGTGTGTGGGTGTGTGTGTGTGTGTGTGTGTGTGTGTGACCAGCCTCCTGACCCTGTTCCTGCTGCTATGGCCCAGGATGCTGTCAGCCATCATCACTGCCAGGGCACAGGGCTATCTCATGATTAATCTTTCATCCTCCAGGACTTCCAGGTCCTTTTCAGCAGAGCTGCTATAATATATATTACTAGGCTGAGAATAATAAAATACAAACTTACTTCAAAGTATACTTTACTGGACATATAACCTTGACCTAGCTTAGTTTTTAGAACTTTTAACTTCCTGAATGTTCACTTTTCTTTCTTTGCAAATATAGGCTAGTAAGATCTGGGAGTTAACGTGACCTTTTGGTCTGAGCTTGTACTACATAGTGAATTGCTCAAGCTTAACTGAAGGCAATAATAAAGGCAATAATATAAACAACCTCTACCTCCAGGCTAAGAAGTTCCATCCCTTTTTCTCCTTGGTTTCAGATCAGCATTTGCTATAAGGCTTATGGAAGATGAGCTGGCTAAACCTCTTCTGTTGATGAAATTGTTTGATGACAATATTACAGCTGAGCAACCACAGAAAGTATTTTCACTGAGTTTTGTATGCTCTAATCATTGTATTTTATTTTTAATCAATCATAATGATTGAACAAAATGAATTATTTTCTCTTGGGTTTTAGTCCTAACCATGTCAAGGGTACTCAGAACAGTCTATTTTTTTTCTGGATAAGGCTTTGGTTATCTTCAGTATAAACCCCAGAAAGAAGTAACTACCTCAGAACAAAAGACGTGAAAAATAAGTAGGCTATAATGTCCTGCCTCTGTGTTTCATTAGGGAATGAGAAGGGGGAAATCATATTTCTAAACTCTAAAGATCACGTCTGTTCACTCCAGAAGCTCAGTTAATTTGCTTTTTCCCAGATGCTTTCAGCTTTTAATCGTGTGCAGTGCTTGTTTCCATTAGCAGAGATCCTGCTTTGCAGAACTTTTGTATTTGAGATGCTTCTTTTCAATAGCTTGGCTTTTTTGTGCAATTATTTCAAAGCCAATTCTTGTTGCCTAGTGGAAAAATAAGAAATTTTGTGTTCCAGAGAGAAATAAAATTGAGAAAAAACCCAACCACCTCCACCATGCAGAAATCAAAGCCACCATCAATTAATTAATTTAAATGATACAGTTTGATGGGGGATATTTTGGGTGAAATGAAAATATTCAGGGAAAAAGTTGATGCCTGTATGTAGTCTTTCTGACTACTTGGTCTCTGTAAGGAAACTCAGGTCCCACCTAACATTGGCCTCCTAATTTCATGCCACCTTGAAAAAGATTCTATATTTTTGACAGAGCCAAACAATTAAGGCTTACATCTAACCCTGCTTCCTGCATTACTTCTGTTGTACCTACTTAATTAATACCCATATTGACATGGAAAATTACTTAAATATCCACATTAATGAGTTAACTACATTAAGATATGCAAGGAATTCGGATTTGGCATCCTGCTGTTCCTTTCCTCCTTCCTGTGACATTACTGGAAATGTAAAGATTGTGCTTTGCGTGTCTGATGTAGCAATACATTTGTTTTTAATTTGAACAGGGATGTCCATCAAGTATTTGCCTGGATTTGTCTGTTGAGAATTTCCTCACACATTTCTGCAAATTACAATTCTGCAAAGTGAGAATGTGAGATACGATTTTATGCAAATGCTACTGCAAACCTGCCCTTCTACCAAACAAACACTGTATGAGAATGAAAAAAGGCTGATGTTCCTCCTTTAAATCCTATGGGATAATGTAGGCATCTGTTGTTAGATGTTTATTCAGCTTTCAAGAACTGAAATCAGTAGAACTACTTTATGTAGAATGGAGGAAAAAAATGAGCACTTGCAGAATGTGTTTTCACTTACCCAAACTGAAATGTGTAAAATGGTTCAAATGGATCATATTTTTAAAGCACATTGAGTCTCCTTCTCTCTTGGAGGAGTCCAAAGAGACTCTCTCAAACGTGGAAATCTGAATTACTAGTCACTAAAGCTACAGAGATAAATGTCCATGAAGAAACCTGATTTGGAGGGTCAGGTTGCCAGTTAGATAATGCAAGTGCTCATCTGGAGTTTGGAAACAGAGTTTAATCCCCTGCTGGCTGAGTGGGACCTTCC
>JAVJGJ010000014.1:6091600-6118062 GCA_035590215.1 Microhierax caerulescens | reverse complement strand
GGGTCCTTGGGAGGAAGGCCGTATGTCTTCCTCATGGTATACTTTTCACCCTTTTCCTGGAATGCAGTCATTTGGCAGGCTTGCAACATCTTTATCAGTCTGAGAAGCAACTAATCTTCATATATCCTACACCCCTTGGCCCCAATGAGTAAATTTTACAGTCTTAAACAACTTCTTCCTTGACTAAACAGATAACATTAAGTAACTATTCTTTTCTAATCTTAGTACATAGATAATGATTTATCCTACTGTCTAGCTAGCTTTTCCTAGGTTCATCATTAACTATTGCTTGCCTATTTCACTACCCAGCAACACAAGATTTCAGTGCTTCCATCTTTCTCCTTTCTGATATGCCATTTACAGTCTCATTATAGCTGCCATATTTCTCAGTGTACTTCTGCTTCAGATTTCCATAGCCTGGTAACGCTAGTATTTCTGAACAGGGCAAGCATTTTGCTTTAACTTCTGAGGGCTGTTGAACACACTCATGAAAGAACTGGTGGTTTCGCGTGTCAACTCTGCGCTTCTCATTTTCTCCTTGTTCCACAAGCAAATCTTGCTGAGACGTGTCTAGGAGAAGCCAGGTGCGCTCATGCGCACACACAGTGCAAATTTATTATGCTTTTCAAGCAACGAAACCTTGAGGCTTACCCTTGGGTTCTATGCATTATCACTGATGTATTGACAGTTGTGGCTTGTATTATAGTGCCGTGGAGGGCCCTCAGCAGTAACCAGGTCCTGCACCGATGACTGCAAAACTCCTTTGCAGTCCTGAGACAGAGGCATCTGCCACTGACATACCTAGGAACAGAAGACAAAAATAATCCCTTCAGTAGCAGAAAAAATATAAAATTAATTGTTTGAAACTGATAAAAGGTAGTGTTCATAAATGTGGCCCAACTACTTGCAATATATCAAATATATTAATTAATTAATTCGTATACTTAATTAAAGTGTATGTGCCTTTCACAATATATCTATCTAATATTTTCACCAATGTTTACAAATCAAAATTCAGTACCAGAGCACCCTGTTTGAGGTGTGTATCATGAGAACTCTGTTATGTTTTATTATTATTACTTATACTACAATAGTGTGTGTTGTCAGAAGGTAGATCAGAGCCTGATTGCAACATACATGTTAGAAACACTATAACCAAGATAATGTCTTGACAGACAGATGGTTCAGTTGTTCATGTATGAATCCACTCTTCATCTCTATCTTTTATAGTTTTATAGTTTATAGTTTTGCTTCCCTTCTCCAAACAGGTATGAGAGATACTGGGGCTCTGAGCAACCTGGTCTAGTGGAAGATATCCCTGACCATGGCAGTGGGGGTGGAAGTAGATGATCTTTAAGGTCCCTTCCAACCAAACCATTCAATGATTCTATGATAAGAACTGGGGAAAATTCAGAGAAGGACAATGCAGATGTTGGATGGTGGTTTGGAGTGGCTTCCACTGGAAGAGCTAAATACATCAAGCCAGGAAAAGAGATTCCTTACGAGCCTTTGACCTTTATGACATGGAGATTTAGATTCTACACATGAAAGGTGGTGACACACAGGAGCTCTACCCCATGTGACATTTAGGATGCTAAAAGCTGATGTGGAGTCAAGGACATACTAGATGTTTTACTTGAAGAAAACCCCATGCAGGATATAAATACAAAGACATGACCTACTGAGCTGTAAAGGGTTGGAAAGTGGGAGAATATGTTTGGGAAATGTTGCTACAGGTTCTCTGTACTCATCGTACTCTGCTATAAGCACTGGTAAAGCTAAGATACTAAGGTAGGTGGACTTCTGTTATGACCTGTTATGGAATCTCACTTGTCTACTGATGATACAGGTGACTGGTTTAAACAGGTTGCTTAACTTGTAAATACATAATATTATGTGAAAGAATTCTTACTTTTAGCAGCCCGTTCAGCACAACACTTAGCAAGACCTTAAACGTATGCTTGGTGTTAAACCTATGATGAGTCACATAAAAAGAAGAGAGATTCACCAAAGTGGCTTTATTGCAGTGAAAGGAATTGTCTGAAATAAAACCAGTAGAAAGAAGTAAAATAAAAAAAAATATGTTTATTGTTTCTAATTGGTAAACTGGTCTGTAGCAACCCAAACAAACTGCCGTGAAGAAAGCCAGGAGATTTACTCCATGACAATGACCCTAAGCAACATCTCACTTTCTCTGCGGAGCAAGCCATGCTGTCTCATTGCAGGATAAAAGTGTGCTTTCGGGGAACTGCTACTCACAGAGCAGCTAACACACTTATAAATCTGCAACCTACTTCATCTTACAATAACTTACATATACAGTCCTGGTGGAGAGAAAGCGTCCCCATTAGAAGATAGGAAAACCATGCATTTGTGATATCCTGAAAACTTCTGAGGAAACTTTATGAATTTCCTGCCTGACCTGCAGTCTGACATATTACTTACTTGCTTCTTGACTGGAATCTGTTACATATATTTCCCAACCTGAAATGGAGAGGAGGCAATCTGAATTTACCTCCTGATCAAATGCACAGATCGTGGGAAGCACCCTGAATGAATCATGAGTTTTCCAGATTATATTTTATGGTGGCCTAACTACTGTGTTTGTAATGTTTGATTGCTGTAATCACAGTTCAGTTAGTATTCCTAATAATCTAAAAAAAAAAAAAAAAGTCATAAAAGTCCTTGGACCAGTATAATCCTTTTCCTACTCTGAGATGAAACTGTTAAAGCAATAACTAATCAGTTAATACACAAGCCTTTTGTAATAGGACAATCAGTAAAACTAACCTACAAATTGTAATGTCTTTTTTTTTAAAGTAAAGCATGCTACTTCTATTGCATGTCCCATAAAGGATTTTGGCTGACAAATCTTAATTTGACTGTGGGCAAAATAATTGCCTATTATTTTAGCTTGGGGCTGTTTGGGCTTAAAAATAAAACTGATTTTGAAGAAATACAGCAAGTCATTTTCTCTGAGAACACAGAGTTCCCACTGACAGTGGCTATTAAAAAGATTTAATGAAATCACCAGGACTTGTTTGAAGCTGGTATAGGTACATTTTTATACTCAATCTTCACATCAATATTAATTTTTTAAAACAGATGGAGGTTTTATTGGTATCCAAGGAAGGAAGTAGAAAAGCATTACTGGAATTTGAAATTACAAGCAGAACACAAAGCTGATGGAAGCAAGTATGAAACTGAACCTATGAAACACCAGGAAAATTAAAATACAGTAAATAAATATGTAAATTAAAGAGGCTGCTGAAAACCAATTGTGACCAGTTTACCTTCAACATAAACAAAAATATATTTCAGTGTCAGCCACCTGCTTTGCCATGTTAAAGATCTACCAGTCAAATAATTATAGACCCTCCTTTTGAAGGTTCTAGAATGTCTTGATTAAACCTGATTTCACATTGAAATAAGCATTGCCTGATTTCTGAGATTGGTGAGAAAAAAAAACAAACAAAAAACCCAAACATAAAATCTGAGACCTGATCCAGCTCCAGCTCAGGTCTTACCTTTTTTTTTCTCTCCCCACCAGTGAATTTTTGTTGTCTAGCTGTTAAGGTAAATTCTCCAAAAATTTCTGAGGAACCCCCCCCCCCCCGTCCTTTGAAAATTGCTAGCACCTGTTTTGTGTTCCAGGCAAAGGCCTTTTGATGTGTAAAGGAAGTAGCCTGAAAAGTGCAAGTATTGTGTACAAACGAGGTGGTGGGTAACATACATGACTTGATTAGCAAATTGTGGGTTACTGGCAGTGAACAAGTTTAGGGGTTTTGTAGGGGAACAAACTCAAAACCCACTCATAGGAGACAAAAGCTGCTCACAGATGCAATCTCTACTCAGGTCAGCTAAAGCCTATCTAAATACTCTGAACGAGTTTAACTGCTATTTATTTATTGAATCCCCGTAGATGTTATACCTGGGCACCTCATAAACGTTTTGTAACTTAGCACATTATAACACTGTAATATTATGCCCATTTTATACGTGGATAAGTGAGAAACAAATTTGAAACTCCAAGTCCTCAGAAGACTCTTAGGTACTTGCATCCCATTTAGGCATCTCCATTCCTCTGAAAGAAACATTGAAGGTTTTAAAATATGGTTAAGCTAAAAATTCCTATTACCCTTAGCAGGAATAAGTCTAAATGTCTTGGAAGATCTAGATCTAAAGATCTAGCTATGCATTTTCAGGAGGAGTGGGAGTACACAATTTGTTCACATTAAGGTGTCTTCCATTGCTAATTCAAAAATTATTTAAATGAATGTGTTTCCAGAAATGTAAAGGAGGATCGAGAGTGTGTTCATCCCAGCTAGGTATGTTGAATTGCTAATATGTCTTGAATCACTGATGTGAGAAAGATGACCTTCTAAATCTAGATAAACAGAGGTACGCCTGGATACCAGAAGACTTTCTGTCTGAACTGAATCTGGGTGACCTGGTTTTAACTAATTTTCATTGGAGGCACTGAGCTAAGGGCAGATAGTGCTTTGTGCTATGGACTAAATGTCAATTATACAGCAGTCACTAGAGGTGAAAATAAATGTATCACCACCAGAACAAGAAATACAGTGAGGGTGACAAGAAAGACTGCTGATGGCAAGCATCAATTATTATAGGGCGTTGTTTTGTATGTCCTGGAAAATTTAAAAAAGAAAAAGGAGAAATAATACCAAGTACTCTCCAAAATGTGTTTTAACCCTGCGGTTAAAAAAAAAAAAAAACCAAAACCAAAAAAAACTATGGAAGACAATTGTTGTATTGTGTTTACATGGAATTTCCTGGACAAATAAGTTTTCTGGAAAAATAAGATTGCTTGATCCAAAAGCAATTTCCAAAGTATTTTGTAGTAAATGTATCCTTTCAGTACTAGACAAAGAAGAACACCCAGGAGTTTGTAACTACCCATGAAGGACAGACATAGCCTCTCACCTACATCACCCACCCAGCTCAAGCTGTCAGATATAAAGGCCATGTATAAACAAATACATAAAGCTCACGCTCACGTGGTTGCATCTACTAATACGAGAAGCCAAAGATACCACTACTGGGAGCCAAAAATGCCTGTGTAGGAAAAATTATGAGGTGGCAGATATCACTGTCTTTTAGAGGGCATGATCTCATTTGCAAAACCTACAGATCACAACTGCTTACCCAAAGTTAGATAAAACAGGAAAAGGGAAAAAAGAAAACAGGAGAAGGAGCTGCAACTGCAGATCACATAGACAGCAGGAGCCTACAGCAGTAGGTTGCCTGCAGCAGCTGAATAATCCTGGATGTATGTCTGCAATACATACCACGTCTATACCGTGGGGTCCTGGGGAGCCAGGCTGATGGGTGTGGTGAAATGATGTGACACTTTCTTTCTCCACCTTTCCCATCTTCCCACTCCTCCGATCTTGTATATGTAATTTGAGAAATGATATCCCTGTTTTTAGTAAGATCTTTGAAGTAAAGCTGTTTTGGAGGATGTTTTGCCTTGGGTTCATTGTGTCAGTGAGATCTGAGAATCAGCTGTACAATGAAAACCTCTGTAATTTGAAGTACAACTCTCAGTGTCTTTGCTCATGAGGGTTCTCCAATTAATATTGTATTTAAAAACAAATTACATTTAAGGATTTAATTAACACAGAATACTGACATTTTTAGGTTTAAGGTGAACCTGTTTTATCAGTAAATACTTTCAACATTCTTTGTTCTTTCTTTTTGCACTTTCTACTAGACAGTAGAAATGGTTTGCTTTTTCAGATTAACAAACAGAAGATGTAGCAGGTGACACCAGCTGCAGCTTTATTTTTCTGTGTAAGGAAAGTACATCAAATTCTGGGATGAGACATTGTATTTACTTTTAACTAATTTTTTCAGTCTTCTGTGCAAAACCAGAAGTATCTCCTCCAAGGTTTTCCTACCTTTTCAAATGTATTCTTCCATTTCTATTCTAGCTTTCCAGAAAAAAATAATTTTATTTTACCACTGTTAGTCCAAATTCAGCAACCCTTAATGGTCATAAAGATTTCAAAGTAGACCAGATCAGCCTCTTCGTGTCAAAAGAAGCTGAATAGGTGTATTTCAGTTGTCACTCTGCAGACACACAATCAGCTTTCATTATTCCATTACTCTTTAAAAGAAGGAGGTGTGGGGTGTGTGTGTGTGTGTGTGCGCAGGGAGAGAAGCTAGCTTTGCTAGCTTTTCCTGTTTCCAAATTTGTTGTCTCAGAAAGCTTGTCAGTAAGTCATTAACAGCTAATCAGATTTCTCCTAACAAATATTGCTGCATTTCCATCTGTGATTCTGCTCTCATTTCTAATATCTTCTGTGAATCAGACTTGCCATCCATCTCATCACACGGTAGCAAGCACCCCGTCACGCACTGACACCACCCTTCTCTTCCCCAGGAAGGTTTGCATTCTGAATGGTGACATACTCCGCTTGCTTCAACCAGGCTGCTGTGGGCCCTTCCCTCCCACGGCTGCCCTTCCCTGGACACTTTCTGCCTTTGCATTGCTTTCCATTATACATAAACTGGACATCCGTCCTCTTGGTCAGTTTGCTTCTGCTTATTACTTTGTCTCTGACCTTTTGTTTGACCGTATTTGTTCTGAACCTATGATTGGCATTATTTGAAGCTTTTTCCCAGACAGTTTTGCTGTCCTTACTATTAAGATGCATTTCTCCAGGGTGAAATCTTTCTCTCAGCAGTGTCTCCAGTCATGTAGGGTCAGACGTCCCACAGCCCATCCTGTCAATTAATGGAGAATCTCTAACATTTACAAATTTACATGTAGATGCTGGAGATTTAATTTCCTTCATTTGCTTTTGGTTCTGGAATAAAAAAGACCCACAGTGTATCTCTTTGAAATCTCATACTGTCATCCATAAAAGCTGTTGGACACCCCCCATCACTGTTCTAGGAACGTTGCCATTTTTGGAGGCAATGCCTCCCCGTCCACTCCCTTTGACTTGTGTTTATTTCTATTGAAAAGCCATTTTAAAAAATAAAACTTGGTTGCAATGCCCGGGTTCTATCTATGCCACCGGTTTCTGATCATGCCTCCTTTCGTTTGTTTGTTCTCACTTACCTAGACTGGCTGGTGCCACTGCATTTTATGAATTGTATGGCTGGGTAATAAGAAGGCACTATGTTTTTAAACACATGCTGGTTATTTATTAAAAAAAATATTTAAGACATTCAGTCTCTCCACTGTGAATACCAGCCACACACACAGAGCAAACTCTCTTTTTGCAGCCTCTGGTCCAGCCCCAACTTTCATTCAGGTGATTGCAATGAGATAAATGACTGAAAAAGTGAAGCATTTCATACAGAGGGTTAGTCCTGCATTCCAATAGCCTTGCTGCTATTAGGAAATCATTCAATTCAGAATTTCATTTTGGTCAGTGTCATCTCATTACAGTTAATCGCATCCCACATTGCTACTAGATTATTCTGTCACTCTTAATTTCAAGCACATCTCAGAGTTGTTATTTAGGATATGTGTGCAGCATAGTGTCAGTGCTGTGTGGTTTTCTCAAGCTACATCAGGTACTGGGGATGGTCCAAATGTCTTAAAACAACACCCTTCCCCAAGTATCATCCCTAATATGTCCAAGATGCTCCCAGGCAGGCTAAGCATTACAGAAATGGAACAATCAATATTTAGTCTGATGGGAGGCTGATCTGGGGTGCTTGAGACCTTGTTTTCAATCTGCATTTGGGGTGAGGGGAAGCCGGGAAGCTGCTATGGCATGGTAAGCTGAACAGTCCTAAAGGCAGCAGGGAGAAAAAGGGGTTATAGGCTCTGTCATGCCGTGGCCTTCTCCAAGTAGGTTTGCACCCCAGTTCTATTTCTGGCTCAACCACTAACTCTAGACATCACTCTGAAAAACACCTACCACCTCTCTGTGATAGCTATTCTATTGCTGGTCTGTCCTGTCCATTTAGATTGTTAACTATCCAGGCTGTTATGAATTCACACCGTAACTAATGACATGCAGTCTTCAGCCTGACTCACAGCTGCGGTCTTTTCATTTAAAGCTTGCAGAAGTGAAGTGTACCATCCCCTTGCCATGTGTTAATGCAATAACATTAAAAACAACAATTACAAGTGCACACAACACTAACTGTGAAAGCTATAATTAGAAATTCTATGATCTGTCTATCCTGAAACTCAGGAATGTTGTGATAAGGTAAGTTATCTTCATGCAAATGTTTTTGAACACAGATACGTTATTTTCTGAATATCTGTCAAACCTATGCACACTTGTGAAATGGATTTTGATAATATTTAAGCCTAGCTCACCATGTCAGGTCTAAGCAGACGGAGACAGTGTCTCATGGGAGTAGGAAGTAGCAATCCCCAAACTAGTATGTGAACAAGTAGGAAAGAGTAGTTTAGGTGGAGCCACAGGATGTCTTTTCTGTACCAGAGAGCATAAAATACTTTCCATCGTCCTATAACAAACTTGCAGGCGATAATACAGCACAAAAACCCACATCCTAGAATGTGCTACAAGAGCAGTGATTGAGACACCACCACTCCAGTGCCTGCAATCACAAATGTTGCTATGAAAGAACTTGAGTATCAACTTTGCCTTGAAAATACCATTTTTCTGATTTTGCTATTATGAAATTTAGAAATGGTGCACAATTAAAGGAAGGCAAGTGTGGTACCTTTCAAATTATTTTTGTAATAATAATATATAATGTATAAAATAATAATGATGATGATTATGATGATGATAATGATAATAATAATAATAAAGTACAATCCATCACAGGGAAGTTTGCTACATAGTGAAAATTAGAACATGATTATTGACCAAACCATCTTCCAACTTCAATGCTAGTGGAATAACTTCACCTCATGTGCAGCGGTAAAGCTAAAAGGAGATAGGCTGAAGGAATCTGAGTTAACAGTGTTGCTGCATCTGAAAATGCTGCTGCTGCTTCCTCTATCATATCCACCTTGCCCTTATGACTCTGCCCTCTTCCTTGCCCACAGTTTCAGAAGCGGTTCTGGTCACCAGCCACACGCAGACTTGCAGTGAATGCTCTGAGAGACTGTAAGTGATCGTCCCTCTGTTGTTTACTGGTAATTGGCATCAGGTTGTGGTAGCAGGCTGCACAGCCAGCACTCAGCAGTCTTGCCCCTTGGCTGGGAAGTGGTGCATTCAGCCACCTTCTTCAGCAGTTCTGAGGATCCAAAGTTTGCTTTTGCCTCCATGTGTAAAAAGCCTCAAATTAGCTCTGGGAAAGGAGGTGACTGGGAGCAGTGAGACCAGCAACGCAATGCGGGAGCCCTACAGGTGGTCGTGTGTTGTCCCGCTGTTGAATGTGATTGAGTGTATTGTCCCACAGACCTCTTGTTTCCTGCTGCTGCAGTGCCTCTGCAAGGGGATAGAGGTGAAATCCAGTTAACTACTGAACGCACAAAAAAGCAAGCATTTCTGAGGTAGTTGACATCCATTTTGTGGATAATGATTCCAATAACAATTGCTGTCCTAGCAAAATGACCAAGAAGATACTCCATGATCCCTCTAAAGCCAACAGTACTGTCCTCCAGGGCATGATTCAGAGCACACATATAGGGAGCATAACCTTCCCCAATGACTCCAAGAACCTAAAGTTAGACAGCGAGAACACTCCCTGTTGTGTCGGCTTTCTGCTTAGCATGAAAGTTTTCAGCCAACTCTGCAGACTCAGGGGCATTTGTCTGAGCTGTTATTGCATTATGGCATAAAAATGGTTTTCCTTACTGCCATAGCATTTCTTACTATGTCCTGCTGAAGAGATGCTCTGAGGTTGTGTTCTTTGAGACTGGTGACCTCTGTGAGGACAGAAGCTATTCCAGGATCCATGAGTTATTCTTTTCCTGGGCTGTCTACTTTTCAATCTTGTGGCTTTGTTTCAATCTAACCAGAAAATTCAGGTTATTACAAACATTGCAAGTCAGTTAGAGCGTGCAGCATGAAAAATACATGTGCATGCCCCAGCATAGTACAACCATAAATGTATGATGTGCTCAGCAGTGTTAGAGCAAAATATTTGTTGCTTAAAAGCAAATAGTGCTGAGCACTCCACTTCTCCCAAATAAACCTTGCAATTTCTCGGATGCTAAATCCTTTGCTCTTACTCTGTCATTGACACAGGCTGGCCTAATCAGCTCAGGGCACATTTTAACTCTCTTCCAGACAATTCAATCAGCCCAATGGCAGCTCTTTTCAAGCCCACATTTCTTGCATAACAAAGACACTAAAAAATGCACTGCAGTGCTACCTTGTCTGGGAGGAAAAGCCTGGTCTTGATTTCCATCAGAAAGACTCTGTGCAAGAGAATAAGCAAATAAATGAAACACAACAAAGTCATGAGATGTAGCTGGTGAGGGAAGATTTCTTCTTGTGCTCTGTCCTTTCATTCCAATGAGGAAAACAGAAAACAATGGCAGAAACAGTGACGGGGAAGGGAGCTAGAAATGAAAACAGCCCTGCTAACAGCAATTTGCATGTTTCTGCCACTTTTTCTCTAATGCTTTCTATCTGCTTTAGAAGTCTTACCATGCTCCTGTGAAGAAAATAATTTAATGCTATTTTTATGGATGACAATTGAGGTGAAATTGAGGAGAAACTGAGGGAGGCTGAAACTGCTAAAAGTCACACAAGAAACTGGAAGCATACTAGGAATGTCGTGAAGAGACTTTTTTCCTAGTTCTTTCTATTGCTGGATTTTTTATTATTATTTTCTTTTGTTAGAAATGTTCTAGATTGTACCTAAACTCACATGTGGAAATCAGAACAATCTTTCTTCTCCCTTCTCACTGCTCTACCAAGAGGTGTTGGACATAATCCAGTCTTTTGCATTCCTTGGAATAAGTGCTAAATCTCACAGAAGACCATATGTGACAGCACTTTAGATATCTAATTAACATTATGAGTCTTGCATCATACCAATTTAGATTAAGTAGGTCTCCTCGGTGAAGTTAAATGACCTTGTATTTGATGTGGTCAAAGTGTTTATATAGGCCAATATATAGCACAGTGTAGCTCACAGAAAATGTTGGGGGCTAATTTCCTCAGGACTGCAAGCCCGCGTAAAGTTGGTGGAGTTGGATTAGGAATGAACCCTTGTTGCTGCCCTACATACTACAGGCACACTTATTTGAATACTTGGTAGTCTCCACACACTTGTTTAACTCACTAAGAAGCCTATATTAAACCCTAAGAGTTTTTTCAGTAGTACATAGTAACCTATTCCAGCATTTCAAACTAGAAGGAGGTTGAAATTACATTCTTGTTTGCACGCTACCAAAGCTGGTAGAGCTGGCCTAAAAACAGTTAAAGGGTGGTAAACTGGTACACATTCAGCTAGGAGAGAAGAGGTTCATGGGTTAAGTGATATTAATCACTGAGCGACTGATTTAGGTTTGGATTCTTCCCAGTCCTGTGTCTCCACTGTACCTGAGCTGGAGGATTTGACACATGGTCTAAAAATAATGTGCTCTTAAGATTTGGTTTATAGTATCAAACTCACTTGTGAACAACTGGTGCTATAGAATAAAATTGCAGTCTCCTTGATGGCTCGTTGAGGTTATCATATGTTATGGTAGAGACAGTTTTCATACTTTGTGGGCTGAAATTATTTTTTCCACTGTGAATGCTTCTTTTTGTTGATGAGTTTTACATTTTATGCAAACTCCATGTGACAAATACAAATCACAGGCAATGTGACCTAAAACTAGAAACAAGAATTGATACATCCCCTGTATTTTCCTTGTCAGTCTATTAAATGCTTTAACTTTTTAGTTTTCTCTCTCTCTCTCTTTTTTTTTTTTTTTTTGACGGGATATTATTAGTTTATCTTGAGGAAGATTTCACTAAATAAATAAACAAATAGATAAATAGTAAAAGTTCTGGACCCAAACTTTATTACAAAAGCTGTTCTCAAATTGCCATAAATATTTTTCTTCTTCTGAAGTCTCATCAGGGTATGAAATCTTGGTGTTTAAGAGCTTAAAAGGCATCTGAAGAAAATCTGGCTATTTTTATGATCTTCTGCTAAATTGCTATATCTGTCAAATTAGATTACCTGTCATAAGTGTGCACTAGTTAGAAGACATTTTTATTAGCATATTCCTGATAATGTCTCCCTTTCAGTTCAACTGGACAAGAAAATAAGCATTAATAACATACATACATTGCATTAAAGAAAACTGGCCCACAAAATAACTATGGCAAAACAAGTCACGCTCATTCTTACTTTCATTGCTTCCCTTAGCACAGTGGATAATTTCTTATTCAGATTAATCCATATGTCATGTCTCTTATCCTCTTCCTATAATAAGAAATCACCCTATAGCCTGTCCCCAAGGGACATTTGGCATTTCTTTTGCAGAAATTCTCAACTTTATGGAAGAAGGTTTTGCCTCTATTTTATGCTCATTGACATGTAATTAGTTTTTTGATTGCTTACAAAGCCAGTACAGCTGAAGAGTTATTTCCAGCCTATGTGACTGTTCCTCTTTGGAAGAAGGGGGGTTAGAATAGAGATGAATGAAATCCAACTTTGACTAATTTTTTTATTTCTTCTTTTTTTTTTTTTTTTTTTTAACAGCACCTGTAAGGGCTTGCATGGGAGCTGAATAACCCATGGAGCACATGAGAATGTTTCTCAGGGTTTCAGCTCAGCCTTTACCAAATTGCTACTCGGCTCTGAGAATTGAAAAGTAAATAATGGACAAACTTTTTAAGTCATGCCAGCATGTTCTGACACAGGGGATCACTGGAATTACCAGTATTAACTATCCCCCTCATGGACAACATACTAACCAATACAGAGCTGCTTCAGAGGGCTTCTTCCACTACAGATTTGGGTGATCAGGGGTTCAGTTGGTCCTTATACAAAAAAGGTTGATCCAGCTCCTGATTTTGTCAGTGGTGAATTCCCATTGGCATCCTGGCAAAGATCCTTGCCATAATACAGATATTTTGCATTGTGTTATCTGAACTTACCTCTTTGTTTTCAGTTCTACATCAATCTTCACTGGTTTGGTACACACTTCAGCAGCGCAGAGCTGATACCCTCATGTTAAAGAGGATTTCATGTTATAATTTAAAGGCTTGTCCTAGAATGCAGAGATTAACTTCAGTCTAGACCTTACTAGTTGCCTTATGAAAAGACTATGCACAAAAATTCCCATAGGTGACAGGAGAGTGCCACTTTGGATCTTGAGGTCCTGTACACGGGGTGTACCTTCAGTACCTGAGAATCCCATTGAAGGCTCAAGAAATGTCTTTTGAATACAAGATGGGATTTCATCTAGCAGGTTTTGCAGCACTGAGAGGTATTCTTTTGCTTGGAAATATAAACCTAAAGGGTCTTGGTGTCTTTCCTGACTTGCTGAGTTAAGTTACCTTGTACTTCTTGTTCATCAATATTAACTGCAGCCAGAAATGTGGAAGATGACAGATAATACTACTGTACAAAGCTTCCAAGTAAAGTACATGCAGAGGATAATGCGGCCATACAAACTGAGTTAATCACAACCAATGTTATTACTCTGAATGCCAATGCAATAAATAGTGGCTGGCATCTTCTGTAGCAATGCCAATATCTTTGACACAAGCTGAATGAGAAATATGTACTGGCTTTCTAGCTCCTCAGTGAATGACAAAGGTAAAAATGATGCCTTGCCAAGATGATCTGGGCATGTTATTTACTATATGTTTCTAGGGTGAAATAAAAAACATTTGTCCTGGAAAAGAAAGATTTCTGCACTATTTCCTTGCCAACAAATGAGAACTTTTACATATTATGTAGGAAATATTCCCGAAGTGGGAAAATAAACTGATTCAGATAAAGCTAACTGCTCTGTCTCAAAGCTACTAACTGTGGTGGAAGCAGAATTCAGTCCTTTAGCTTTGAAAACAAAGCACAGCTCTCTAATAGCTCCAAATGTTATGAGTGGTTACTAGAATGCATTACAATTAGTAGGGTAGTGTGCCACGGTCTTAGTCATCGATCAGGACCTCACTGCATTAAGTCCAGTTAAAAAAAAAAGATCAAGCAACTCCTCTTCATCACAGCTGGCTCAGAGTGTAGGGCAGGAGAAATGTGGCTGTACAGAGATGGGGCAGCATATGCAAAGCAGGGAAACTGTTCATTATACCACAAAGAGTTAAAGATCATTATCTGGAAGGAGTTTGAAGGTGTCAGGGATTAAGGGGTTGGAAAGATATGGATGAATGTTAGAGGGGAAAAGGGCAAAGACATGCAAAGCAAATGAAAGAGGCTGGCATTATAGGCCAGTTTGTGATGGGAGCCAACACTGCAATACAGGCTGAGGAATTTTTTTCAAGAGCAAGTTGGGCTAAAAGATGAGAAACTTGGAATGGGATGAAAATAATTTCTGCTTGCTGTGATGGGAAATGGAAATTGATAGAATTGTGTAAAGGGGCTGCTTCTGAAAAGAAACAGGCTAAGGAAAAGAATCTTTTTTTCAGCCTTCTTAAAAGCTGAGGGCCTTCGAGGGCCAGAGAAAAGGAGGTTGCAAGGATCAAATGGTGAGCTGATGGTAACTTGCTGAACGTTTTGTGTGTGTGATTAGGATGGGAAAAGTCAAGGCCCAAACATATTCCAGGAGGACACAACTGTAGCTGGATGGGGAAGTTGCAGGTATCTGACTGCCACGCAGCCATGCGACTTGATTGTGGTAGATCAAGTGATGCTGTACTAGAAATTGCTAACTGATGGGGTGGGATACAAAAGATGCTTTGTGTACTCTTTTGTGCTCCCAGACCCCATGCCATACAGAAAAGAAAATCTGCAAACTTACATATTACGTGACTATAAGGAACAAGACATAAAAAGCAGAATAAAATGCCCCAATTTGTAAAGCAGAATGACCTATAAGAGAGGAGTAAATCCATTGTAGCATCATTTGTTGTTCATGATTAAGGTAATTCATTTTCGCCTTGAATAATGTTTATTCAAACACTTATTCAAATGTATTTGAAGCCTGCTGCAAATGAATAATTTTTACTGACAATTCATTGTTTTTTTACTTAAAGTCTTTGAGACTTGACTGAAGAATAGAAACAATATGGTTTTGCTGTATGACTGTACACAACATGAATATAAGTGTTGAACATTTTAAGTGAAGGATTGATGGAAAAGTAAAAAGGATTATTTCCTGAAACTACTCACCACTGAAGACTTGTTAACACATACAGAACACAGGACTTGTTCTTGAATTTCTTATTAACTTGAAAGAGGAACTAAGTCTCTGATCTTGCATTTACACATTGTACAGTATTACTCATATGAGTAATCTGCATTTATGCCTATGAAAATGCTTTTTAGCATAGTAATGTGTATCCATAAAAATGTTTAAGGTCACACCCTAATATAATAGATTCCAGATGGGGTTCTGCCAGCATTATAATAGTAAATTCTTTCCTTTGAAGTCGGCTCTCATTAAGTCAGTGGATTTGTTTACTGGGGTGCTCTTTATAATACAGGTTGGAGAATTTAGTCCACCACCCATAGTACAGCTTGGCTAACTCTACTAAGAATCTAGCTTGTGTTTTCCTACTTGTAGGCCAGGATTTACTCTTGTTGCTACTTCTAATCTGCAGAGTTTCTGCCTTTGACTTCTTGGCCATGATGATTTTGTTTGGTTTTTTTTTTTTTAATTGACAATTAAAAATTATTTTAATTGTAACTCAGCTTTGTTCTTTGAGATAAAATTCAAAAGGTTAAATCACATCTTTGATGTCAGGGCTAAGCCATGTCTTTGATCTGTAAATAGGGGAAGTAAAATTGAAAGAGCCTCACCTGTGTTTGTGAGTAATTACTGTACATTAATCTGAATTCAAGTCTGAAATTACATCACTGTATTAGCATATCAAAGGCTTTCAGAGCAGGATATTATTTGACTAGGAGTTAACTATTTGAGATGACCCTACAGGATGCTAGCAAAGTCATATTGCGAATGTAAGCAAAAAAGAAATCCTAACCAGCAAATCTCCCAGAAATGTACAATAAAACCAGAATGCTTTGGGTTGGAAATACAAATGCCAGGATTATTCTGAATATGTTTTTTATGGCACTGGAATTCATAACAGTTAATAGTTGGGATCTTGAAATACAGCCAATATAAAATCACATTGATCAAATTCAGAATATATATATTCAAACTCAAAATGTATGTATACAAGATAAATAAATATAAAGTGTCTTACTAGGCTACATTGCTTTTTTTTCCCACCATAGGTCAAAGGAAAGTAAGGAATGATGGAGCTACATCTCAGTATGTGATGTTTTACTGGAAGTTAAAGATGGTTAATGTTTTGTTATCTATTTCTAATTTGGGTCCATGTTGTCAAATTTCTTGTTTGATCCAGATGGTTACTATGACTTTAGAATGTCAAGAGGGATAGAAGGTTCACTATCCCAGTATGCTTTCACAGGGTGTGATTAAAAAACTTGTAGGAAGAGAGGATGCACGGTTCACACAATGTCAGGCTGCAGAGGGAACTGAATCTGCATTGTCAACTCCAGGGTTAGAACTCAAGGGGGACTGAAGTGGTGATGATGACCTGTGTCAGTCACCTGTGCAGAAAGACATGTCATGTAGTTTTGTGGGGTAATGGAATGATGGTCCTTGCCTGAGCCACCAAGTTGGGAATGGTGCTGACCGCCAGGCAAAGCTTTCCTTTTGTGTTTACTGTTGGGTGTTGTCAGTTCAGTGTCAAGAGGGTTGCAAAACCGAGCACTGAACTCTGCCTGACTCCTGTAATACAAGGAATTAAGGTCTACACTTGAGATTATGAATTCAGTTTCCAGAGCTGTGTCTAAAATCTAGTGTGGCAATGCTGAGTGTCATGGTACCTAAGCAAGTCTCTTGGAAAATCTGGACTTAAGCTGACACTGTGAGCTATGAAAATTAATCTTAGGATTCATAAAAATAAATGTTGCTGTTGAAAGCACAATTGTTTTCTAAGTCAATGACTTGAACAGAAGAAAAGAAACCTAAAGAAATATTGAATAACATCCGCTTGGCATGGAAGACACTCTATTCCTTTCTTCAAACTGGCTTGTCATCTTTTGAAAATAAATGACCCCCCACTATTGAACATTATAGAGAAGCAGTAATGGACATACATCATTCTTCTGGGGATCATGACAATATATTAGACTAAATCACAATTTCTAAAAAATAAAAGAAAATCAAATAAAAAGACCAAATCAATTGCATAATGTTTCAAAACTCTGTAAATCTGCCAAACTTAAATAAAAATTAAAATAATAAAAAAAAAAAGAGAAGAGCCTGATGCATCATTTAAAAAGTAGACCAGTTTCTTTGTCCTCTGTGAGTTATGACTTCTTGTGCAGGTTATTTGCAGTTCTTTATAAGTCTATAGATTAGACACTTCAAGTTCTTTTTATCAGCTGTCCTGAGAGATTTTACTATGAAGACTCAGAGAAAAAAAGGGAAAAAGTGAAACCTTCTTCTAGAAGAATAATCAATTTTTCACTTAGACAAACTTTAACTCCTATATATTTTTTTTCCAGATGCCTGTTGAATACAATTGTGTGCCTTGGTTAGATAAAGCTTTGAGTAGCAATATATGGAAAATGTACGTGAAAATCCTATCCAAACATAATAATCAGAACCTGCTTATCTCCTGTGTATAATAAAGTGTCTTCCAGGGAAATGGACTGATTTTGCATTTTTGGCTCACACAAGTTTCAGCCTAGTAAAATATGTATAATTAGTCTTCAGCTGATCTTCACTGGTTTTAATTCTCTACTTTGCTGCCCCAGTTTTATGCTCACATTTCTTCACTAATTTCAACATACAAAGGAAGCATTAAGAGGGAAGGAGGATTAGCTAGAAGAATTTAAAATTAGAGAAACTGAATTTGCAAAAAGGACACACAAATTATGTATGGAGCCAGCAAAAGTTCAAGAATGGCCAGCCACACATTGTAAATGGTTCTAACACTTCAGAGGTTCATTAGCTGAGATGCTAGTATTAGACAAGACTTCAAGCTCTAATTCATTCCCTAGAACTAGAACAACATGGATCTATGACAAATGGAGGAACAGGTCTGTTTATTTTTGCTTTTATTGCAGGAGTGCTCATTAAATAATATAGATGTCTAAACTGATAAAGCTATGGTGACATGCTAACTTATCCCCCATTGGATAAATCATTGCAATTATCTTTATGCTTAATGAAACTCAGTTGCAAGGTAAAACACATGACATTAAACATCTTTACCTCAGCAGCAGAGTAGTCCATGAGAGCATGTGCAGTGAGTGACAGAAGCTCAGATGTCAAATCTAAACTTAATAAACCACGATTTCTCAATTGTTTTCTCCATATCTGTATGCCTTTAATTTAAAATATGCAAGAGATTCTTTCCTTAGACAACAATCTCACACCAGAAAAATAACCTAACCTTATTAAATACAGAGAAGCCAATGGTTCAGCATAGGTTCATGGGACTATCTCATAAAATATTTCCAGAGGCTTATAATTAAGATGATTTTCCTGAATTTTATATCTCGTAGTTACTGCCAATATTAATATTTAAAACACATAGAAAGATGTGAGGCAGTGCCTTGAATCTTGTAAGTAATTTCACATATACTCACTTCTATAACAGTTCATCGGAATGGATAACAGACCTGGGGAGGGTGAGCAATTGCACCCTCCTTGGCTAGACTGTTCTATGTGAATGCATAATTTGAGCCAGGATTTTGACTGACTGAGCTCTGATACTCTGTTTCTTAGTTGCAAGGATGCTATTAGCTCACAACAGAGCTTCACTTCGATCATATGTAAAAGTATTCTGGTTTTGAGACTGTTCTTTCACACCTTGAAGAACATTTCAGAGCCATATTTCTGAAACTTTGTTCTAGCATTCTTCACAGAGGCACCAGGTTTTGAAAATGGAACAAAATCTCTTTCTTTATGTCGGCTTTTCACCTTTTTCATAATAAACCTTCCTTATCTGACTGCTATTGCAGAATGATCTACTTTTGTATGAATGGATCATTGCCCTAAATTTGTCCCTTTCAACATTTGTTCCCTCAAGTCATCAGTACAGGGTATGTTCTCGTTATCATCACCATACTCTATTATGTCTTTTGTCTTTGCCTTTAAAGACTTTCATCATTTACATCAGCCCCACTTATTACTTTTTCGTATCAAACCCGAATTTTGTATCTACAGCCTTTCTTTCTTGTATAATTTAGTATGTCCTAGTAGTATCTCTACTTTACTTTCTATTTAAAGGGATATGCGGAAGAACTTTTAGTTAAAATCAAAAAAACCATCAACTTGTCTTTCAGCTAATCTTTTTTCCTGTTTATTTCTCTCTAGCCTCTATCAAATGCTATGGCTTCAAAGGCTGCAGTAAGAGTTCCTTCATTTGTTCAGCTGAATGCTATTGTACAATTCTTTTTCTTCTCAGATGAGAATGAGATGGTGTTGTGGTTAAACCCTGGCTGGCAACTAAGCCCCACACATCCACTCATTTACCCCCCTCTGGTGGGATGGGTGAGAGAATTGGAAGAATAAAAGTGAGAAAGTTTGTGCATTGAGATAAAGACAGTTTAGCAGGTGAAGCAGAAGCCGCGCACACAAGCAGAGCAACCCAAGGGATTCACCCACCGCTTCCCAGGGGCAGGCAGGGGCTCAGCCATCCCCAGGGCAGCCGGGCTCCGGAACGGAACGGGGACTGGGGAAGACAAACGCCGTCACTCCCAGCGTCCCCCCCTTCCTCCTCCTTCCACCAGTTCATCTAGTAAGCATGATGCTCCATGGTACAGCATACCCTTCAGCTAGTTCAAGTCAGCCACCCTGACTCAGCTCCCTCCCGGCTTCTCGCGCACCTGCTCACTGGCAGAGTGCAGGGAACTTGAAAAGTCCTTGATTTAGAGTAAGCACTAGTTAGCAATGACTGAAATATCAGCATGTTATCAAAGTTATTCTCACATTAAATCCAAAACAGCATTGTATCAGCTACTGAGAAGAAAATCAACTCTATTACAGCTGAAATCAGGACAGATGAGGATCTAGATTTCCAGTTTGCTAAAAAATATATACTTGGGTTTTGTTCAGTTTCAGTCTGGATTGGAATGTCTTTTAAATTTCTGGTGAATTAGAAATTTCCTGGATCCTGCAGCTCTTCAGGAAAATTGGTTTTTTCATCACAAATTTCACAGCTTGAACAATTGACAAGACTATCAATGTTAAAGAGTTTCAAGGTCTTCAAGTGCTGGAACAGAAACACCAGGAAGGCAAAATGAAATCCCTCCATACCCCGTTTTGAGCTCAGTGAAAGTCTGTCAAAACATAGACATGTCAAATGAAATGTTTCAGCTTCAGCAAATGGGCACTTTTAGGGTTTTTTTTAGATTTTTTAATTGAAAAATGTCTGGAAAGCTTTACTCCTTCATCTTCATGACACTTTCTAATTTTTTTATTTCTTGGTATTTTTTATCTTCAGTTGATATGTGTCTTGATTCTGATATTTCAGAATGATATGTTAGGTAATGAGCACCTGCAGTGACTAATGGGAAAATAAAGGACTTAAATACATTGTTAGTATTAGGAGAGATCAATAAGAACATGTAATTATTGCAAACTTATTAAAATGGCAGTTTATATATGATTGACCGAGTACTTTGAAACATTTATATACAAATCCAATGATAACTTGTGGCGGGGGATGGGGGTGGGGTGGTAAGCATTCTTCATGATTAAGGTGCTTGTGGTGAGAGGAAAAAACCTGAATAGAAATGGCAATGGATAACACATATAAGATAAGAGATCTTGCTGGGTCTTGGCACTAACGCTTGGAAAATAAATTATCTGTAAAATGCAGTGCTAGCAGAAACATCTTATTTGTCTAATTTTGCAGCAAAATCCCATGTGTAGGAAAACAGCATGAGGGTTTTTTTGGTTAAAAATTATTTAAGTAAAGATTATTGGGTATTTTTTCATTTATAAGAGCTCTGATTTGCATATGTATATATTATTTACCACATTAACTCCAAATTGGTTATGAAAAATGAGATGGTGCTATTAGATTTAGTTCCATGTATCATCCAGCTTTACATACAAAGCACTTTTAAAATATGTATGCAGGCAGCAAAATGATATAAACTCCTTTTATCACTTCTGACCTATAGATTTTTATTTCTACCAACATAATTAATATTGAAGGTCTAGCATCAGTTTTAGTGCTTGTGCAGACTTTATGCTAAAATTCTACTTAGTTACTTTTATTTACACTGATTTTGTACTAACCTATGGCAGGGATTTCAGTAGGTGTTTTGGGGTTAAGACTTGAAATTGTGTTAAGCTTGTGAATTAACTCTATTAAATTTATCAAGATGTTTGTAATCTCAAAGTTTTAATCAAGCCTACATATATCAACAACTGAGCTAAATTTTATTATAAATCCCAAGACATAATTTTAATAAAAAGATTACCAAACTTCAGCTATCTCTTATAGCTCTGTATTCAAAGGACCATATATTTAAGAGGGATCTTAACTTACTTAGCACACAAGCCCAGCAGAGTGATACATTTACTGACCCACTTAAATATAGGGGGGCTAATGGAATTAGCTTTTGGATAGTACTCTTTTTGCTATCCAAACAGTTTTTTAATGTTTTTAATTAAATTAGCAATCTATGCTAATTTAGTGTTTAAAATTGTGGAGGAGCCAGGAGAGACAGGATTCCAGATTCTGTGTCCATGCCTAGATAGAAACCTTCCAGAAGGTATCCACTTTCTCGTACTTTTGAGAAGATTCAGTATCAGAGGCTAATTAGAAGATGTCCAAACCCCATAAACAAGGAAATGGGATTAAATCTCCTCACAGTTGTTGTGTCCCTCACCTTTCCCTCCGCTATCTTCTTGATCACCCTGGCAGTGGAGAAGTGCTCCAAGCAAGATTTTGCCACTGTCTTTCTACGCCAACTCTGTCCTTTCTCACCCACTTCTGCTGGCAAAGGCAGCTTTACCTCAGCCCCTCATTCTTAGGGTAGCAGAAGTGCCTTTACCTGCCTCTCTAGGAAGCCTTGAGTTAATGGTGGCTTTTAGAAACAGTTGTGCAAATGGCAGATGTTCACATTGAAGCAGTTGTATATATGACAGTGGTGAAATTTTCGTTTGTAAAAAGAATTTAACCACTAGGATGTGCCCTCGGTTTTTGCAGACTGCTGGAGCGGTTGACTGATGACTCAGAACTCAGCATCATTTAGGCTGATCTCTTCATAATAAGAATTCTTCCATTTACAGCTCTTTTAACAAGGCTACTGTGGTACTGACATAACGTTATTTCTAAATAGGAGACACAATATTTGAAGGAATTGGCTAGAAAAGTGAGTTGATACTCTTGTGGAGGCAAAGCTGAGCTTATCAGAATACCTGCAGGCCCCAAACCCTATATGTTTGTGCTTATCAGGCTTCTTCATGTACAAATATATCTGCAACATCTTTAATTTCAGCCCATGATCTATTTACTTGGAAAACCTAATGCTAAAGCACGGTGTACTCTGAAAATGTTACTTTGTAAAAATGGTAATGAGGAAGTCCGTTGTCAATAATTTACATATCAAACATTCTGTTCTCCAGTAAAAAGATGCGTTTAGTTTTCCAAATGGGAGCTGTGCAGACACCACCAGAGACCCCAAGAATTATGTTTTTATGCCACTAATCATCCCCAGCAGTAGAGGTCTTCAGGTAGGAGTTTTAAATTGTTTTAAGGGTAGGATTGTTGCACCTCACTTCAGCTATAGGTTTACTACGTAGATAGGTCCACAGACCAGTCCTTAGCCAACGAAAGTACTTCCAGAGCCACATACCTATTTCAGCGAGGGGTGAAGCGACTTTTACAAGTGTCTCAGCCTTCCTACTGAGTTTTGGAAGAGCTTAGCTCATTGTTTTAGACTTCGTGCTGAAGTCTTAAGTAGCTAAAGTTAGGTGAAATTTCAGTCTTGGATGATGTATGTGCTCTGAGCCCTTTATGTGAATAGAAAGAATGTCTTACTGATGAATCAGAAGGTATTGGGTTTGGACAGGCAGCTTGCAGAGAATCTACATTTATTTGAACTGAGGTGTCACTCCAGAGATAACCTCTTGTTGTTCTCTCTTTTGTAGTGACAGTAAGGCTAGAGCGACTAATAAAAAAACACTAAGCTTTCTCCAGCTTGCCAAAATCTGTTATATAAAATATTGGTAAATATTAGGCGAAATTTTGGTAAAAGTACTCCATATTTGTGAGTGCTAGAGAGAAAGTTCTAAAAATCATAGACCCGTTGTACATTTAATTGCTATGCACAGATATCTGGTTAACTCTCATTTCCAGTTCAAGAAAAATGCGTGTAATCTAAAACGTCTGACAAAACACACCAACTAATTTTGTTTGTCCAAAACCAGTAATGTTGCCTCACAGTTTTTATGGGGCAATAATTTTTTTCCCCAAAAAGTTTTTTCCTCCCTTTCCTATGGTTTTCAATAATCAGACATATCATTATTTCAGAATGAAATCTCCCTTTCTGAGAGGGAGGTGTTCCTCAGTTGATATGTTCTAATTCATTAATTTAATTTCAATATTTAATTAAACATTTCTGCATATATTTGGTGAGGAATGCTGAGTAAGCCAGTCAAAATTTTGATCACTTTCATCCATTTGTCATGGGTTAGGTCAGGACAGACTACGCACATGCATTAATTACTGTGCAACAACAGCATCCATGTGAAGGAGTTTTTGAGTATTTATTGCCTCTGTGACAGAGTGATTATTAATGCGTAGAACAATGCATAGTTGCAGAAATATGGTTACCTCTAATTCCCCTTTCATGGTTTGCTGGAGTGGTGATGGAGGTCAGGAAGAGCAAGATGCTGAGCTTGTTGGCTCTGACCATGCCAGCTTGGTCCCAGGTTTCATTGGAGGTCCTCCATGCTACAGGTGTCCCCAACAGTAGGGTCATGCCACCACTGCCTTGGGCAAAGGTGCATGGGGCATATGAGTTGAAAAGTATCTCCCAAATGGTTTGATATTTAATGGTTGGTGGATGGCCCTGAGGTGTCACTCATTGATTGCTGTAATGAGTCGCTGGGCAAATACTCTTGTAGCATTTTAGTTCTCCTGTTTTTATCAGTTATGTGTTTGGGTTTGTGGCATTTTTATTTTTTATTGCCTTAAGGGTTTTTTTAAGGTTTGGGGGTTTTTATGTTTTAAATAATGGCTGTCTAATTGTGCTTTATCTAACAACAGTTACATCCCTAACATGATACCTTCTGAAAAAAAAAGTTCTGAAAGTCAAACTGTGGGCCTCTAGCATCAGCCTAATTACTGAAGTGGTGCCAGCTCAGCAGGCCAAGGCACCTTTCAAAACTTAATTAGCTATTTTCAGATAGACTAACAAATGGTACAGAAGTTTAGACAGAGGCAAGAGAAATAGAGATGGACTTTAGGATGAAAGCATTTCTGAAGCTCAGGATCTAGATACACATCTGGGATTCAGCTCCCAGGTGGACCCTAGATTCCCTGGGTAAAGGCGGACAAATCACTTACCCTCCTCATGGCTTTGTCCCTGTCCTCTAAATATGCTACCAAAAATTCTTTCTTTCTCCAAAGCTTTCTATTATCTATATATCTTCAAATGAGTCCATCGTAATATTGTACACTATCTGGCACAATCACTTTTTGGGAGCAAAATGACCCCACTGTAATTCATACAGAAGGAACGTTGGTAACACTTATTATGTATAAATTCATAAAAATGTATAGACATGCACAGTTTGGGAAGAAAAGGATAAACAAGATTTTACTCTTTTCATGATCTGTAGAACTGCAGTGTCTCTTAACTAGAAAGTGGGTGGGAGGAGAAAAACAGAAACAACAAAGGGCACAATATTATCCTACAGTCGTAGCTGTAAGAAAGCATAGCTTCCTCTGTGGAAAAGATTTTATCTGCTTTCTTCATAAAGAAAGTGAGACTATTTGGAATTCTCTATGGCAATGCACCCAGGGAGGCAGAAAAGCTTGATGCCCAAACAGCACAGAGTAACTGCTCAGAGACGAATTTGTCTTTAAGCAGCAAAGGTATTTATTTTGTGCAACGTCGGGGAGCTAGGCGATTCACATCGGACAAACTAGGTCCAAAGTTTTCAGTGAAAAGTTAAGTATTTTATACAGTTTTCCGTGAGAGGTTACATAACATCTTTACATACATATTCATTAGATTTCGACACCTATTCATTCCATTCACAATAGGTCAGATGTAGGTGGAGCAGACCTTTCAATTTTCTTTGTTCAATGATTTCCTGACTTGATGGTCTCCTTATCTCCTTCAGATGCCCACTCATCTTTTCTAATTATTCAGAGTACATTCAGTGGAACCTTTTCTAATTATTCAGAGTACATTCCTTTCTCAACACAAACAGAGCATCACCCAGAGCATTGTACCAAACTCATCCTGACTAATCTTTTTTTTTTTTTTTAAGCCCTTGTTGTGTTTCAAGTTTACTGCAAATGACCCCATCTCCATGTACTTCAAACTTCACAAATGCCTTCACAAACTCACATGGCTTCAAAAGAAATATAACATAGGATTTGATTTCAGATTCTTTCTTCTTTTTATCATTACTTTTACCAATCACATACTTCTTACACTGAAATATGATTTTATTTATTTATTTATTTTATCCTGAGGTAGGCAGTGGACTAGCAGAGAAAAGGGAAAGCAGGACTAGATTTCTTAAACCTGTGTGTATCCCTGAGTTTACACTAGGACCAAATGAAAAGGATAACCTAGTTGTATATGCCCATAAGAATTAAGATATTCAGTGGCACTGCTTCTTGTAATTATTTAGAGTTGTCTTTACGAGCATGGTTTTGCATTGCTCTAGAGGTGAGTCATACACGTTAGGTTATGTCTTTAGGAAGCACTGAAAGCAAATGCATGAGCTAAGCAAGTTACATTTAGAAGTTTGTGGCTTTATTTAGTTATCTAACCTGGTAATTTACTCATAAATGTTATTAATTGTACTCCTCTGTATCAACCAGATGATAACTTAAGTACCAAGGCCAGGTCCTTGGTACTTAAGGCTTTCTTCAGTTCAATCCTGCACATTTTCCAAGCTTCTGAAAAGATTTTCTTAGGTTTTTAAAAATCTGGTCTAGTAATAAGTATTTAAATTTCTTCAAATATTTTCACAGGCAGCTCAAGGAATCTTATTAGTAATCAGGGAACCATAAAATAGCCTTTTAACTACTCTCTCCAACCTTTTTTAAACGCCACCTAGTTATCTTTTTTGCTTAGCAAAGGCTATAGAAATCCACCTTTTCTCCAGGCCCTTCCCCGCCGGGCAGTTCCCAGCCCCCTGCCCCCAGCCCGCAGCGCTGCCTGGGGCTGGTGTGAGCCAC
>JAVJGJ010000014.1:6066653-6078220 GCA_035590215.1 Microhierax caerulescens | reverse complement strand
GAAATCTTTAATCAAATTTTGAACAAAATACTTTTTGTCAAACTTCATGACACTGAGTGGAAAAAACCCACCCCACTAACCAAAACAACAACAATAAAACCACCACCAACAACAACAAAAGCAAAACCACCAACCAAAAAAAAAACATGACATTCCCCCTGTCTTTTGGGGTTTCCTATTATGAGATCTTCCTGTGGTGACTCTGAGCAAGTCATTTGGGCAATCAGTGAAAATCCAACAAGAAGCAAACATGGAAACCTGGGTGTGCACCTTGTAATGTGGCAATAAAGTAACTTCAGGTCATTGTAGTTTATTCCTTTTTCCAGCAGATTACAGATGCATAAGGTCACATTAGTGCTGTATGATCTATCTACAGGTGTAATTCATTTTTGTTTCACATGTTGAATTAGTATTTCCTGATTTTATGTAATGTGCACAAGTTCTCAGTGTCTTTTTTCCTCAGTTTCCCTTACACAAAATGGCAACAAGAGTGATACATGATAGATTGGCATATGGATATTTGTTGCACGGATTATGATGCTCTAGAAGAGCTTCTAAATCTTTCAGTTACGCAAGCTACTAGCAAGCTACCTTTAGAGGAAAAGCTGTAGGAATTTGGAAACGTGGATTGTTTTAATGGTAAAAAGGTTAGTGCTCCTAGAGAGTTTAGGGAGTCCTGAAAGTCAGTAATTTCTGTCTGGCTTTCTGTCTTCTCCAAAACGAGGTCCTTCATAGCCCTGTACTGAGTCTGGTCTTTGGAAAGCCACCGCAACATGAGGCATTGTTTCCATTGTGGTTCAGTACAGTGTCTTTGAGAAGCATGTAGCCACCTCAGCAGGGAGCATAAATATGCTGCCAAAAATTTTACGTTTAGGGCTCAGGTCCTAACTAGGCTTTTTATTTTGATGTGCACATGGTGGCTGAAATGTCTTGAAATTAATTTTCCAGGTATGGTATCTAGTAATCCAAATGCAAGTGTACCTAGGTCCAGCCTGGAGGTGAAAAAACTTTGCTTGCTTAGCATGGGTTTACTTATCCACTGGAGACCCACAAGAGTAAGTGTTTCTGCCAGTCCATCTACTTTATTACAAATAAGTTTTCTTTACTCTTAACTTAGTAATATAGGGAGAAAAGCATGAGTGTGCACATTTTACAAAAAGATTAAACTTTTCTTTACCAGTAACCCCACACACTTTGCATGAAATATAGGTACTTCATCTAAAGAAAGGCTATTTTTATGTAATATTGCCACCTTCACGTATTATTCCAAAGCTTCATAACACACTTAATATCCCAAATAGCTATACTGGTACACTCTCAGTATGCACTTAAGAATAATACACAATGCACACTTGAGTGCTTCCATTGGATTTTTATGTATTATTTTTATATGGATTGCCAGCATAGCAAATTCAAGCCCGAAGCACATTTCTATTGTTTATTGCAAGCATACTCTGTAAGTAGAAGAAATAATTCAAAATAAAATGTCGTAGCTTTCTCATTACTGATAACCAAAACTTCCCTGGGTCAAAGACAATCTTGGATGTGTTTTCACCATCAACAATTGCTCCTTAGCACCAGAAGCCATTGAATATATTGAATTTATAGTGCAACATTCACACTGTCTGTCTTCTCAACCCAGGCTCTTGTAATTTAAAGGAAAGTCATTTATTCTCCAGTGAGTCCTCTGTCAGATCATTGTGAAAGCTTTCAAAGGCATCATTTAAACAGGGCATCCATCACACCCCGTCAAGCTCCTTAGCCTGGTGAGGATTTTCACACTGTTGTGCCTGGGATGTAAACAAAGATAATGCATTTGATTTCTTTCTATTGATCCTCTTTGCTGTGAGAGCATGGCTAGACAAACAGGGCTTTCCAAATCTGAACAGCCTGCCAGAGCACTTACTTCTGCTTCTGTCAGGCAATGGAGCCTCTTTCCTTCCAGACTTTTCTATCTGATTGCTAATATTTTTTTTTCTGTGGCTGGCTCTGCGGTGATTAATGATAGGTCAGGATTAGGCAGTAACCTGATATTGCTCAACTCAAACACAGGAGAAATGTTCTCTGGCTGGTGTGATTGTCACGAAGTCACACGAGTCTCCCTGAAAGGTCATTTATAACATTCACCCAAGAGTGGATGGAGTGATCTGAAAATTGTTAGCTTCATGAATCCCATTCTTTGACTTTGATGTGCAATTCTAGCAACAAAGGTTGCTTATTATGATCAGTTATGAGCTTCACAGCCATATCAGTTCTTATAAGCCCAGTTTAGTGAGCAGTAAAGATACTTCTGTTTCCTTCTGGAATAAGATCTGTTGATTTTTTTTTTCTTATTCTTCTCACAACAGCAATAGAAGTAGAAAACCTGAGCTGAATCATCAGCAACTTTTAACTCAAACATACAGCATATAGTTTCAGATTCATGCTTGTCATCGAATAATAAAGTCTGCTAAAATATTGTGAGCTGGTATGACTGCTGTGCAATCAAATAAGAACTACATATGTATACACTGGAGTACAAGCACTGTGGTGGCACAGAGTAATATTTTGACCATATACATATTAAATTTTTGTCATGTTTGGACTTAACATATTGGTCCACTCCCTTTGTGGATATAAATCAGCAGAGTTGCACTGATGTCAGTGAAGCTAGACCGTCTTACCTTCCTTGAAAATCATTTTTATTACCACATTCTCACTCAGGTTTCCTAAATGTGTAGTTTTAAATGCATTTTCATGTATTTAATATATTTTAACCTATATTTTTAGCAGCATGATGAAGGGATGCTGATGCTCACTATGGAAAAAAACTTTCAAAACTTTGGGGGAAAATAGAGCAATAATCTTAGGCAAATAAATTAGGGCGTTGTTTCTTCCACTTCAAGTACTCTCATTATAATGATTAGATGGGGTAAAACCAGGGAAGCTTTGGGCAAATGGAAGATTTCAGAAAAATGCGAAGCCCCTCAGAGTACCTCAGAGGTCATGCCGGACAGGGTTGCCAGCCACAGGGAAATGTTTTTTTTTCCAGCAGATTAATCTACCTGAGGGGATTATAAGTTTGTTTTTTTCGGATGTATAGAACATGGTAGCTTTAGAATCCTTTAGCAAACAGGTTCTGGAATGACTAGGACAGTCATTCATCAAACAGGAAATGACTAGGACAACCAATTTGGTGTTTATCCAAAGTTCCTTGGTTTTATGATTCTGTATCTAGTGAGAAAAGAAAATGAGATGCAGATTTTGCAATCTTTATTTCATATTAGTGAACACTTACTGATATTAATTTTGATAGGTATTCTTGAATATTTTACTTGTCCCAAATTGCACAGCTGAGGCTTAAATAAATAGTACATCCACACGTTCTTACCCTGATAGGTTTGGTCTTGAATTTCCTACAGTTAATTGACATGTGACATCAAAACATCACAAATACCAGAATTCTAGGTATGATTAAAGAAAATAGCTAAGCATGAAGTTCAGGAATCGCACAATTTCTCTCCTTCCACCTCCCTTGTCCTCAAATTTTCAGTCTTTCAGTATATAGCTTCCCACAATTTTCATAGATATTTGGCAGCATTGCAATGGGATTTTAATGTAAAAATGGACATAGCAGAGACCACACATTTTCTCTGCACTTCACGTTACTCTGCTCCCAGTGGAGATTAAAAAATAACATCATCAGTGCAGGACAGCTTATTGTTGAGGATTGATGAAAAATGCTGCAGATATATTAGGATATCAATATAGAAACATTTTGTGGCTGTTAGCAAACTAGAAGCACTGTACTGTATATGCATTTTTAAAGGAAGAATGGCATTGCATGTACAGAGGAATCCATTATTCTGCTCTTGTTAAGGCTCTGAGTGGGAGTAAGGAACAACAAAAACGTTTCTTTTGCTACAGGAATCCTTTTGACAAAATCGACAGCAAGGATTCTTTCAGTATAGATATACAATTCACAGCAAGAATAAAAATAAAATGAAAAAGTGGCAGAATATTTCACATTTGAGAGAACTAGCAAAAAATAAGATATAAAAATTGAACTAAAAACAGTGTTAAATTGTCCTACTTAGCTTCTTATGAATTGCAGCCACGGTGTCTTGCCTTACTCTGCATGCCTTATTTACAGACCCGTTACTTACAGGTTATGATGCTCTACCTTCTCTTCATCTATTGACAGTTTAGGATTCCATGAAGGAGTCCCTGCTAGTAGGAGCTCACTGCAAAGTTGTGTTAGGACAAACGATATGCAGAAGAGCACCGGCAGAGCAGTGGAATTCCAGCCACTCCAACCAGTAAGTCAGCTTCATCAGGAGCCCAAATTAAATGCCGCTATGCAAATGCACGTAGCATGGGGAATAAACAAGAGCAGTTAGAATAAACAAGAACAGATGTGTACATGCTCGGACTATGATCTTATTGGCATCACGGAGATGTGGTGGGATGGATCCTGTGACGGGAGGGCTGGAATGGAAGGATGCAGGATTTTTAAGAACAGGCAGGGGAGATGAGGAGGGGGTGTTGTCCTCCCTGTCAATGATCAGCTGGAGTCCATGGAGCTCCACCTAGGGATGGATGAGGAGCAACCAAGAGTTTATGGGTCAGGATCAAAGGGAGGGCAGGAACAGGTGACGTCATAGTGAGGGTCTGCTACAGGCTGCCCAACTAGGAAGACCAACAAGTGGATGAGGCCCTCTATAGACAGACAGGAGCAGCCTCACAGGCCCTGGTCCTCATGGAGGACTTCAGCCACCCCAATATCTGTTGGAGGGACAGCACAGCAAGGCATGAGTAATCCAGGAGGTTCCTGGAATGCATTGATGATAACTTCCTTCTCCAAGTGCCAGAGAAGAGGCGCCATGCTGGACCTTGTTCTCAGCAACAAGGAGGGGCTGGTGGGGAATGGGAAGCTCAAGGGCAGCCTGGGCTGCAGCGACCATGAAATGGTGGAGTTGAAGATCCTCAGGGCAGTGAGGAGGGTGCACAGCAAGCTCTCTCTACAGGACTCGAGGAGGGCAGACTTTGGTCTCTTCAGGGATCTGCCTGGTAGAGTAGCATTGGATAAAGCCCTGGAAGGATGAGGAGCCCAGAGAAGCTGCTTCGTATTCAAGGATCACCTCCTCCAAGCTCAGGAGGGATGGACCCCAACAAAGGGGAAGTCAGGCAAAAAGCCAGGAGGCTGCACGGACGAACAAGGAGCTCCTGGGCAAGCTCAGGCACAAAAGGAAGCCTACAGGGGTGGGAGGGGGTGGACAGGGGTGGACAGGTAGCCTGGGAGGAATACAGAGGAATTGTCCAAGCAGCCAGGAATCAGGTTGGGAAAGCTAAAATCTGGCCAGGGACATCAAGGGCAACAAGAAAGGCTTCTATAGGTACATCATTGATAAAGGGAAGACTAGGGAAAACACGGGCCCTCTCCTGGAGGAAACAGGAGGCCTGGTTACCCAGGACATGGAGAAGGCTGAGGTACTCAATGGCTTCTTCACCTCAGTCTCCAACGGTGAGTGCTTCAGCCACTCTGCTCAACTCATAGAAGGTGAAGGTGGGGACTGGGAGAGTGAAGAACCACCTGCTGCAGAAGATCAGGTCTGAGACCATCTAAGGAACCTGAAGGTGCACAGGTCCACGGGACCTGATGAGATGCATCCACGGGTCATGAGGGAACTGGAGGATGAAGCTCCCAAGCCACTATCCATCATATCTGAGAAGTCGTGTCAGTTCAGTGAAGTTCCCACTGATAGAAAAAGGGGGCACATACCTCCCATTTTTAGAAAGGGAAAAAAGGAAGACCTGGGCAACTACAGGCCAGTCAGTGTCACCTCCGTGCCTGGCAAGATGATGGAGCAAATCCTTCTGGAAAGTATGCTAAGGCACATGGAAGATAGGGAGGTGACTGGTGACAGCCAGTGTGGCTTCACCATGGGCAAATTATGCCTGACAAATGGGTCAGGGTGTTCCCAAGCACAAACAGAGTCTGGGCAGAGAACGAATTGAGAGCAGCCCCGAGGAGAAGGACTTGGGGTGCTGGTGGATGAGGAATTGAACACGACCTGCAAAGTGTGCTTGCAGCACAGATAGCCAGTTGTATCCTGGGCTGCATCAAAAGCAGCGTGGCCAGCAGGTCGAGGGAGGGGATTATCCCCCTCTGCTCCACCTTCAGGAAACCCCACCTGCAGCACTGTGTCCAGCTCCGGGGCCCCCAACATAAGAAGGACATGGGGCTGTTGGAGCAAGCCTAGAGGAGGCCACGAAGATGCTCAGAGGCTGGAGCCCCTCTGCTATGGACACAGGCTGGGAGAGTTGGGTTGTTCAGCCTGGAGAGGAGAAGGGTCCAGGGAGACCTTAGAGCAGCTGCCAGTGCCTAAAGGGGGCTTATAGGAAAGATGGGGACAGACATTTTAGTAGGGTCTATAGTCATAGGACAAGGGAAAATGGTTTTAAACTGAAAGAAGGGGAGATTTAGATGAGATGTTGGGAAGAAATTCTTCCCTGTGAGGGTGGTGAGACCCTGGCCCAGGCTGCCCAGAGCAGGGCTCAAGGCCAGGCTGGACGGGGCTGGGAGCAACGCAGGCTTGTGGCAGGTGTCCCTGCCCATGACAGGGGGGTTAGAAATAGATAATCTTTAAGGTCCCTTCAAACCTAAACCACTGTATGATTCTGATTTAGTCTGAAATTTTTTTCTAGTGTTCTGAAGGAAAGTCTCAAATGTTACTTGATTTTGTAGTTTTATTCAATCCAACCCCTTGTTGCTGCTCCCTCAGAAACAGCTTGAATCCCAACTAATATATGGTGGTGACAAGCCTAAAATTACAGACAGGATTTTCCCACAAGAATTTGTGTATCAGCTTGAAGTCCCGAAGCATGAAGAAGGATCATCACTCTACTAACTTCATATAGTTAGTTTAGACAGATAGGAACCTTTAGTAGGCAATTAGTATCTTTACAGGACTTCTTTGCCCTCTAGAGGAGTTTGCATTTATTAATTGCTTATGTGTGGAACCTATAGGAATTAGGCTTCTTTAGATACATGCCTAAAGTTAAATAGGTTTAATCTGAGCCAGCAAAACCTTTAATTTAAGAACTTTCAGGTACTAACTTTGCACAAACTAAATCAAGTTACATCTGCTCTCTTGGACTTTGGACCAATGTGTCAGTCCTCAAAGTCAACCCTTTTCCAGCTGAAACAGGTCAATCAAAATCATTTTGATATGCTTCTAATTAGGAACTAAACAGAGCTTGCACTGTTAGCAGGGTAGCAGTGAATTTTGCCTTTGTTTATATCTGCATTTTAACAGAGTTAAATTCAGGATCCAAGGGATCTCGGGATAAGTAAAAGCAGTGAAACAGAGATTTGACTAAGATGCCATCAAAACCAATGGATGCTGAATTTGGACTTCAAAGAGCTTTGGATCAGGACCTTTTGGCGACACTGTCATTTTGTAATTACCTTGAGGTGGAATTTGCTTTGCTTCACCACCTGACAACGAGGCCAGAAAATGAATTCTGATCACAGATCACTGATCACTCAGGCAGGTGCAAGAAGATAAGACCTCCTTTGCGCACACTCTAAGCCATCTACAGTGAAAGAGCTACATGTTAGTACATTTCTGTGCCTGCATTAATAAGCCCTACTTTCCCAGACAACTCTTTGCAGCTTTAAGGCTGCACAGTTTTTACAATATAAGGGCCAAGACTGGGTGCGAAGTCTATGCAACTGGCAGTTGATCAGGGATCTTCATCTTCATCCTGGAGCACTGAAACCAACTTGTGGTAAGGGTACACTTAACCAGGGTAAGAGAGGAACTTGATTTATTTTAAATTTTATAGCAAGTGCTCATATAAAATGTTTTGTTTACAGTTCCACTCTGTGAGGAGCAGGGTGATGAGACATATGTTATATCCAAACATTCATAAAAAGTTGTTATTATCCAGCGATAGTATGCTCAGACATGACTAGCATTGAAATCTAGCTTTTTAACAGTCATATATTGTTCTTACTGCTTTGCTCCTCCTTTGCCATAGGCATCAGCAAATAAATCTCAGAAATTAGAGGTGGAAAAGATCTATTATGTGGTCAGGAAAGTCTTACGTTGATGTGTTGTAAACAAGGCTGAAGAAATAGATTCTCTACCTATAAAATTGCTTGATAGGGAAGGAGATATAAGAATAACTCATTCCTCACCGTAACAGTTAATCACATATAGAACTCAAGCAGACACCTGCATGATCTACATCGTTGCCATCTCTAACTTCTAGACAATATCACTGGGTCAGCCTAAATTATCCATGAAGATTTTTGGTGTAGAGCTTAAGGTAAAGATGAGTATGTGTAAAAAGCCAGAGGAACCAGGGTTGTCGCTGCTTTTGTTGGAAGGAAGCAAGCAAACCTTGATGGTGCAGTGGTGATCTATACCTTTTGATGACACAGTAAAGGGTACTTTGCATGCAACAACCATCCAGACCTAAGAAATAGGAATGCTTCAGGGGGTACACACTCTCCTGTGTGGCTTTGTACTGTACACAATCTAATCTTTAATGAGGCATTCTTCATATATATTAACACTCTTGTGTGTTGGGGGGATTGCTGGAACTATTTTGATAAAGGCTTGGGAAAGCAAAAGCAAGTGTGTTATAGACCAATGGAGACAGAAATAGCTGAGAAGTTGAATGGCACAGTATCTGTTCACCAGCAGAAGAGCTCAGCTGATGTGAGCACCCTTTAAAAGCGAGCAAAAGGACAAATGTACGGACCATGAGGGGCTGCATACTTCTTGGTAGATTGTAGATAATTTAGGGACAGAGCTCATCTGTACAATTCCAGGAGTGTAATAGAGCAAAGATAGACAGCCACAATATGACTGAATCCTGAAGAAAAGCAATATAATGCTCTGATCATTGTGAAGTTAGAGGAAAGCTTAAAATCTAGCAACAGTTGTATCCAAGTCACACAACTGGAAAAATTGTGGAATATCCCTTGCAGAAAGAAATAATGTTGCCGCTGAATCTCTCTGCAGCCATTTCAAAGCATGGACTGTATTAATATTGCCTCTGTAATGTTCAGCAAGACAACATTTCTCTTCAACTAAATATATTATTGAACAGATGAATTTCTGAGCAGAGGGAATAATAAAACAACAGCAAGAAAAAAAAAAGTGGACGAGTCTACACTGTGTAGGGTTTACACATGCAGATATGGATGTGAAGCTGCTTGTCTAGAAAGTCTTTATAGTCATTAGAGAGAATTAGGCACTTTGGAGATATGACTCATCTATAAGGTAAATGTAAAAACCAGCTCAAAGACCAGTGTTCAACAAATAACTCCGTCTTTCCACTGCCTATAAAAAGCATCTAGGTAAACAGACCAATAAGACACACATCGGCATCTGTAGACATCTAAAACTATTACAGACTGATTCTTGCTCAAGGCTTCATGAACCAAAGCCAGAGATGTGATCAGAGTCCAACTTACCACGCACTGATCCTTCCAACTGTTATCATCCTCTTTTATGCTTCTGTTAAGGATTGTCATTCTAGGTTCTCTCAGGTAAAAAGCAAAGAGGCAAATTATAGTTTATCTAATTAATTTTAGACTGATGGATATGTAAGGGAAGTTTCACTGAGTTTTTTCATTCATATTTTCACCAATCTCTGTAATTATTGTAACATTTTGCTCTTTCAAACTTGGAAAATGGATTTTCTTTCTGACAAAAAAATGGAAATTTTACTAGGTTTTGCTACAAAATGCATTGACATCTGAATAATGACACTTGTTTTCATGTAACTCTGATCAATCTGGAAAGAGAAATCTAGAATGAAGTTCATTTTTCTCCAAAGACCAACAGAAAGCCTGTCCACCACTTCAGTCTGTTTCAGTATCAATATTATTTATACTAAATAAGGAGCTTTTTTACTGCTTACAGAAATTAGCAAAGGTTTCCTGGGCGCTTCATTGCAATTTGAATCAACCCTGTGGGTCCAATCCATCTTCTGTTAAACTAATTGGAAAGACTCCTTTTGAGTGAGAATTGGATCAGACATAGAAGAGTAAGAATTAACAGCTGTGCCGTTCTGTGCATTACTCTTCTGCCATACCTTCTGCTGGTTCAATTAAATTCATATTAATCTTGTGAAACATACTGAACTATGTTTCATAGTCAAGATGTTCAACGTCCCTGCAAGGTTCTGACACATTTAATCCTTTGAATTTGGGAGCTAGTGCTACAGTCCTTCAAATCCCCCAAATGAGAAGTATACGAAACTGAGCAGATGAAGTAACATTTTGATGACAATGGAGAGAAGAATGAGGTAAATTCCAAAAAACATTTTGTATGCTCACTTTTTGTTAATCCCAAATTTGTCACTGAACAACAAATTAATTGCCAGGAATCACGTTCCAGCACAAGTTCCTGGAGGAACTTCAAGTTCCTGATTAGCAGCAGTAGCTTTACTCATACCAGTAGCTATCAATTATTTGATGCCAATTCAGCCCTGAAATATACACAAGGGAAGGAGGCAAGAGGGGCAGCCAGAATGTGTTCTTTAGGCTTGGTGACTCCTGTTGCAACAAGGAGGAGGCAACTAATTAAAGGTTTGGTTCTACCCAGATCCCCCTTTAAGTTGATACTGGCCACATTGAAAAAGAGGGAAAAATGTCTAGAAATTCAGGCTCGGAAGGCCCTTGTGAGTGGCACAGCACTTCTTTCCACTCTGAGGTGAAGATCTGGGAGATAAGATTTGATAATATTTAGGGGAAATAAATGAATTATTTATCAGCACTGTTGCATTGCCTCAAAGGGGAGTACCTCAGCTACCTCAATGCAGAAGCATATGACTATGCCACATGTATTTTACAAGCTCTCTGCTCTTTGTAGGGTCAGGCCTTGTCTCTGCACTTTGCCTTTCTACCTGGGAAGTCTTCATTCAGTCATGCGATGAGAGGTCCAAGCTCCTCTCGTGTCTGGAGAACCGTGATTTTATTTCCAGGTCAGTACCAGCTATGAAGTTCTTATGGCTCTGATGACTCTAGCCACACTTTAAAAGCTAACGTGAGCCCTGCTTGTTTTAGGAGAAAAATCTGCTAAGTGTTTATGTCTCAGAAAACATTTCCAATATCACTTGTTCTTCCGTGACAAATATATTCTCTGCTTGGAGTTCAGTTTCCTCAGCCCTAAACAAAGTGTCATAAATCCCCTGGCCTGAAGTGCACCTGAACTTCATCTCGCACACTGGAAAAGCCTTTGAAGCGTCCTGCACTCTGCTTGCCTCTTGTCAGGGCATACTGAAATTATCCAAACACCTAGCAGGCCACTATACCCTCTGTAAGAGACTATGCCAGTGAGACCCACCACCGCCACAGCAGATGTGTTGTCTCAACACATGCTATGGCAGGAAACATGCCATCACCACAGTAAATGATCTATACATTGTTAAGGCAGGAGGATAACCCCACTGCCACCGCAGAGATTTATCTATACATCGTTAGAGGAGGAAACTGACTGATGCCATGGAGCAACGGGGGAGGCTGGTCCTGCAGAACTTAACCAAGGTGCCCGAAGGCCCCTGAG
>JAVJGJ010000014.1:6052900-6066379 GCA_035590215.1 Microhierax caerulescens | reverse complement strand
CTCTCTCCCTTTGCATTCGCAGATTTATTGTTGGGCAAATAAATTTCCTTGGCTCTTGACTCCGTTTTGAGTCTTAATTCTGTTCCCGAGAATACAAACAGAACCACACTCCGGTCTCAGACTGGCATGCTACACCCTCACACATGGCAGTGCCCATGGACATTTGCCCAGGAAGAAGAAAGTGTAGGCTCTTCGCAGTGAGGGGGATTTGGATCTAGAGCTCCACATCACAAGAGAGCTTCCTAATCATGGGGTTTTATGTGAGATGCCCTCTATAATCTTTCACACTGAAGAATTGCAGCTAGCAGTGAGAGACTCTGGGGTGCAGAAGGATGGGAGAGAAAAGACTTCGGTCTTGTGGTGTGCTTTTATGCAGAAACCAAACTGTTGGTCTGCTCCTGGCTTTGTTTTCTTCTGATTTAACCTTACAAACAATAACAATGTGTAAAGATTTGCTAATCTTTTTAAAGTGCGCAAAGAGCTTTGAAAGTCTGTATCGCGCCGTGCGTTCCCTCCTTCAGCCTTTTCATGGGATGCTGGATGTATCAGGCCCAGAACCTTCCTCCTGTATCAGGGACTGAGCGGCTGCAGTGCCACACAAACACCTAATTGATGCACTTTTGTGACCTACGGCACATGAAGAGGAGCTCCTGATTTTGCATTTTAGACTGTTTCCTGCATCCCTTCAGAGGTACCGTTTAACCTGGCGAAGAAGAGAAACTAAGCTTAAAATGTGTTCGGAAACAATCTGAGGGCACAACTTGGGTGCTGTGAATTATCAAGCACTAACAGAGCACCAGATCCCACTCTGCAAGCCAGGTTTTAAACTAATCTTTCTAATTCCTTAGATCCTCTGGAGAAAAACAGAGGCTGTACCTTGCTTAAGTGAGTGGTGCAAGTGCAATTTAAAGCATCACAGCAGGAGAGATACTCAGCTGCAGTTGCATGAGGGGCCAGCTAAGATCAAGGAAATGTTGGTACTCCATCAGTGCTAACAAGATGCAGCTGTTGGAGGGGTATTTTCAGGTTTGCAATTCAGACCCCAGCTGGAACTGTATAACCCAGATTTATTGGCACTCTGAGCATACTGCAAAGACAATCTTTTCTCCCATCATCTTCTGTTGAGGAAGGAGGGAAGCAGAGATGGGTATATTTATGGCAAGCCCTTTGCTTGTGTTATGATTTTGATTTATGGAAGAAGTATTTGGAGCCCAGTTGTCAATAGCTGTATTTTGGAGGTTCAGAATATTCAAGGATATCAGAATATTCTGAGGATATCAGGAAGTAGTCAGTCAGCCAAAAGTGAGCCATTTTGGTGGCAAGTGTTATTCAAATACATATTGAGAGGTAATCTGCACTCTCAGGATCATACTCTGAGTAGGGAAAGGGGAAACTGAGGCAGAAAGGAATAGCGTTTTAGTTCTGCTGTTGGTAGAGACAGGAGTGGATCCCGGTGTGCCTAAAACCAGCCTAAAGACACTATTTAATATAACACAATGCCTCCATGCCTTGATAAAAATAATACTGTGCACAAAATATGGGCAGGTGTGAAGGCAATTTGTCAATGGAATGCAGAAGGCATCCAATTTGTCAATTGGTTGTCTAAAATTAGCTCAATTTAGGAATGAAGTGTTGCTTCAACACAAAAAAATGAAAATATTTCATTTAGGAAGTGGGAAAATGGCATTTTTCCCAGCAGCTAACCATTTCCACCTATCATCTGTAGATATGATCATATGAAGACAACAATTTAGGTGCAAATGTGAGCATTCAACTGATCAGAGACATGATGCTCTTTTATCTATACATGTATATACATGTGTATATGTCTACTTAAAGCATTTGGCACTAGCCTAGGTTTGGGCTTCTTGATATTTGTCCTGTTAGGTTTCTTTTGAGGCCACATAAGATATCCTGCTTTGATGCTGGAAGACTATCAAGGGATTAACTGGCTTTTTTGTCCTTTGCCTCTTCCCAGAATCTTCTGACACTCCAGAAAAGCAGGTGAAAATGGAGTGAATTCTAAGTAAGCTAAGTGAGTTCCTTTGAGGGTAAGTAGTTAATTAGATTAAGTGTTTCACCTGTTATATATATATATATATATATAAAAGTCACAGAATATTATAATCTCTAAAATGCAGAGGGGCAGAAGCTGAGCTTTACGATATTATTACCACTGTCATCCTCACTAGCTTTCATGTTTTCTCTTAATGGGAAGACTTGTCTCTTTCTGTCAATCAGGATCTGTCAGCACAATGTTATTATGTCTGTGTTATTATTCAGAAACTTCTTTTCCAGTGTTAACAGCTTTTTACCAATCCCAGTTACATAATGTAACTGTACTGCAGCAGCAATGGAGTGCTTGAAGAGGGATGGGGTGTAGAGCTTATTTTTTCTTGATATCTAGCCTAGATTGAACTGGGAATTCAAAAGGATGGACCGAGGCATTGCCTAGTTTCTATTTGCATAGAAAAAAACAGAAAGTGTGAGCGTGGAGGCAGAAAAAACAGCAAAAGGGACAAATCTGGAAGAAATGTAAAATGGAAGGAAATGAAAAAAGGGAGGGAAAAGAAGTAGAGGACATACCTATACAACACAAAAATTACTGAGCTCACTAGTCTTTTGTGTTCAGAGATAGAGATGGGATACACACCAAAATACTCCAATTTATTTCTAGCTGACCCTGAATTATTTTTTTCAGTTTAACTCATCAAAATGCAAAGAAACTCTCGTTCCTTTATATGCTCTTTGCATCATTTACAGGGCATTAATTCAGTTTTAAAATAAAATCTTCTCTTAAAGAAAATAAATTTAAGTGTGTTATTTGTAAAATTTCACATCACATCACTAAAATTTGTGATTCACAACAAGTGCCATTGGATTTTTAACTTGCATTTTTGGAGGTTAAAATGATAGAAGACTTTTTTTTTTTTTTTTTAACTCCATGCCTTACTCTAATCCCTGTTCAGGGATTTATAAAAAGTTCCCTTTTTGGACATCAGAGATCAAGGGGGAATATGGTTTTCAGAAGGCCACTGCTTCCTCAGCAGTGAAGTGTGCATCATGAAATGCCTGAAGCTTTGATGATGTTCTCCAATGCAGTGACTGAAAAAGCTGAGTCGGAGCTTAGGCTGAAGTAATTTGTCACTACCACAGGTCATTAAAAGAGCCCTTATCCTTTTGTATATATGCATTATGATACATTCTTAACACTCTTTTCCATGCATTGGCAGAGCTTGCTGGCTGAGAAAGAGAGTACCGAGGTCCCTTTCAAAGAATGGTCCAGTAAGTAGATTCTTTCTTCACTGCCTTGTGCTTCTCTTTTGAAGACAGTAGCCAAATGCTACTGGCTGTGCACAGTTTTCAGATTCTAAGCCTTCTTAAACTGCCAGTTCTTTCATTTAACAACATTTTAGGAATGGGATTTTACTTGTCGAACATGGGATAGGAAAAGAAATAAATAAATTGAAGCCATCAATATGAAAAAGGAAAAAGCTCTGTAAGTAGACACTGCTTCAGAACCTACCTGGACGCTTTTGTGGTAGTTCTTTCAAGGCACACTGAAAATATCATAAATAGAAATGAGTTTTACAGATGAGTAACCATCTTTTAATAAACTCACGGTAATGTAAAGAAGAAATAAAAATAAAAACCCGAGCACTTAAAAAGCAAAACCCATTACTATGGCTGTGTTTTTTAAAAAATGCAGCTGCATAATAGTGTATCTGCACTTAGTATGATACCTACCCATTACTGTGCTCCTGCATCCTGGATAAATGCAGATAGCTCTTCTCTGGTGCCTCAGCAGACAATGTGAACAAGTAATACATCAGGCATTGCACTTCAGGGTATCTCCGTGCAAAGTCTGCATTTGTTTTTTTTTCACTGCACCTTCTCCCCAAAACTGTGGTTCCAGCTATGTGAGTGATAACAACAGTAGGAGCTGTAGAAAACACCAATGATGGCCATAGGCTTTTGAAGACCTGCTGTGAGTACAGTGTGGAAACATGGAAACCAAACTGCTCAAGGATGTTCAGGACTTCATTAGACTTGGAGCATTAAAGAACAGGAGGGAACAGCATAACAGAGTAGTGAGTGCTGTTCCATCTTGATGATTGAAATGGCTACTGTCTAGCTGTGGAAAATCATAGAAAAAAGGTGCATTTACAAATAAATATGTTAAGCTTTTTACTTATGATCCTGCTCAGTTCCACTTTTATTTTATTTTATAACTTTGTATGGTTTTGCCAAGCTGACATTTAGAAGCAATATTAGGTTTAACATAACATTAAGGAAGTTATACCAAAACCACATTTTATTTTTAAAACAGCAAGAGCTGGAAGAGCAAATCGTGTACTCTGCCTTTGAACATTTCATTGAATTTTTGTGTTCAATCTAACAGCATGATGCTTCTAATATTTTTTTTTCCTTAAAGAGGAAAAAAAAAAAAAAGTCCTCTAATAGTTAGGTTAACTGCTGTGATAGAGATTGGAGATAACAGAGCCCTATCTGTGAGGCTGAGATTGCCACTTTCTTTAACTTTGGCAAAATGCATCCTTCATAGACTTTAGCCACGGGAACAGTGGGAGTGGTCCACAGTAGGCTGCCATATATAACAGCAATCACACCATCTAGGTGCTGGGCAAGACAGCATCTACTGTGCATTGTGGGAAAACTGCCACGACTGCTGTGATGAGAAGAAAGTGTGAGCCTTCCTGACATTCCTGGGGTGGTGAACAGAAGGCATGTAATCATATCCCCAGTGCAGTGCTGTAACATTAAAAAGTATTCAGATAAAGAGGTATCTGTTTCAGGTGCCTTTCCTAGAGACACAATAGCATTCAAGATCCCTTAAAACCATTTGCTAGGGTTTTGTTTGCTTGGACGAAGGGAAGCCTCCCCATAAAAAGGCAATAAACTGTAGAGGACTTGATGCCAACTACAAGGGACTCACCATAAGTTACTGCCACCCCCTGCAATTATAGTGGTTGTGATGTCGTCAAGTGCTAAAGAGGGACATACAGGCTTGGTGCCTGCTCTCTGTTGCTCCAGAGGGGTAAGTCTGTGCTCCTGGAGTGACCCAATAGTGCTTTTCTCCCTCTCTCACCTCTTCTGGCTCATCTACTTATCCATTCCTTAATTACAGTAAGGTTAAGAGTCTCACGGTCTTGGTCTTAAGGAACAAATTGAAATTACACATATGCACACACATACAATTAGCAATAACATTATTTGCTGTAACCTTGGAAATGTCATGACAGATCATTTTCCTTAACCATGCTATGAGGGAAAGGATGGTTAGTTTTCTAATTCAGGTTTAAGATTTAAGGAATAAAGTACACCCTTGTACCGCAGGCTTCCTGTGTAATGTTGGGAGAATGTTTAACTTTCCAGGAGTAGTGCCTCCATAAACTGAAGGCAATGCTGTTCCTCAGGAGTACTGCAAAGAAAAACGCATGGTCAAATTTTTGGTCAAATTATTTCTGGCATTATCTGGAAGACAGAGTAAAAAAGGAGAATGACTAGGATTAGGACAGGAACAATTACAAGACATAGAAGTGCTTTCAAATGCTTGAAATAAAAAGGCTCTAATTCATCCAAACAAAGGTGGCCACATCAAGCAAGATACAATTATTAGGGTAAAAGTGAAAGTTATGTTAAACATGTAAACCCAGGACAAATTAAGTGAATTTCTGCTCTAAAGGGAGATGAAATTGTTTCAACTTCTCTAGACTGTGATGGCATTTTGAATGGAAGTCATACAACTTTCTTAGTAATGATGGAATCAAGGAACTATGAGAAAGTTGCATAGACTTGGATATTCCAGGCAGCACTTAGAAGCACTCCTCGCTTGTGACTGCAGAAATAAACTCTGTCAAGGAAACCAGGGGGAACAAGAAATCCTTGTAAAAATCCTGTACATATCTTGGGTCCTTGTTTGGCACGTATGCCAGCATCCTTACTGTTTACCTGAAATGAGAATGAGAAGAGACAAAGTATGACCAAATTCCTGGCTCCAGCTGTCTTGACTCTGCCATAAGTTGCAGTAATAATAAAACCAGATTACAGTTTGCTGCTAAAGAAATTCAGCAATAAATTACTGACTTACTGGGAATAGAAAAAAAAAAATTAGATGTGTCATGATTTTAAGATGTTCTCTGATTCAAAAAATCCCAAGATCAAGCCTGAGGTCTTTGCAGCACTGAACTAGTGCCTAGCTTCACTACAACTTGTGTAAATGGAAGTGTGAAGAGGAGATATTGGGACATTCAGCCTTGCAGCTGGTAAGCACCTGCAATTCCTGCTGGAACTGCAGAAAGTACAATCTAACTGTTCACAGTTAGGACCTCTGGGTATTTCCACTGCAGCTACCTCAATATTTTCAATTTGTGGCCTAGACCCTGAGGGTCAAATCTGCCCCCAAATTTTCTCTGTAAGGTTATGATTCTAGGACATCAATGTACTGTGAAAAAAAAAAATAATCAATCGCTATCAAATGAATGCAATACTTGTTCCATTCAGTGATCAAACTTGGAGAAACAGAACAATGGCAACTTGGAGGCTGAAACAAGAGAATCCCACTATGACAACAAAGTTAGAACTTCTGAAAAGACAAAGGCACAATGACTGCATGACATGAAGCTGGAAAGACAGCTTAAAAATAATGATCCAGAGGAGACATTCACAGTTTACTATTTGGGTTCAACTAGAGGTGAAGGTAGTCAAAATAGTAGGATGCCATACATAATCTATTTTTTAGTGGGGAAAAAGAAAAATAAATATTATTCAGAGCAAGTTCACATTCTCATCCACAGCCTCTGCACTGAGTACCAGCCTTAAGGTTATAAACAACTTAGCTAAAAAACCCCACAAATCCAGAACTGAGGGTTTGGAGAAATCTTTGGGTTAAATACTTTAAGATAAATAGAAGCAAACCTGCTATTTCCCCTTGACTCTTCCAGTTTTCTTTACCATCAAGGCCTCATATCCAACAATGTAAAAGCTGCTGTAAAGGAGTGTTCACTTACCCTCTCTGGAAAAGGTGTTTGAAGCAAAGAAAAAACTAAATCAAGAGTTGGTTGAGGCTTATCTACTACCATGGTGAGTCAGAAACTGAATGTGTCCTTCAGATAGAGTTCCTTGTTCTTTACTAAATGTTGATACATTCTGATTGCATAAAATGAAAGCAACAGTTCAAAGGAAAGATATTTCTTTTTTGTTGTTTTGTCACAGCACAGGAATTGCTGAATTTTCATGAAAGCATGATATTGCAAAGCCTTATCTCCTCTTTTTTTAAAGAAAAGAATATTCTTTCAGAAGTTATTCTTTTGGTCCTTACATTAATATTTTCATTTCTACTAGAATTATAACAGGGCAGAGCTGTTGTCAAAAGAGTCTAATGTATTAAAATAGTATTCAGGATTCAATATTTTACTGTTGCTGCTTTCAAACTCTAACATCTATACCCAGCACCCTACTGGTAAATATATTTTCTTTGATCATTGCGACATTACTGATTTGAGTGATAAATATTACATCAACAGATACTTTTGCTTTTGTTTGCTCAGTATGAGGATTTTAAAGAAGACAGTTCCTTTAAGGCTAAATAATTTTTTTGTACTCTGTAGTTTGCTTTTTATTTTGAGCTATGTTTTCATCATTAAAACGGGTTTTACATCCACAGCAACAGGAACAGATGGAATTGGAGCCCGTTACATTCTTCTGAAAGGGAACACATCTGGAGCATAAATGACTTTGGCTAACTGAAAGTGAAAGGAATAATACTTAGTGCCATGATTGTATATTATAGTAATACAGCTTTTAATAACAGTTGTTCCCCTTTTGTTCAAGTGGGTTTTTTTGGGGGGAGATACAGGTGCTTTCCTGTAGTAAAAAATTATGTAGTAAAAAAAATAATTACTTGCATTATGTATGGATCCTGTTCTTTGAAGGAAGGATAAAAATTTATATTCCAGTTAAGGTAGTTATCCCAGAGAGCATTGGGGCCCACACCTCAGGAGACCCACAACTCTGTCCCACATAATTATTTTTATTCATATTATTATTACTATTTTTCTTATTGTTGTTGTTGTAGTGCCTGCTGAAATCAGTCATGACTTGGATCCTTACAATGGAAACATGTTGGAAATTAAAAATAAAATAAATATAAAATAAATATAAAAATAAAAATAAAAAACAACCAACGATCCCTGAGAAAAGGGTTGATGATCCTAGGATAAGACAGACAACAGATGGATATTGATCAACATCAAAAGGGTATGGACTTGTCATGAAGAAGAATTGGTTGCTTCTCCGTGGCAAAGATAGGATTGAATAATAAAAAAAGGAAATTTCTGTCGGGCAACAGAGCTCTCAGGGACTCAACAAGACTCCTTTTTATAATGTTTTTTAAATATATGCAGTACTCACATAATAGTTTTGTTTCCAGGCTTGATATGATATTTGAAGGGTAGGAACTCCTGTTTCACTTATCCTCTGGTCCACAGGGTGCTGCAGGTATCTCCATCCATCTGCTCTTGCCTTTGCCTGCTGTGTGTATTTGTGTACTTTTTAACCCTCCTTCGTTCATCCCCTTCCCTAGTTAGCTTGCTGAGGTCTGTTATCGCCACTTCTCCCTGAGCTCTTGAAGGCAGATCATGGAAACCCTTTTTTTTTTCCCTCATAACAATCACATTTTTTTCTGGAAAAAGTTTTCTGAAAATAAATTAAATTAAAACTTAGAATTAAAACTTAGCAGATGATCTAGAGACTTATAGTTACAGAGATATAGGGACACTGCAGGGAAAATGCAGTGCCCATGTGTACCAGCTGTTGTGACGGACTTGAGAAAAAGTATCAATGGCTAAGCAGCAAAGTTAAAAGAGACTTCTTTAGAATTAAGCAGGTACTAATAAAAAACCTGAAAGTTGCATCCAAAAGATGAAAACAGAAAGGATCATAAGTTCTGGAAGACTAAACAGGGCTAAATTAAGTGATCATCCCTCTCCATGGAAGGTCAGCAGAGAAGTTGCACAAGGTGCTGTTCTTTTACCTGCTGTTTAACATAGTCATAAAGTACTTGGAAAAGGGGATATGTTGTGACAAAATTTGCTGATGATACAGAGTTCTTCAAGATAGAAAAGATGGGGCACCTACAGCCTCTCTGGGCAACCTATTCCAATGTTTCACCGCCCTCACTGGAAAAATTTTTTTCCTTAAATCTAGTGTAAATCTACTCCCTTTTAATTAAAAACATGACTCCCTGTCCTATGGCCATAGGCCCTGCTAAAAATGTTTTCTCCATCTTTCTTGTAAACCCCCTTTAATTTTTTAAAGACTAAGAATGGAACGAGTTACTTCAACTCACTGATATGATGAAAAAATAGTCAGCCAAAAATAGGTTTTGTATTTGAGCATCAAGCTCAACTGACTCACCTTGCAGCTGAACAGCTATTAAATCCCACACAACCTGCAGCTGGGGGCAGAAGAACAGAATAAGACTGTGATTTGTGATGAAGCTTAAAATTACCCTGAATTATGTGGAACTTAAGCAGCACTACCAGGTTCCATTCTGTTCTGGTTGGAGTTGAGAGCTCTCAGTGTTTGGGTCTGAGACGACAGTAGCTGTAACTGTCAGGCACACCAGGTACAACACTCCTGGTCCTCCGTTTAACTTTTTGTCTGAGCGTGACTGTGTATCTCCCAAGTTTTCACAAAGTATTATACAGCATTAGACCTCACAGCTGCTATGTGTAAACCCCTGATGATTAGGTGTTACTCAGTCACAAAAACAGACTCCAGATTTTTTATGAACTGAAGAAAATGGGATATAATTCTGGAAGTATGTATTCTAAACTATAAATGTAGAATTCAGTTACATAAATAAGACATGCCTAGGATATTACCTATAATTCAGTTATTTCTGTTAAAGACAGCCTTGTTCTGGCCCCATTGTGCTTTGGGTTGTGGTGTAATGGGTAATGGCATACCTTGAATGGCAGTATTTAATTTGCTTGGAATGAGGAAAAGCAGGAGGGAGGAGTCTCTGGTCCCATGGTGATGGAAAGGAAAGGCAGCTCAAACACAACACTGGGAAATGCAGCGTAGCGTTTGCTGGACAAACTTGGGCCTTTCTTTGGTATTTTTACAGGTCCTTCTTTCGATGCAGATTATTGGCAATATTAAGACAGGACCCTGAAACTCCAGCACAACTTTGGTACAATAGATGAACTGACAAGGGTTAAAGGACTGAGGATGGAAAAGAGACCCATACAATGACTTATTCACAAGAAGTTAATTGACTCACTCTTGCTCCATCTTCTGGTTTTAACCATCATGCTCCAGGAATCGAGGTATTTGAAGAACTTTATGCAGCCCAATTAGGGTTGTGAAGTAAAGTCCATACCATCAGAAGTTACAAATGTAAGAGTAATACGTAGCTCAGTGACAGGATCTGTGTGGATCTCTATTTAACATCATAAATAACGTGGCATAAATAAATAACATCATAAAATTAGCACCCAGAGAAAACTGTCACCTTAAGAATTCTTATACTATGGTACTTTTTAATTCCATAATGCCTCTCCTTTTGCTTGTCCTCACCTTGCTTTCTGGTGAGAACTGCTTTTGGTAAACACTGAAGCACAATAAAAAAAGTCTTTTTGCGAAGAGCCTTGTGCCCATTTTGTCCCATCATGCTTATTTAAGCCTATTAACACAACAATTTAATTCCTGTTCCTGTCAATGACTATCTGCAATACCTGTAACATTTAAAAATAGAAACATTATAAACAAGCTATCTCCTTGTACTCCTTCACTAACAATAGCTACTAACGGCAACCACTGTAAAAACTGTGTATACGTGACAAAGGAAATTTAAGAGCTTCTACTTTATTTTTCTTGTTCTTTGCTATATTTTAAAGCAAATGAAATGGAGAATGTGGGAAACCAGTGTGTGTGAATTAAATAAAAAAAAACCAACAACCCCCCAAAAAAGAGGTTGCAACATCTTATTTGCTCTTGTTCAGAAACAGTTTCTAACTCTAAAGGAGAGGGATCACGTTAATTCCTTTTAACCTTTTTGCCCAAGGAGATTGACTCACCTGAGTCTTAAGAACATAAGCTTCCTTAACTCCTTGTTTATTAACAGTCTACTTCTTCCCTATAATTAATCCCCTGGCCTTGCTTCTTTATGGAATACAGAGATTTAACAATGATGTAAATCTTATGTATCTGTATTGAGGTCAGTGGACCTAAACTGTGGTATAAGAATTACTCAAACCTATATGATTTCCAGAGGAGATATAAAATCAGCCTCAATTCCTTCCCAAATATTAATAAAAGGTATTAATGTAAAATATTATCCCAGTCTTAGGAAAGATTAATATTATGAAATTTCCCCAACAAATATATGAAGTCGGGAAGAGAGCAATTTCTGTCTTGTAAAATAATAAGACCTGTGAAAAAAGCTCAGCTTGGTATTGTGGATGAATGATGCATTATATAGTACATCACTGGAAACAGGAGACAGAAGGCAATGAAGAGATGGATAGTCTGTGGCTTTCATATACATCAGAAGGAGCTTACTTGTGGTAATGCTAGTAGATAATACAGAATGAATGTATTCTTGGCAGGTAATAACTGAATGAATCTCTGATGGGATGATATACATATCTGGGGATTTGTACTGTTGAATGCTGGTGTGAGACAATTTCTGTTCTATTTGGGATGGTGGAAGATGAGAATAATTGCTAGTGTATGACATCAAATATCTTTTTAATATCTTCATAAGTGGACTGTACCTTATTAAACTGTAGAAGTATTTTGTTTTATAAGCATGATGACTTAAAAACACTGTGTTTGTGCAGTCTAACCTGACATGCATTAATTAAGCAACATACTGGAATTAATAAAATGTAGTCTGGTAAGTTCAGCTTTCTTGTTATGGTTTGTAGCAGATGTTATTACATCAATAAAAACCTTGATAATATAACTTTATATTATACTTTTTTTTTTTTTCATTTCAAAGCCATGCAAAACAACAAAAATCTTGATTTGAAAAGGCAGAGAAAGAAGAGAAAGCTTGAACTATTTACATGATCTCTTTTGGGAACATGAGAGTAGTTGAGACAGCAAGAATTGGTGATAGTTTCAGGGATTTCCTTTCCCAAATTCCCATATCACTAACCACTCACATTTGTTCTCATATAATGTGTTTCTGTTACTCTGCACATAACAATACTGAGGCATTTATTTTGTTATACTTCATCATATATCTATCTCTCTTAGGTGGTCTGCCATCTAAATTAGAACATTCATTTAAATTAATGAGCACTGTAGCTACCATGGTTATCACTTTTGCTGTGATAACTCCTTCTCTCTTATGTTTTTCAGGTTCCATTTTTTCCTCCAACTTCTCTACTAATATTTGTTATTCAAAGTTAAAGTTTGAAGACTTATGACAAAGGGTTACTTGGTTCTCTGTCCTTTGACATGAAGGCTAACTGTCACTCATTTGCACAAAAACATTCTAAGCTGAGGACTGCAGTGATAATTGCAATAAAGCCTTCACTACTGAGTATAGTCCTAATTTTGTTAACCGTGGTACTACAATTTGTATTCCAGTAGCTATTAGTCCACATAAAGCAAATACCTGTTTAGAGAAGACTGGAAAAAAAATCAGCCAAGTTATACCGGTCTTACATGGCTATGTTCTACAGTTTTATTGAGAATGTGGACTTTTATTACTTCTATCATTAATTAAAAACTTGCAATCAAAACTTATCTTTAATACTGGTTTTGCAGCAGCAGAAATTACTTCAGTATATTGTATTTATAACTTGGCAACTGAAGCTGAACTGGACTACGGTACAATTTTCTAAATAGGAATTGTTGGTTCATCAACACTAACAGATTAATTTTGGTAAAATTTTATTTTAAAGAAATTAGTTATGACAAAAATAAGTTAAAAGGTTTAATTCTTTCAGTTGAAAAATATAATTTTCTCGTGGTATATTTTTTATACTGCTCATGATAAGGAAACATTGGATACTAAAACCAATGACAAATGGCCAGTTAGATCACCAATTTATCTACTAGAATATGAATTTCAAAACTAATTACCATTTAGAGCAACAATTATTAGCAGAGTGGATATGATATGTCATATCCAATTACACAAAACATACAGTGACATAAAAAGTAAAAAAATTAACATTTTTACATGCAGAGTTTAGCAGAGCCGAGCTGGAGGCTGTTAGCTCATGGTCTTCCCCAAGGGTCAGTGCTGAGTCCGGTCCTCTTCAACTGAGTCACCAGTGACCTGGATGAGGGGACAGAGTGTCCCCTCGGCACGTGTGCTGGTGACACCACACTGGGAGGGGGGGCTGGTGGCCCAGAGGCTGCGCTGCCATTCAGCGAGGTTTGGGCAGGCTGCAGAGCTGGCGGAGAGGGACCGAGTGACCTTCAGCAAAGGCCAGT
>JAVJGJ010000014.1:5994100-6035486 GCA_035590215.1 Microhierax caerulescens | reverse complement strand
TGTTTTGTTTTGGTTTGGTTTGGTTTGGTTTGGTTTGGTTTGGTTTGGTTTGGTTTGGTTTGGTTTGGTTTGGTTTGTTTTGTTTTGTTTTGGTTTGGTTTGGTTTGGTTTGGTTTGGTTTGGTTTGGTTTGGTTTGGTTTAAACTGTGAAGATCTGATTGGAAAGCAAATATTTTATCTCTACAACACTTTTTATAGATTCAGAGGTTCTCTTAATTACACCCCAGGCATTTCTATTTATTTTTTCTTGAGGCAGGGAGAATAGAAGAACTAAAAAGGACTTTTGAGGTAAAAGGAGATGAGGGGTAAAGAGGAAGGAGAAACAGGAGAGATTAAGAAATCCCAGCCCTTTTGTCACAGCATAACAATGTGTCTCCTGGTAAGATACTCACCAGGTAAGCAACTTTTTGTTACTGTGCACATTTGCACTCTGGTTTGTTGATCATTTGATACCAACACTGTTCACTCTGCAGTGGCATTCAGATTCAGAACATTGCTTCCCCTCTCAGTAGGTGCTGTCAGCATCATCCATTAAAACTCCCAGTTATTCCCTGCTTCCTCTGCTCCTCAAAACTGTGGAGAAGTACTCTGAGTTTCCGGGATGGGAATTTTATACCTTGCTAGCAGTCTTTTTAATTCTACATGGCATCCACCTTGTGGACTAGTGTCAGCTAAAGCACTTTATCCTGCTGTATTGGAAAGGAAAACTACGCTGTATGCCTGAAGCCATTGACTGCCATGTGGAAGCACGGCTTCAATTTTTAACAGGGGGGCAGAGTTCCTGTGCAGCTACTTAATATCTCTGAGCTTCTGCTTCTCACAGCGTAATGGCACGTTTATTTAGCACCGTTAGGGCTCTGTGGGTTGAGGGGAGTCTGACTGATGCCCATGAAGTCACTCTTGGAGGGGACGTCGAGGGATGCTTCATGCCTGTTTATTGTGCACATTCAGTCTTCTGTAGGATTTAGATTATATTCCAATTTCCTCTCCTTGGCAGGAGTACTCTTCCACTATTTTGATGTTCTTAGATGCAAGAAGAGAGGTCAGCCTTTTTTGACTGAAAGAAGAGCCATGCTTGAAAAAGTGATTATCAACGATATGAAAAGACAGAAAAACAGTGACCTTAATCCAGCAGAGAAACATGTATCAAAACTTCTGTGTGGGAAGGCAAGTTTAGTAAAAATCAAGCAGTTACATGACAAAATAAAGACTCGTGGATTTCTGTATGTGTTAAGAAGTACTAAGAAAAAGAGCAGGAGACATATGAAGATATGATCCCAATCTTAAGTACGCAACATTTGGTGCATCAACAACATCAGATAAAACATCTGATGGAACATGACAGGCACAAATAATACATGAACACTTAGAGTGGGTTCCACAAGATTTCTGGCTGATAGCTGCAGCTGTTGCAGTGCAGGCTTCAAGTAAAAATATTGAAAACTTTGCTTTGTCAACATGTTTTCCATATCCATGTTGTGCAAATCTGCCAGTCCCCTTGTTGTTCACGGTATCTAAATGTTGACTGTCATAAGAAACATGGAGAATATATTTCAGCCTGTGATTTCATTATAAAATTGAAATAAAATGCATTTTTGCTGGCTACTTTGAGACACAAATTCATTACACATGAGACTAAAGTGACCCTTCTGAGCAAACTCACTCCTTGGAGAAATATCCTCCGATTTCAACTCACTATTTGCTGTTATAAAAGCATGACCTGACTTCTATTTTACAATAAAAATAATTAGGATTTAACAAACGAGCAAGAAAATAACTGGAAATTATACCCATTTCAGCCAGATTTTACATGGTAATAAGGCCATTGTAGAAAGCATCTGTGTTATCATTGCCAAACTTATTGGAGCAGTATAAAGAGGTTTCAGAATGATTTAGCATTTAGACAAGCACATATAGTAAAAATTTTTCAAAGACACCACACTTTCTACTGCAAATGGGAAGACTATCTTACAAGAAATTACAGGAATAACACTTACTCTTTATAGAAGATAATAATAGTTTCTAAAATGGATGGTAAAAGCAAAGGTTTTGAGGGGTATGTTTCTGACGTTTATGCCAGTACTCTTCACATAAAGAGAAGTTATGGTAGTTTTGACAAGCAGATTTGTGTGAATTATCAGCTGGGAAGATACTGGCTAATAGAAGAATTTACTAGTTAGAATTTATCCTTTTATCTGTAGTAGTGTTTGAGAAAAGTAGGCTCAACTATAGCTAATAGTTCTAACAGACCTTCATTATTCTCTGGAATAAAATCTATTCTTCAAGTACCAGGAAAGCTGGTGTTTGTACACTACATTTTGTAGTGGAAGTAGCTATTTTCCCTTGTTGTTATGGGCACTGGGTGAATACTAAATAAAAGTATTAAAGAACATGTTCACTGCATTCAATTCCCAAATCTTGGGTTTTTTTTTTTCCCCTTTTTTCTTAGGTTTTGGGGGTTTTTTTTTTCATTTGTTTGTTTGGTTTGTTTTGGTTTTTTTGGTTAATTTTGCTTGCCTCCCCCTAACCCCAGCAAATCATTTTAGCATGCCATAAACTTCGGGGATAACTGCGTTTTAAGTCGCAAGAATCAGGAACACTATCCTAATCAGTAATAGCATACAAAAAACTTTGGAAGTCTAAAGTGTATGAATAATCCTTTTTGATTTGAATAGGACTATTTGATCCTTAGAGGCCTGTGGGTCAGTCAGTACGTTTGGGTAGTGGTACATACTCCTGGCAGATGGGCTAAGTCGGTCACATGTCCGTACATTTTCCTTGTGTCTTTATGATTAGGATGGAAGAATTTAAAAGGCCTGGGGTACAAAGAAAGTGACAGCACCTGTGACTTCAGTGCAGGTAAAGCAGTCACTGCTGATCCCAGCCTATGTGAGCTGCAGAGAGGAAAATGGAGGGTGATGGAACAGGGTGAGGAGTGTAGAAGATGCTTAGAGACACTGTAGTGTACCATGCTCCACCATGAATCCCCTCTCAGAGTGTGTGTGTAGGGGGAAGAGAAGTGGGAAGGTAAAAAGAAGGCAGTGCTGACACACAACTGCCCTAAAGTGTCTTCTCTGAGCCCAGCACTGGGAGGATTTTCCTAAGGACATACACGCCTTGTGGCTTCATGACGAAAGACCATCATGAGAAATGATGGCCAGCAGTCAACAGCTTGAGTCACCAAGTGGGAATGCCAGATGGCAAAAGCCACAGCAGCAGGACCTCGAATAGGTGTAGGGTAAAGGGGAGAGAGAAGCCTTTGCTGTGGTGGGAGATGAACAGGGTTCTTGGTTTGCTGAGTCCTGCCACAGAGCAGTTGTTGCAGTAAGAGTGGGAAGATCCTGTGACATGGAGGTCTGATGGCTGGGACTGCTAAACTGACGTGAATACAGCCAACAGCCACATCTGGGCAGATGATCCCCATGGTATGATAATGCAATCAGTAAGTATTGAAAATACAGAAGGAGAAGTTAGAAGTAGGTTGTCAGCAGCAGGAGAGAAGGTACTTTTTATTTTTACTCTTTTCATATAATTCCCCTAAAATCTCAGGTTATAAAGCATGGTCTTTCTTCATGTGTATTACATTATGAAACATTATGCAAACATAGTGTGTTTGTGTATATATATATATATATATATATATATATATATATATATATATATACACACACATATATGTGCTTGCATGTGTGTGTATTCACACCCCAGACCTGCCTTTATCCGAGTTGTCTGGTTTAGGTGTCATTTTAAAGATGTTCTTTCTCTGACACGCATGGACCTTTTCAGGAGTATTCTTCCTCCAATGCTGAGGCACACTGAGTTTGTCAGTTTAGTTTTGACCCTGCCTCAGGGGGTAAGGAAATGCCTGTCCTGTCTGGATGCTCATTAGCACTCAGAACCATCCCTGTTATACTTGCAGTATTTGAAGCCTTTCCTGATAATGATCTTGATGGTTTCAGTTGGCAGTTCTTGTTTTACTAGCAATTTTTTATACTCCCATGCTCCCTGGTGTTCCCTGAAAAGACTTGGTTTAATGAGATATTCCTGGGTTTAGACATTGGGGAAATAGGAGGAGGAGAACAATGACATCAATAAAGCCACCAATATTCTTTGAGTGTCCTGCCAATGAGCCGTATCTTTATGATGTGCAGTTCAGTGTTAATTCTACCACTGACATGTGCAATAAGCTGTGTTACCCACATTTCACATCTCCTCCTGTCCAGGGACAGAATGAGGGCAGAATTTTTCTGACATCTATATACTTGCCACTGGTTTTTAACTTGCTTGCTTTTTTCGGTTTTTTTTCCAGCTGCCCCCCATTAAATGTGCTGATATAAGGCTGTATCAATGCACATACTTCCCCCCCTCCCCCCAGCAATGTGGTAGCGAAATGAGCATTCCTTAAACACGTTCCTCCCCGCTGACAGCTCAGGGCACCACGGCAAGCAGCTCTTAAAGGTCAAGCCCCACATAACAGGGCTCCTGACCTCCGACTGCTGGCCCATAGTCAATAATTGATAACCCTGAAGAACAGAGCAGAGTGGAAGGAGATTAAGGCAGAGGTATCTCGGATGTGGTTAAGTGCAAGGCTGCTGCATGCTACAAGTGCCTTGCCAGGCACAGCAGCTAGGACCAGAGTTTAAATGAACCCTTTGTAATTAGGAATGTATTTAGTCCCTGGTACAGGGTGACTGCCTGGTACAGAGAAGATACAGCCAGGATGGCTGCCTGCGAGGGAAGACTGAAGGAGTTAGGTCTTCTCTCCATGGCAAAGAGAAGGCTCAGGGGGACCTCATCACAGCATTCCAGTACTTAAAGGGCAGCCACAAAGAGGATGAGGTCTCTCTCTTCACAAAGAACCACATGGAGAAGACAAGGGGCAATGAGTACAAGTTGCACCAGGAGAAGTTTAATCTCAACATAAGAAAGACATTTTTTACAGTACAAACAATCGTTCACTGGAATAACATGTCCAGGACATGGTGGAGTCCCTATCATTGGTGGGTTTCAAGATGCAATTGGAAAGGGTGATATATAATCTTATCTAGGCTGCCTTTACCGTGAAAGTTTTGACTGGGTGGTCTTTCAAGGTCCCTTCCAACCTGAGCTATTCTATGATTTTATGGTTCTGTGATTACTTATTTAACCAGCATAGACACAAGCAGCCTGTCCTGGCCCCTCCTCTGTGAGTCTCAGTCTCACAAATGAAATTTTGGGCATGGCAGGGGACTGAATCCAAGTCTGAATCCTAAGAACATTATCTCCCTCTTATCCTTGAGTCTGAGTTGCTCAAATTTATTACTTGAAGGTTTTATACTACCACTACCAGAGTTTCAAATGCAGGAACTTTGGGACTGAAAGATGGAAGCCGAGCCACAGCAATCAGATTGCTGGTATTTACTGTGCCTTTAAAATCATGTTGTGTGTAATACAGAGGGGGTGGATTTCAGCAATTTCCCACTGGCAGGTGGAAAGACAACAAGAATTAGCTGGAATATAACAGCCAGTATCCCCGGCCTGAAGTAAAGGTCAGGAGAGGGAAATGCATTTCTCTCATCTGCTGGCATCAGAGAAGGCTCCATTACAAAGAAGAGGTGGGAAGGCTGAAAAACATCTTTTCATGACAGAATCTCTGAAACTCTCAAGAGGACTGTAATGCATTCACATCACTCATGAAAACAGTGAGTACTGAAAAAAGTGGAATATGATTTGCCTATACATCGATCATGCAATGTGCTGGAAAGAGATGGCAAAAAACTTTTAAACATACCAAGAGTTCTTACATGGACAAATGAGCCAGAAGAGTATAGACAGACAAACTAATCAATTACAGAGTGGTTTAAACATTCCTAGAATTTTATTTTCTTTTCAGCCTTTTGAAATGCAGTTCTAGAAAGAAATGGAAACAGAAAATAATAATGATTTGCTTAACAGCAGTTACTAAGAACTTGAAAAATTAATTGTGTCTCTTTATGATAAACCAAATGTGTAAACAAGCTAAAAGAAACTACTCACATTGAGGAGCTCACAGTCATCCAAAATACAAGATGAAGACAGGGCAGAAAGGGGAAAATAGTGGGAATAGAATTAAAATTATTTATTCAGCATCACACCGCTGTATGTAGTGCTTTCTCCTGATACTGATACCTCTCAACCAAGAACACATCCAATGTACTATTCCTTTTATAATTTTCCCTTGTCTGTAACATTAAAGCAGCTACAGTAAGATTCTACCCTGATCAAATTGTCTGTCAAGGAGCCTTCTTAGTACAATATAAAGTTACCCTCACTTCAGTGGATTAAACTCTAAATCTTGTAGAGTAAAAAGGAGGTACTTGGGAAAAATGTCTTTTCATGTGATAATGTGATAAAAAAAGTTTTTATGACAACATTTTTCAGTGCCACTTTTCAGCTTTCTTAAGTTTTCAGTCTCCAAAAGACCAAGGGGAAGTTTGCAGGGTGTTTCTGCTCAAATCCAGAAGATTTTTTACAAAAATTTCCATGTTAACACAAAAATCAGCACAAGGGGGATTTTTTTTTCTCCGCATCCTCTCTTGAAGAGGTTTTGTTTTGCTTTATTTTGCTTGCTTCCAGGTTTTCTGTTTGGAAAGTGCATCTGCAAAGACACAGCTTGACTGCTGGATTCCAGGTAAGATCTGCCCAAGTAGCAGCTAGAAAAATAATGACTATTTTTGTAAATGGAGCAAATCTGATCAAGAATCACTGTGAAGGAATAAATATGGAACCCTGCAATCTCATTTGAACAGTCAGTTTTCATTTGTACATCCATCCTTTAAGAAGTCACTGGGGAAATGAATGCAGACACAACCACCTTGTAGTCAGAAAATTAAGGGTGATTAAGAATTTCCGATTAAAACCCAGTTTAATTAGTGGACAGTGTGAAGCCACAGGCAGACCATTTCCAAGGTATTTCCTTGTGTGCAGATGGTGAAATGCCAAATGGAATCAAGAGATTTTAATTACAAGAATGATGAGAAAAGTCAAGCAGCAAGGAAAAAGCAGTTCAGTAAGGAAGACTACGTAATAATACAAGCAACACTGAGTGCTAAGAGCTCCCAGTGGGTTTCATATAATATTAATAAATGATAGGGCTGCACAATGTATAAAGTAGCATCTTCAGTTCAAAGGACTTAAACAACTGCATGTAACACACAAGTCTGTGTGTGATTTTCATGTAGCAATGAGCACAGTGCAAGGATGAATCAAATTTCCAGCCCTTCAGTCTGCAAAGCTGGGGAAGAGAAAAGTGACTCCCCGGATATACTCCTGTGCTTATTTTCTATATGGCTCATTATGGTCATAAAAAATCAACTTTATTGTGCTCCTCCGATCTTCTATTAGAATGATGTCTGCATCAAACTTTAAGATCTGTTAAAGAGCAAATGAGCAGACCACAGAGGCTGGCATACTGCTTGATTTTGCTGTACCATTTCCTTGTGATTGCCATACTTAGATAATTAGAAACATTGCTGTCTGAGCTCCTTTTTTTTTTTTTGTGTCTATTTTTCTTAGTTCATGTATCTCCTAAAACACTGGAGTTCTGAGATACTCCTGCATATAAATGCATAAATAAGTTTGTATTCTGAATCTTCCAAAAGTACAAATAAAGTAGAAATACAAAAGTATTTCTTACAAAAGTAGAAATAAAGTTTAAGTGGCATGAATCAACAATATAATACTTTTAACCTGGCCGTCTGCAAGTGCACTGAATATTTTTGAGCTCTGGAAAGAGGAAGATGCCTTCACATCTGTTTGTGTGGTGTTCTAAACCAGCAGGGTTAACACTGTGCTGCAATACCTGTAGCCACAAGAGTCTCTTCATTTATTCACTGTGAGTATTCTATAAAAAGTGTTTATTGCAACACCTAGATCAACATGTCCAATGAAATCTCCTAGTAAAGATTAATGAAAGAAAGAATATAAAAAAGTCGAAGACTTGACTAGAGACTTGACTAGACCAGCTTTGCATGTGACTGTGAACAGATGATGAAAGGATACTAATAAACATGAACAGGGAGAAAGTAAACCCTGTGGAGAGGGTCTCAAAGACAAAAAGCCTGTTCTTACAAGTCCCTGTGATGATAAAATTAACAACACAAGAGAAAGAGATATTTGATATAATAGCTGTATTGGCTGATTTCAGGTTGGGAAAATCATTTTAATTTATCAGAGGAATAAAACCAAGGGGAGGCAAATGATTTAAGATCAAGGTCTCAATACTGGTCTGAAACAAAAATAAACAGACATAGCCTGACATGAAACAGAGCCATGAGAGGCTGAAAAGCTTTCTCATGTGGGCAAAGCCTAGTTAGTTTTATGACACATCTTAATGATTTTATGAAAGGTTTGTACAGCATGGTTACTGCAGTGTCAGGATGCTGAACTTAATGGCTCAGATGTTCTTCCAGTTCTATGGCCTTCCCTTCTAGATAGTATGTCAGAGAGATTATGGAAAATACCAGTCTCATTACTGGTAATTTTGAGGACTTGTGTCCTTTCTGAGTTACAGAAGGATAGAGTTAATCTAGTGATTTACATGCAAGAGGTCATCCAGAGCTGAAGGATAATTTTAATTGAGGTTGTAATTAAGATATCTGCTTTATAACACTTTTCCTGTTCTTATTGAAAGTGCTTCTCTATGCTTATTGATTTATATATTAATAAAGAAAAGTCTCATGTCAGATTTATTTAGTGATTCTTTCAGGATTTGTTTAGTGCTTTAACCCAAAATCAATGTTTAGGAAAAAAAAAACTGCAGAAGTGGAGGGGTTGAGGTGTCATGAAATCTCTGGCTTGAGGACTGTAAATCACATCAGTATAATTGTGACTTTATGACTTTGTAATTATTTTAAATAGGGACTGCTTCCGATACCAGAAATTGAGTAGACTCACAGCTTGTCACTCCAGCTCCTAAGATCATTTTGCCTTATACTGCTTCTCATCACGTGCTGCAATTCTAAAATCCTGGGGAAAGGCACGATACTGAAGTGTATTGCCCTAATGCAAGGGAGGCTCATTATCCCTGAAAAGGGCCTGGGCTTCTGAAATTTGATAAATAGGTATAGATTTAAGAAGAAGTAGAAGTACACAGGATACAGGCCTCTTCTTTTGAATTGCAACGACAACCTCTTTGAATCTTATTTAATCTGAATTTGAATAACCTTAACATTTATGAGAATTTGTAATAAAGAGCATTTAGAAATTGATTACTTCTGAGGAAAAATGGCACTAAATCCTGGGAAATTTTGCTTTGGATCTCCATTATGAAATAAGAAACATTTTTCTTATAAAAAACCCTCAAGTTTGCCTTCAAATATATAATAGAATAGAATAAAATAGCTATATAATAAATTCTGCCAGATTTATCCTCAAATTAGCCTTCAGACAGCTAGCTCTTTTCAGACATACACCACAATGAAAATGAATGGCTTATGTAAGATGACAGAACTTCTTAATGGCATGTCAAATACTTGCTGTCCCAGAAATTGGGGAAATACTGAGGATAACCACGTGGAGGTGGTTATCAACATGAAGGAAAAGAGTCTTTCCCATGGGCTAGGGATCAACAGACAAGTCAGCCACCAAACCATTGGCACAGATTATATAGCTCTATACTACACTGAGAATATTTGACCCATTGTGCAGTATTAATAAAGGTCATCTGGTACAATCACAAAATAAATAGAATCCCCTTTATTTCTAATAATACTAATAGTGCTGCACAATCTGGAAAGAACACAGCATGACTCTCATCTCATACCCGACTGTGTGTTTGTAGGCTTGGCAGTTAGAGAAAAAAAAAGATAAAATCCTCATGTTTTCGCTTGTAGATGTATAAGACTAAGGAATATGGCTGGCTGAAATTTTTCTATTAAAACTCTTTCTAATGGAAAAGTTGTCTATGATTAGATGCACTTCTTCCTGAAAAGAATGTTATTTGCAGAGAAAGTTTCTGCTTTTCCTTTACAAAATTACTCCCAGACAGAACAATTCTGAAAAAGGAAATATTCTCCTGTGAATGTTGTCCCAATGAATGAGAGTCACTTCACCTAATTATGTCCCTACTGTGTAGTCATTCAGTTCAGTCCCCTTGCTTTTCCTTATAATCAATAATGAGAAATAGAGGAATAACCTGACCAGTTATAGATGTCTACAATGAAATGAATCGCACTCCAGAAGTGCTTGTTTCTGCCCCGTTGGCTATAAATAGTCTAGAAGACTAGTTCAAATGTGGCGATCTACACTGCAGATCTCTAAACTTAAGTTAAATAAATCCAGCCTTATCTGTCATAGGAACTTTAGTTGCTGTGACTTTTGTTCTCTTTGTATTATATAGCCAGGAATATCTCCAGGACTTCATCTCCCCTAATGCATGACAGATGTTCAGCTCATATTTGATGCATTACCTTCTCCTACCAAGACTGAGAAATATGAAGCATTATGTCAGGGAATTCATCCCAAGAATGAAATTAGGGATGTGAAGTGCCTGAACCATGGTTCCTGCAAGACACTGCAAACACATAAATTGGAACTGAATAGGTTGGTTTGGAGTCAAAACATTCAGGGGGCTAAGCAGAAATGGTTTGATTCATCACTGAAATTCCATACTTGTGGAAGGTGGGTTTTTTGGTGTTTTTTTTTTTTCTGTGGTTTTTTTTTTGGTTTTGTTGTTTTGTTTTGTTGTTGTTTTGTTGTTGTTGTTGTTGTTGTTTTTTAATCCAGCCAGGCAGTGGCATTTTGAGCCCTTCCCCCTCTATTCTGACAAAACTCCAAATTTTTCAGAAATTTCTTTTCTCTCAGGGAAGAATTTAGAGCACTCCAGCTGAGGTCCTGACAAATGTGTGATTTATTCACTCCAAATCAGCCTCTGAAGGAACCTCTGGCTATAGAGGGAAGCTACAGAGCTTTGAGAGCTCCTAGGTACCTTGGTTAAGTAAAATAAGTTATAGGAATATCCCACTACAAGACCTGTAGACGACAGGTGAGATCTTCAGACATTAGTGTAGCAGTAATGTCAAGTTAGCTCCCATATGGAGCCATAGGGATTCAACCCTGATGAAACACAAGCATAATGCAGAAGGAAACGGTGCTACAACGCATGACATATATGAACATTTCTCATGCCTAGTAAAACCCTTTCAATAAACCATACTTCTATAAGGTCTTCTATAGTAACTATCCCATCTGCAAAGACAAGAACCGTGGGCTTGAAGAAGACTCAGCCCTAAGCACATGGTGCAGCCAGGCAGGACACAACATTATATAGGACATACCATGCATCTTTCTGGGCATAAAGCAGCCAAAAACTTCATCTCTAGTAACCTGGATGTAACATATCCCCTTGTCTGACACCATTATATCACTCCCAGATCTTAGAAGGGATTCTGTCTTCCCAGATGTGGACATGCTTATGTTGCTTCACACTCCTCCCCACACTTGTAGCCCACAAGGCAAATACCACAGACTGGATTTATCCTTCTGCCTGGGAAGATGCCAGATTTCCCCTTCCCTCCAGCGCTCTAGGCACAGAGAGAAACAGCAACAAGCAGTGACACAGCATCCAGGTCTAGGAGTGGATGGCTGTATAGTTTTCCCAGTGTTGACTATTCCTTGGGTCATAAGATTCCACTGGCTCAGGTATAACGTAGGATTTTTGCCATATGGAGGCTCCAGTCCATTTTTCTCTTCTGAAAAAAACAACCAACCTTTAAACTTTTCAGACACATACCCTGTTATAAGACAAATACAAACTGTAAGTGCCTGTCTCCTGTCTGCACCATATACAGGTAGCTAATATGAAATTTCTGTGTCTGATGGAAATATTTTCATATTTTTTTGATGTTATGGACTGCTACTCTGTGTATATGAGTCAGGACCATGTTTTCTTGTTTGGTAGAAACTGCTGTTAAGACCTGCTGTGTTTTCTATCATTTCCCCCCACTATTTCTGAAATCTTCTAAGCCCTTTGTAGCCTGATGGATCCTCAGCTTCTCATAAGATAGTCTCAGACCTGGATGTCCTCACTTTCATGGGTAAGTGTGGACATGCAGTCTTTGTCACCTCCTCCTTCTTCTCTAATGCTTCCTCAGCGTTTTCTTACTCTGCAAATAGTATATTGTGCATATGTACAAACATCTGTGTTTGTTGTGGGCTGTGAATTCCATTGGCTTACTTTTAGCCAGATTTGTGAGTGGTTTAGAAGGGTTTAAAGATAATGAAGACATTACAAGTTTTGTAAAGATGGATATGTGAATAGGGAAAAGAAATTTTAGAAATGGCCCCTATGCATACCTGACCGAGGGAAAGACTTCAGCATCAGCTCATGTGTATTGAACAGCAAACATCAAAATGAGCAAGAGCCTCTGTAAATGGCCAGCTATGGAAAATACCCTCCAATCAGGCCTAGCAACTGACCACCAGACAAACGTTATGGAAAATCTGTCTTCCTTAATTCCTATTCTTATGGAAAAAAAAAAAAAATCTCTTTCTTTTTTTCTTTGCCAGTTTTTATGAATGCAAATGCTGCTATTTGTGATCACTGACTTAAGAGCTTTTCTGGGAACTTCAGACCAGGCTGGCAATAGTTTGAAATTTATGAGATTATTTTCTTTCTTCTGCAAGCCACCTTGGGTTTATACCTCTCTCTGTTTCCTTTTCTCAGATAAAGAGAGTGAGCTCTTGTTGGTGCTTTTCATTGTTAGGCAAAGACCCTTAAAAACCTCTTAGAGAGAGTTTCATGAAGAGCCATGCAGAGGGTGAGTCCTGGTGACAGAGAGGTGAATTTGGGGTCATTCATGAATACTTGCTCAGGCCAATTTGGGTTTCTTTCCAACTTTTCTCAGAAAAAGGGCAGGCATAAGATAGGAACAGTAAGGATGCTGTTTTGGCAGTGCCTCCAGAAACTATGACAAAGCACTGTCCCTTTTCCATGTAGTTATTGAGTGAAAGTCTTAGAACTCTTACCCTGAAGAAGCAGTCCCAGCCTGCGGTGCAATGGTAAGGACCTGAAACGTGAGAGTGCAGTGATGGATCCTGCTGGGCAGAGCCAGCATTTATCCTCTGCTCCCTGTGGAAATGGAATAAGACCCTGGCTGCTCCCTCTACCTCCTTGCCAGAAAGGAATTTTCAACACTACACTGCCTGTGCTCCTACTGCATAGTGCATCCAACAGCAGCCCTCTTCCTATGTACAAAATAGCTTTTAACAACCTCCTTTTACGATTCATAGGGGAAAAACCGTAATTTGAAGGACAGATACTGTGGCATCCTTAAGAAGAAGAAAAACCCTCCCCTGTCAACACTTCTTTAGCTTGTTTTTCCTTCCTCTCAGCCAAGCTCTGTTTGCCAAGTAGAAACAAACAGGAACAAGTGTCTGATTTTGTGGATATGCTTGTAACTGTGAGCATTGTAAAACTACACCCAGGGCAGACCAGCAAGCTAATTGATCTCTGGAGTTCCTTGATGGCAAACAGGGCATTGCTCTGGTCCCTCCTGAGACGAGGGCGAACCAGGACCGTGCAGATTTGCTGCCTAGCAACAGGGCACGAATCTTCATGTACATGGATATTTTGAAATAAACTTACAGGAACTGGAGATTGGCAGTACCTACCCATTTACCCAGCCCTTCCCCTGGGGCTGAAGAAACACTCCTGGTCATGCCTTTCCAGCTGGGTTTGAAGTGTGTCAGACCAGTGAAGCCTCCATGTTTCTTCTCAGGAGACAATCCACAGTCTTACCAAACTCTCAGGAGGAAAAAAACAATAACAAAATTTACATAATTTTTTCCTTTAAAATAAATAAATAAATAAATAAAATTTGACTGAGATCTCTATTTGTATTCCAAAGTTAAAAGAAAGGAAGAAATCTCTGCATGACAGGGAGTATAAGCCCCACCAAGAGCCACTTCTGGCAAACTTTACCCCAAGCCTGCCTCCCACCTGCTAGGCTGCATGCTATGGGCATACTGGGAATGGCTTTAAGGTCTGCACAGGAGTCTGAAGCCTAACCAGGGAGTCTAAGCATCATGTCTAAAGAGCAGGAACTGGACTCTCTCTGGCATCTTTATAATAGCGATTATTGATACCAATAACACAACAAACGGGCATTATTTAGTAAGGTGCATCAAATGGTTCATATACAAGTCTCACATCTTAGGCAACAAAAAAGCTGGGCTTGGTTTTCTCAGCTTGCTTTTCAGAAAAGCCACGTAGTTGTTCTTCTCTGGGCTTTAATGAAGGAGTCATCAGCCAAGTCCAGCCTGGGAGTTTCCGCACCAGTCTACAGCCTTCATTCTGTTCTGCCTCCTTTGACTCTTCCAGTGTAACGATTTACTACATCAAACAAACTTTGAGTCCCTTTTTTCCCCTCTTATATCTGTTCCTAGAGCTCAGCACTCACATTTGTTCCAGTTATCTAAGCCTCTTGCCCTTCCTCTGTGCTTAGCTTTGTTTCTCACCACGTTATCCAATTAGCACCTCACTAACTATGCCCTGGCTGCCTCTTTCCTCTAACCCAGCAGTATTTACACCAGCTCAGTTATGCTTCCTGTTGGTACTCCCCTCTTCCACTGAAGGCAATGGGAGTATCTCACTTAAAGGAAAACAAGGGCATAAAAATATTTTGCTGAATCCAAATCTAGAATGCCCAGCAATAAAATAGCATGTTACAGTTATCCATTCATGCTGGGCATATTTGTGCTGTTTGAATACATAAACGATGGTGAATATGAAATGACTTAATTGCAGTGAGATATCCCAGTTTACAGTAGTATGCTATACTGACCCTTCGCAATATATGAAATATTCTACTGCTGCTTTTTGGCCTGTAGCAATAGGATTGATAGGCTTCATATCATGAGTTTGAATGCCAGTATTTCCATATTTCTGTTCCAACAACAGTGTCCATGAGTGTGATTATTGCTTTTTGAGAGGAGGTTCTGCTTAATATTTTTTTTTTCCCTTGGGATGAAAATGCCCATTAGATTAAAGAGTCATGGAACACTACTGAGAAACGAAGTTAGAGAATAAGTATGGCCAACCTTTTATTTATAGTTCAAGGCAGAGACAGATCAAGTGATTTTAGCTCTGTAGCATATTGAATTACTTAAAGCCTGGGGTTGTGATCTCATCCAACTTTTTCAAGTTAAATTGGGTCAGGAGAACCTCCCCCCTCCAAACATACACATACACCTCCAGTGAAAAGTTAGAATTGGCAGTAAAGGTGGTTGTTCACTGAAATCTGCTTGCTTTTATCTCAAGGAGTGGGACTGGAGACAGTAGTGCTTTCTGACTATTATGGATAAGGAGGTAAACCTTTACTTACATTTTCCTTCTCACAAAGGTATTTGAGAGAAAGGGTTTAAAACCTGTTGTTTGAATGATTCACATGGAATAAAAATTTTTTTAAAGATCACGTACTTTGGCCAGGGTTCAAATCTAATCTCCGTTGAATATTTAGTTTAAGCATGGGTAATGAAGATATGTATGTTACAGAGCCCACAGGAGCACATCTCCTTACATGTCAGTGGGATCTCTGTTCCCAAATCAATGAAGCTTTTTGAAAGACTTTTTTGGAAGCTTGCACATACACCAAAACTCCTCACATCCTTCCTATGTGCACATTTTTAATTAAATATCTAGACACGTGGAATTTCGCAGCCCAATGCAGTCCAGTTTCCTTCTCAGAAGCACAGTAACGGGTTCACAGAGAGACTGAAGGGACAGATGGGGGTGCACATTGCTGTTAACAGAATGCGTGACCTAGTATCTTCGTCATGTCCGACATTTATGCCTCTAATGGCTGCCTTACTAAGGAAAACATATGCTGATGCACATGCTAGCTAGGACAAATGGGGAAAGCAAAATCTCTTGCAGTTGGTATTTCAGAGACATGACTTCAAATCACAAAGAGGAACATGTAAATGGGCAGGACTATGACCCACCTTCGTGATAAATGGGACCTGTTCTTTCTTGTTGAAGATACAGTGTCATATGGGAAAGCTGGAGAATTATACTGCTGTAGAGCTGGTTATGAACGAGATCAGAATCCATCCTCTAAATTACAGCCTCTTTCTCCTTGTGACTTCAGTCTGAATTGACTTTCATCTTGACTTTAAAATGGAGACTGCAAAATAGATCATAAGCAGAGAGAAAAAATCACAAAATAATCAAGCAGTCACATCACATTCTATCCACTTTTTTTTTTTTTTTTTAATGTTTGACTTTTGGTGTGAATTCCAATTCACAGGTCGTTGTCAGGCACTAATTTTCATAAATACAAATGTTACTGAAAACTCAAATATAGTATTAAAAACACTTAGTATTCATAACTTAAGAAAGCACAGTTTCTTATGTATAGACCACAGTCAAAGAACTTTGCTCACGAAAAGAACCTGGAAGACTAGCTGTCACATACAGATCTTGTAAAAATACGAGTGGAATTTGATGCTATTCTAATATCTTAGAGAGTAAATTATTAATGTTCAGTGTTAAAGAAAAAATGTGTCTTCTAGGTTAAATACACAGCCTCGCTCAAATGACATTCATATACCCTCGCTCTGAAAGTATGAGGAGAAAAAAGTCAATATCTTCAGAATGTGAAATGTGGAATGCTAACAGCAATATAGTATCAAGATATGGGCTTTAAGTTCCCAAATACCATCTATTCTCAGGCAATAATATTTCCAGATTGCTGTCAGGCAAGTTAACAAAACGTCAGTACAAAAGTTTATTTGAACACATACACTCATATGTTATATATATATATATATATACACACACACACATACAAACATATATATATATATATATATGTAAATATAGCTATATATAGTAATCCCTGACTTTCTGGAATGTTTGTAACTGATCATTAATATTAAGCATACACTTATCTATACACACAAACACATGAAGTGGTAGTGCCACGTAGGACAGTTTTCCTCTCACCCTTAAGGGAGATGTGACTTCCAGGTGCTTTATCACCTAAAGCGACTGCTGTCACTCTGGGCTCTGTCCTGTGCTTTTTGGCTCTGGAAATCATTGCTTTGCAGAAAATGACAGTCTGTGACCTACTGAAAGAGTCAGGGCTCCTTTATGTGTTATACATTTGATAAATATTGTAAAATGTGTTTGTGTAGACAAGTGTTGATTTTGTTGTTGAAGAAGGAGACATTGCTAGCTGGGGGGCTGTAATCTTTTGGGTTTTTTTCTTGAATGCCTGTGGTTCCACTGATGGGTGCTAACTAAACTTTATGTCTGGGATTTTCTAGGGAGTTAAAAGAATGGAAAGGAGAAAGAGCTACAGCACAGACAAAAAGGACTGGATAGTAGGGAATGGTTAAAGATAAGGCCATTTGTCCTGGTTTTGGCTGGGACAGGGTTAATTTCCTTCCTAGTAGCTGGTGCAGTGCTGTGTTTTGGATTTAGGATGAGAACAATGTTAACACACTGATGGTTTTAGTGATTGCTAAGTAGTGTTTGTACCAAGTCAAAGACTTCTCAGCTTCTCATGCCCTGCTAGTGAGAAGGTTGGAGGGGAGCAAGAAACTGGGAGGGGGCAGAGCCAAGACAGCTGACCTACTGGCCAAAGGGCCAAAGGGGTGTTCCATACCAAATGAGATCATGCTCCGTATATAAACAGGGGGGAGTTAGCTGGAGGGGCACAATCCTTTCTCAGGGACTGGCTGAGCATCAGTGAGTGATGAGAAGTTGTATTGTGCATCATATATTTTGGTTTATATCTTTTCTCTTTCTTTGAGTTGTATTTATCATTCTCTTTTTGTTATTCCCCTTTCCATTATAATAATAATTATTAGTATTAATATTATTTTTTACTTTATTTCAATCATGAAATTGTTCTTATCTCGACCCATGGGTTTTAACTTCCCCTCCCCCGCCCCAAGTCACCTCCCCATACCACCAGGGGAGAGAGGGAGTGAACAAGCAGCTGCATGGTACTTACTTGCTGGCTGGGCTTAAACCACGACACCATTAAAAAAATATTTTAAACTGGAGATTGCCTGCTTGTCACGTTCTTTTCAGAAACATTAGTCCTTTTGATTTATACTAAGATGGTATTAACACAAACCATGGAATAATCAATTAGGGAAAAACTTAAAAAAAAAAAAAAAAGAAAGACAATTCCTAATTTTATCTTCAAACTTTTTGTTTTGAGTTTCTTCCCTGAATGCTATTTTCTAGAGAGCCTGTTCTCTGTGAATGTACCAGTACCAGGGTAGCTGCAAGGCTATCCATATGGGCAATCCTCTGTTGACTTCTATGGGTCTGCATGTGGCCTCAAGGACTCTGTGCACATGAAAGGCAGGAACGTTATGTGCACACATAATTAATTCATTAGGAATAGAAATGGTCACTGCTGCCTTTCACCCCCACTTTTTATATTAGTTTCTGAATGTTGGGAAACAATAGACTTTGGATTTTATAAGTCTTACACTGATTTCATGAGCCCTACTTCCAGGTACTTCAAGGGTTTGTCTTATTCCTTATTCAGTCTTTTGAAAATGGTTTATTGCTATACAATCTTCCAAGTCTACCTTAGCCTTGAATCTTCCAAATGAAACAAAATAAGCCCTGAATGACTGTTAAACAACACTTTTTGTCATTTCTCACAATCCCACTGTAGACTAACTTACATTTAGGTTGGCATTAAACAGTGCTAGCCACCTTTAATTTGCTCTTTTTTTAATTATAAATTTATTTTATGGTCAAGTATATTTCTTAACGTTCTTATCTGAGGATTGATTTAGCCTAATGCTATTTAAAAATCAGGAGTGGAGAAACCTCATTATTTTGCTTCCTATATAAATTCCAGACCTTATTTATTAAGGAGATTTGAGAAAAATCAGTTGATTTCGGACAGAATGGTGTTTATCTTTTTAAATACCTTGAAATCTTCCAACATAATAAGTATAGAAGTTAAGATTTTCAACACCACTATTGTCTTTGGGTGCCCTATTTATACCATTTTGAAAGAATGTGATTTCCAGGGCAGGTGCTGTTTCTGTAAATTCATGTTTCAAAAAATTGTCTAAAATTAAGCACCCAAAAGAAATAAGTTTTGAAAAGAAAACCTGCACCAAATGATTTGGCTTTTTGATGTGTTTGGGTTTTTTATTTAAAAACAATGAGAACAAATGGGTTTTCTTTTACTCATCACAGATAATGTATTTGCAAGTGAAAATGCAACATCCTTTGAAGAAAGATTGTAGGGAGTTGCTGTTTTCACTGGTTTGCTAAATATTCTATGGAGAGCTTTTCATATCACAGCACAATATGCATTATACTTGGTTTTGTTCCAGAGTAGGAGATTATTTGGGGTTTTTTTTTCCATAAAAAGTGCCTATCTTGCAGGAAAAAAAAAAAAATTAGAGGATTTGCTTATTTCGTAAAGAGATCTAGATTCAGTGAATGTTTAGATTTGTTTGGTGATTTTTTTTCCAAATCATTAGTAGTTTATTTAGTCTTTAAGATGACTTGTAAGTATTGTCAGATTCTTAAAGATTTGGCAAAAATCCCAGAACTCCTAGAATCCTTTCTGAAAACCCAAGTTAACATGCAATAAACCCCATTCTCGGATTTTTTTCTCCTTTATTCCTTTTTCCATTTTTTTTTTGTTTTTGTTTTTTGGTTTTTTTTTTAAACTGTAACAATAAAGATGTAACAATAACCAGAAAAACAATGATTCGTGATGTGATTAGCCTGGCACTGAGCCTGGGAGAGTCTACACTACTGAGAAGCAGCATGTGCTGCCCTAAGCATGGTACTATGCTGACAAATCCACATAAATTTAAGTCAACTTTTGAGTTCAGGCAGGACTAGCAGCACTAATTGGGAATGGATTTTCCTGGAGATGTCACGCAGCTCAGAAGCAGGACGAGGCTTCCACCCTTCATGTAACTTCTGGGCAGGCTGGAGGACAGAGAGATCCACTGTGTTCCATGTAGACATACTTCTATCCACGTAGCACGTACCAAAGTAGTTGTAAGCATCTGTTATTCCACCCACAATATTCACAATATCATCCTAGATCCTTACATCATTCCCACGTGTCCCAAATGCTTCTGTGCTGGTCTTTCCTCACCTATGGAATTGCCCTTTCATTCTTTCCAACACTTATTTGCACCTCTAGAGTCTTTAGTAAATGCTAGTCTATAGATAAGAACAACCTTATATAATGTCAGCATTTCAGATATCTATAAAAGCCCACATCTCAATAAGCAGTGATTTTGCTCCCGGGACTAGTCCTCTTACGCTGCCTACTTTTGTGTATTGCCTGTTTGATTAAATGTTTGTAGTTATGGAGCTTTATTAGGTACTTCCTTTTCTGGAGTAAAAATATTATATATAAACAGAAATGCCCGCTATGTCCAGGTCTGATGCAGGGTAAGAATTGAAGCATTTTCTTGCAGCTAAGTCTGATAGAGAATCAAATTAAATTAGCCATGTTTAGCATCCCTGAAACCCTCTGCAGAACTATTCCTGTTGGGTTTCCAAAGCTGGTTTTCAGGGATCAGATTCTTCTCCCTGATGGAAACTTCTCATTAATGTCGATGTAGACCTGAACTAAGATGATACTGAGATAATATAATAGTATTTAAGAATAATACATTTATAAAAAAGAGGTGAGGGGGGGTTTAATGTATTTTTAAGTGTGTTTTTTTCCAATATTACTACATTTTGCAAACTCTGCTGCAGTGTGTCTGTCTTGTATTGTTTGTTCATTAAAGCTTCAAACACAATGGACTCGAGGCTGTTTGTTCTGTCCAGTAGTCTGTAAATAACGACAGCCAAAAAGAAACTCTTCCCTTAACTCAGAAAATATTCCCTGCAGACATGCTGCTACTCTGGTGGAGTCTCTGAAGATTTTTCAGGTCCTACTGTTTATCTTTATGGCCTGCAGCCACACCACCTTGAGCTGTGATCTTGTCACACCTCACAAATAAAGCAGGATACAGCCAGTTCTGGGATGAATGATCTCTAGAACCACTCCGGGGTTGCTAGACCCCAGTGCTGATTACTCATTATATGTTTCCCCTCCCCACTCCAACCCATTCTGAAGCCAGTGCCCCACTGTGGGATCTAGAAGAGTATGTAGATCTACATCAATATGTAGAGAGTAAGGCTTGACCATCCAAAGCAATTTTAATCCTCCAGCTTTGCTTAAAATGTGGGCAAGCTATTGTGACAGCTCACTTTTCCAGGAGGAGGTTGGAGCACATGCCAGCAGAATTACCTGTCAAGTTTGCATGGTCAAATTCATATGAAAATGATGCATTTAAAAAGAAGACATGAAGATAGAAGATGGACTGTTGCCACTTTGATTCATGCCAGTGACTGCTGTCAGTGGCAGCCTGGGCTGCTTCATGTTTTGGTGATCTGTACTTACAGAAGGAGTCTGGGTTTATTTGTAAGAAACTGGAATAGGATGTGGGAGATCTGGGTTCAAATTCCACGTGTGACCTTGGGCATACCTCTTCTCTCTATTAAGCTCATTTTCTTCCGTGAAAAGTAAAGATACTTTTTTATTGCATTTTTCATATCCAATCTGACTCTTTTCATATCCAATCTGACTCTACGTTCTGTTTTTTAGGGTCAGCACACCACCTTGCTCTGTGGGGCCATCTTCACAGCTGGGCTCTGTTGGTACCCCTATAAGCCCTAGAATAATACTAGTTCTCATGAAGGAATCCTGTTAAAAATGTGCTTTATCACGGCTAAAGGAATCCTCTTTCAGATTATTAATTAAAATGAGATCCAATTGCGTTTACCTATGGACATTTGCAGTGAGAACATTAAGGGCAGAGAAATGTAAACCAGCTATCGTCTTGAAAGTTTGTTGTTTGAAGGCTTGAAGCTGCCTGCATTTGTCCCCTCCTCTCCCCTCCTGTTCTGCACTATTTCAGATCCATTGCTTATTGACTGATTGACTTATTGATGAATTATACAGCAGTGATCCAGCCCAGGGAGGTCAGTAGGGTGCAATTACTAGCAGAAAAGGCTTGGGTGTGCTTCTGAACTACTCCTCCCTGCACAGCTCTTTCAGTATGCATATCACATCTCCCTGCTTGTAGCAGGCTGATGAGTGTGTGCAGTTAGTGCAGGCACACACATACTTCTGCGCTTTCCTGAAAGTGGAGCATTAGCAACTGCAGTCAAAAAGCACCCTTGCTTCTTCAGCTCAGATCCTAGCAGCAACTGTCTAATTCTGTCTGGAGGAACTAGGAGACAGCACTGGAGGCAAGTTTAAAAAGGACCTAGTGACACCCTGCTGTCACATCTGGTTTCCTGAATCTACTTATTAGTAGTCCATTTACAATTACTTTCCTAGTCCCATCAGTAGCGTACAGTCTTGAGAACTGGCTGGCTGGGAAGGAAGGAGCACGCTGCTGAAGGTATGTTGCAGTCTTCTTTACCTTAATGTCTTGTGCTCAATGTTTCGGTCTGTGCATCTCACTTGCAGACATTCCTGGTCTATGCAGTTTTCCACTGAGAGCTGCTGGAGCAGGGCTTTAGCAAATCACAGCAATAGAAATAAATGGACAGGTACCTTTTTGTTGTTGGTGTTGTTTTTCCTCCCCCCTCGGTTGACCATGGAGATTGTTAGTTAAGAGGTAAAATTATATGACTGGATTAAACTTTCAGGGAAGATGACAACTCTGACTGCATTTCGTATCACAAGCAAATAGTCTGCAGTTATTTCTATCAGGGCAAAATTTCCAATCATCGACTGTTTAACTGGGGACATGGAACATTGCTTTCAAATTGATGTGTTTATTAAATATGGTCTGTGCATGCACTGCCAGCTGAAATTTGCATACATGTTTTGAAATTTGAAAAAAGACTCTTCCATTAACTTTCAAAATGCTCTGGACTGCAGCACACTTCTTTTCAAAAGGAAGAGTGAGCCAGGCTTTTAATTTCACTTAAGTTCTTTTACTGGCATGTATTCATCTGGTAAAAACTCTTTGCCAAATCCGAGAAGTTTGCTGTTACTGCATTTCCATAAATGTAACAGCTGCAAAGAGAATGAATATTCATAGTGTTTGGATTTTTGCTTCAAAGATTTTTATGATAATTCTGACTTTTCAAGGGGATGGGATCTTCGATCAAAGAATTCTGCAGGTTGAGGTACTGTGATAAGCAATATAAAAGTGTTTCCTCAAATAAACATAATACAGATAAGCATGTACTGCAGTAACTAGCTGACTGTTCCTCTTATTTACTCACAGCCAACTAGATCTGTTGCTTATACTTGTGGATTCTTTTGCTAACAGGTCATCAGCAATGACAAAGAAGTACAGTTCAGGTACTGCTCTCTCATGGGACGTTATTTCCCTAATGCTACGCAGCTTCTTCCGAGCATATCCAAGACATTGCTAATGTTATGATGATTAAATTTTAACTTGGTACATCCTGTATTGGCTGATTGTATAAGACTGAAAACTTATTTCGGGATGTTGCTAAGGACAGAGAAGCCCACTGCAAGATCAGTGTGCTTTAACAATGGAAAGTGATTTGACTAATCTCCCCCTAGGAAAATTCCCCTGTTTGTAATTTATCAAAATAGTACAAGCAGCAGAGATGGTCCTCCCCTGCAGGTAGAAGTAGAATGGTCTTGGAAATACAGAGGCAGCATGTGTGCATGTGCATGTGTGTCTAGAGATAATTCATCTAAAAGGCTTAAATAATCCTAGCTGCCTGTAGATCTCAATGACTTCTCTATTACTAAACCCTATCCTATTAATGGGTTGTACTGCAGATCTCTGTAACTGCACAGCAGAATAAAACACCCAGAGAGGAACTGTGTCATGTAAAAACACCTCTTGAGGTTGGTTGTGATTATTTCCTTAAAAATCCTCCCAGTATCTGGGAAGTGCCGGGAGCACTCTGAGTATCTGCCTGTCAGAAGTGTGACAGTGGGAGCTATCCGTGAGTGCTCAAAGTGAATTTAAGCTTCCCAGCATCCAGGAGCACCTCCTGGGCAGCCTGTCCTTGCTGGGGCTGGACCACACTGCTCACTGGTGCCAAGGTCAGCCTGGCCAGCGAGCTGCTCTCCCCCGCTGCTCCAGCCCTCAGCTGCGGTGGGCTGTCACTTAGTGTCTCCTCCTCAAGGGATGGGGAAAACCTTCCATCTATCCTTCTATCTATCTTCATTTTTAATGACAGCTGAATCAGCCTGGTGCTTGGGTGTAAACTTTCTGGTTCCCCGTCCCCCCCCCCCAGCCCCTTCCCAGCTAGTCACAGCATGCTGTGGCTCATGATATGCAGGGACTGCAGGCATAAAATACATTTCAGTACATACAAGGAAAAACAACTTGATGGGTCAGATTCTGTTTCCAGGGCGAGGAAGTCAGCCTACCCTCCTGAAATTGGTAGGAAGTTGTTTACATGAACAGAAGTTGTTTACATGGGTGCAAGCTGGTGTAAAATCCCGCTTTCCCTTGGTGCTGTTTGAATTTCTGTGACCCGAGGACCTGGCTCTGTTCCTTTAAAGCTTGGTTTTATTCCAGGAAAAGTAGCCAAAATGGAGAATTTGTCTTTTCACTCACTGGGAATGAAAACCTGCCTGTGTACAGTGACAACTGCAGGTATCTGAGAGCAAACACCTTTTATCTTTCCCCTTACCAAAGCCTAGGAGAAAAAAAAAACCCAAACACAACAAAAAACGCCCCAAAACCCCACAGCAACCAAACAACAAAAAAACCCAGCAAAAACCACCCTCCCAAACCTCTCTGTTTAATTCCCTTTAAGACATATAAGGTCTCGTCTTCTGCTTTAACGTGTGCCAGGCTCCTTGCTGACCTCCACCACCGCATGGGAGCCGGCAAGAGGTAATTCATTTTGCCCTCTCGGCCACCTCACCCGTGTGCCTCTTCGAAGCAGATTTGCCGATCGTGTAAAATGCGATCGCTGATGCGTTTCTCTTCTGCCTTGCTGGTCAAAGCCGGCATCCCGAGCCTCAGACCGGTTTTTAAGTTACAGTCTCCCAGCACCAGCCCTACGCTTACGAAGCCAACCGGCCCTCTAGTGTTTTGAGGTATTTTATGCAAAGAGGTGCCTTTAGCTGTTGCTCGCCTTTACCAGGGGTAAGGAGGGGGATCTGAAACAGCTCAGAAAAGCTTAGTGGAGTTACTTGAATATGAAGTGATTGGCGCAGGCGACGCAGCATCTATGCTTCTGCCTGGAAAGTGAGAGCCTGGTTTTGGGGTACTTCTGGAGCTCCAGCACTTCTACAGTTGCTGCTGCTCCGTGTCTGTGAGTCTGGCAGAGGCTGCTGACACCCAGACAGCTGCCGAGTTGCAGAAGACCATTACCTGGTTACACACTTCGACAGGGATTTCTGAAAGTGTCTTGTATCGCACGCGCGCTGCAGTGCTGAAGTACTGCACAGGTTTTTCAGCTCTTTTATGAATGATAGCTGAAAATGAAGATGAAGAGAAGAAAATACCATGAAGCTTCAATATTGTAGCAAACTAGGATCCAGATGGCAAGCCCTTTTACAGCAATACACGGGATTAACTTTAAGACTCCCCTGGCTACTACTCTCCTGTTTAATTTTTCTTATGCTGTTTCAGTGTGATGCCTTTTTGCAAGGTAATGCCATAAAAATGTGTGGTTTCAGGCGTTGTCTGCTGTCAGAACTTTCCTTCATCTCTGTTAACCCCTTCTAATTAACTGATTGTGTGATCAGTAGCATCAATATGCACTCTTCAGTGGAACAGGGAATATTCCACATGCATTCACAGTGCCATGCAAAGCATGAAACCAAAATGATTTACATACAAAGGAAGAGAATTAACCTGTTGGAGGGAGAACAGGTTTTCACTGTTCTGAGCTACATCTCTCATTAGAAAGAATTTTTGGTAATGCCGCTGCAATAATGGTCAAAATTCTCCGCAGGGAAGTTTCAAACCCCGTGTCAGTGTTGTCCACATGCCAACCTTTTTTGGGGGGAGTTGTGTTTCCCCCTGAAACTTGCAGATCTCTTCCTATCTTTTCATAAGCTGCCATTGGTGCTTGAATTTGCTTTTCCATCCTTGTGCAGCAGCAAGGATCACTGTCCTCTTCTTCAAAAAGGTGGTGGGTGAGACCCCCAGTGGTGACAGCGAGCACCTGTGAGCTGGCCAGTGGGACCTCCAGGGTGCCTTCCTGTAAACTGGGGGATAAAGAAGAGTGCTATCCTGTGAGCTTGATAATTTATCAGGGAGCTTCACCTCCTGTCTACCCTAGATAGGAAGAGCACTGCCATCCGTCTGCAATGAGTGCCAACCAGTGCTCAACCTTGCTATGCCTCTGTGAGATGGAGACTTGTATTCATGGAGAAATAAATCTGCATAGTCTAAGGAAACGCTCCAGCAGCTGCTAGAAATATTAAGTTCATTTCACATCCAGAAACTAACCACTATACTATCCCTTAGCAAGTAAAGGTCTGCTTCTTTCTCAGGAGGTCTTGTCAGAAAGTCAGCTTCAGACAAATCGATGCTTATGACTCCCTCCTTTTACTTTCAGATTCTGTCACTACCTGGTGCAGATTGACTGCAAATTATTGAAAAGAAATATTAAGTGTTTCCAAAACATCTTAATCATTTTGCCCTAGATGATGCCACTTTGCAAGTAGGTTTATAACCTGTACACATATGGGAATGAACAGCAAGAACCACTCCTTTATCTTACCTGATGGGTATATCCAAAACTTGCTAAAGTGGAAATTAAAAAAACACATCCAAGTCCCAGACTGGGATACAGTTCGTCTGCCATCTAGCACTGCCTAAGCTGGTAACTAAGCTCATTATATGTCTCCCTGCTTAGCCTGGAAGTTCCTAGGGCTACCTATATGATAGCTTAACGTATAACCAGAAGCCAAATGTGGGATTCAGCTCCAGATTAATCTTAAAAATAAATATCTTGTCTGATCAGCTAAATAGTTTTCTAGGCTCTGCTGACTGTATTGACTAGACCGTTATTGGCTAGAATGGGAGCTTAGTCTTCTAGTTCAAGGTAGACATGGGGACGGTATAATGCAGCACCTATGGGAGACACGGGTCCTTCTTCAGTGGAAGCCTGAGGGCACAGCGTCCTAGGTAATACTGGATTCTACATTAAGCAACAGAAATGATCACTAATGGTTGATCACATAAAAATGGACAATAGCTCCTGCCTCCAGCTGCTTCTTGCAAAGATCCAACCCTTCTCTACTAGGCATGAAAGCCAGCTTAGGCTGAATACATCTTCCCTTGGACCATGGTAGCAAGGTTATCTCTCTGCACTGATTTGCAACTAATCATAGTGCTTACTTTAGGTAGGACCAGTGCTTAACATTCAGGTATGTCTATATCTAAATTACGCATCCGTGTTAGGACCCTCACAGGAAATGCTACAAAAGCCACCTGGCTTTTCAACACAAATGTTTGTGAATGACTGCCTGAAGTGGGGGCAGAGAGCCTCTGCTTGGATATGCCTCAAGGGTTTGTACAGGTGAAAAAGTATTTAAGGCATTACAAGCTGTTTTAATAAAGGTCATTTTAAAAATATATCCTGACAGAAGTGAAGAAACACAAGAGCTGTGTCCCAGGGATCCCCTGAGGAACAGTAACTCTTAACTGATCAAAAAAATCTTTTTTCTGTCCTATTAGAACTACTCCTGTTTACCAATTCTCATTCTCAGGAAGGATGGCTGGATCTCACCAGTTATTAAATATCTGCCATAAAAAACACCCACAACAAACCCAAACCAAAACAAACAAAAAAACCAGCATTAAAAACTGTTTATAAAACAATAAACAACCTATTATATCATAATAATGTGAAATTCTGTCTCTTGTCAGCTGATAATTTGGCACTGGGATGGTGAGTACTTTCTTCTTTGTCTCCTGTGCTCTGGACTATCAACCCGTGCAAACTGATAATTAACTGTAGTGGATGATGCTGGGGGTGAGGAGGAATAATTCATTGCAGTAAAGCACTAGTTTTTGCTGTAAAGTTACTAAGCAGAGCTATGAGAGGGTGAATAATGCATGAGGTGATTTCCTTTCAGGATGTTAGTAGCAAACATTTCCACTAGTTGGAGATTTGGACTTGGCAGGAGAGTGGTGTTTACATTGTTTTGGTGATACAGAAAGCACTTAGGGAACAATTATGTGATTCTCTCATATTGTAAGACTCTGGAGAAATGTCAGTATCCAATTAAATAAAAGGAATTAAATAAATAATGAGAAAATGTAAAATTAATCTAGTTTCAGATGCATGGGTAAGTTATAGCAGAAATTTAAAAGACCTAATATAAAATGTCATTCAATTTTATTTTGCAGGATGAGTGTTGCTATGGTTTCTCTAACTCCACGTGATAAAAAATAATTTCAAAATGCTTTCGATTAAATATTTTAACTTGCTATTTATAAATACAGCTATAACGCTGACTACTTTCCTTTTTAATAAAGCCCATATCCTCGTGTCTGTAAAAGGTGATGGAAGACATAACTGGGCATATCAAAGATGAATAAAGAAAGCTCCGTAATGATTTTTTCATTGAACTAGATTTTTCTAAACAAAATCTCTTATCTCAGAAAGGCATCAAGTTCTCACAAGTTGAGGAACATAAATCATAGCAGAATAGGCAGCCTCCTGTTTCATTCACTGAGCTCCATATGCTTATCTACCTCATGCTCCCGCATTCCGGGCTCCTAAAATGCTTCAGTCAACATTCCTTTCGAATTGCGATACGTCACGTTAATCAGCCTCTACAGTGTCCCAAAAATATATGTAAATTAGACTTTTGATGAACCAGAATATTTTGACAGGATTTTTGCATAAATCACACATGCAGGCACGCGTGCGCACACACACAACCTGTTTAGAGAGGAGGATATTTTTGGACCTCATTTGTTTTTGAAATAAATTGTGCCCAGCATGCTGATGCTGCCTGTGAGCAGGAACACGTGTGTGGTTCATTATGACAGGTCCCACAGCAGGAGGCTATGTGAGTTTAAAGTCCACTCCTTGCCAGAAAAACTTTACCAAGGAGAAATAAATGTAACAGTTTCCTCTTTCGTCGTTGTCCTTTCCTCCTGTTCCCTCCTCTGGAATCCAGTTGGTTCTCTGGCTTGTTTGGTGTCAGTAGCAATGTGAGTGTTTTTAGGGTTATCATAGGAGAACACTGTCATGTTATGCTCGATCAGTGTTTTTACTTAATCTGGTCTTCTAGCAGAAGCAAAACTCAAAAATCAAAAGAATTTTTTTTTGCATTTAATGGAATTTAAGTAAAATTTAGTTCAATTTGCTGACTTTCACATCGCTTATCAACCAACCAGTTCCACTGAATATATAGAAAGCTGTTGTCGAGGCTTGTTAGGATGAGGCCTGTAACTACTAACACTACCTGGCTACAAATTTTCCGTTTTTATTCCCTTCTTGCCTGTTTTGCTGTATTTTTGTGGTCCACCTTGTCACTCAGGTCTGTATTCAGACTGCTTACAAGCCTGAATACGTCTGTCTCAGCTCTCCCCTCTTGCTGAAGTGTGTGAGGCTGAGACAGCAAAACGAGAATGGTGTAGGCAGGGTTTTCTGTCTCCTTCAGGCACAAAATCTTCGTGCAGCTCTGGAAGTTTGTAGCTGAATGGGTGAGGACCATCAGTTGCCATGTATCTATACCACTGGGGCCCTGGCTGCCATGCTCTGAGGTGCATCAGGAATTCACTCCACCTTCTACATCTTATGCCACGTAGGAAGAAAAGCTGTTTCTATGGCTCTATTTTTCCATACTTCATGTTCTTTCTGACATTTCTCACCATGAAGTCACACACCCTTGAAGGCATGTCACACCTCACCAAGAAAGTGCAAATAATACTTACCTTTTGTGGTGATGTTGCAGCCTAAATACTGTATTGCTCTAGCTTCTTCACAGACCATCACCCTTCCCTGTTTTAAACATTGCTGGCTTTCATGAGGCTGATGTGGGCTACCTAAATGGCATCATCTGCACAGCTGGCGCTTAAAAAAGTCCTCTGATGTTATACAGTATATATGTTATGCATAGTGTATCTGAAACGTGAATTCTATTTATAATACATGCTATGCATCAACTAAAAAAAATACTAAACTCCATTGTCTATATATAAATATTGCAAAAGAATATATGTGTAATGCTTAATGTAATGCATTACAGAACACACACAAAGAATATGCACAAACACATATGCAATCATATGTACCATTCATGGTTCACAAAGCACGCATAACCCACAGTGAAGAATCAGGAAAAGGGAGTGATTTTTCACCTAGGACAAATGCCACAAAGCATTCAGAGTACCAGGTTAAAACACCCCGAGACTACAGAGGCAGACAGGTTGGCTGCTGCCTTTTTAGAAAGGTATCAGAGTTTTTAAGTACGAGTAATTTTATGGCTAAATATAAACAGAAGAATCCTTCAATAATCATAAATACAGCTGTAGAGCCAAATTCTCCTAATGATGCAATAGCAATATATAGATACACATATATATTCTAATTCACAGTTTGAAGTTCTTAATTCTCAACACCCAAGTCTTAGTTTCCTGCCAATTTTGTAATTTTTCCTGTTGTCAATTGCTTTCTAAAATAAGTTTGAATGAGGTGGAATTAAGTTTTAACTTTTAAAAATTAGAAACAGGTGCTGCATCCATATCCGCTGCCATATCCCTTTCTTTTTCTCTTGTTTCACTGCTTTCTGGAACAAGCTGTTGGATCCTGTCACTTGTCATTAATTTTACAGTCTGCTGCTGGAAGCTGGGGGAGGGGAGAAAGTTGCTAAATATTAGGATAGTGAGAGAGGTGAAGACATTAAAAAATAGGGAAGCTCTCAAACTGAGTAGAAATAGAATAGTATTACTGGTGAGAGCTTTAATAGCAGCTGTGCCATCTCTGGCTTAAATGTGTGTTGGGTTTTGGGTGCTTTTAATGGCGATAATGAGGGAATCAATATTGTTTCAGAAAGGAAAAATATTCCGGTTAACAACAGAATAACATTGATTAGCTAAGCTAGTACCATTTTAAGGAGCATTAAGTAATCAAGACCATTTCCATGATGACATCCCAAAGAGAGAGTGAAAATCAGGCAAATCTAGCACTGGATGAAGCTGGGACTGCATTTGCGCTGTTGCTGAGGAAATAGTGGCTGCTGCGTTTGCCTCTGCAGTCACTGTAGTACAGATGTCGGGGGAGGCACTGGCCCCTACCTGTTCGTTCCAGCGAGCTTGGATCTTGTCCCAGCTATAAACTAGATGTTTTCTGAAGGTAGATTCCACTCCACTATTTTCATTATCCTTACTTTATACACTTGTCAATTTAAACGGGTATGTTTACTTTCAGATATATAAAATAATTAACAAATATCTAGAACTTACACTTGGATGTTTGCGGTGAGGTCTCAGGGAACTTTGCAGGAGGTGCCACTCCTAATAGCTCCGCTTCACGTCAAAGCAAAGCCAGTGGTGGGGTGGGACATTTTGCAAAAAAGCCTGTGGCACGACAAGGAGCAGGGTCCGCAACTGCTAAGTGTTAATTTGCTGCTCAGACACCTTGACCTTTTTTAATGAAGTACCCAGATTGATCCAGAGGTACCTAAAGTTTCATATATTTCAGCAACTACTGTTAGAGCCGCAGCTTTTCAACCACTGGAAAACATGTGCATGTAGACAACCAGAATTCATCATTCTGATCAAGATTCTCAGCGAGAGCAACATTCCTTGGAGGTATCGTGCTGAAAGCTTTTAGGTGGTGTCATTGCAGGAGAGGACATTGCAGCATTGCTTTTGCGAAACCTTGGGGTGGCACGAGGAGCAACTCTTCCTTTGACCTATACATGATTTTATACAAGTGGCAGACAGCGAGCTTTTGGTAAAGAGTTTAAAATCTGTGAGGTCTGATCCTGGGCACTAATAACAACAATGTTCAGAAATAGCTAAGAAGTGTGAGTGAAGAACTGGTGGTTGCTGAGAAATCTCCAAGCTTCTTGAAACCAAGAAGGGATGCCAATAAGCTCATTTCTAGGCATAAGAAGAGTCAACAACCCTTCTCCCAAGAGTTAACTGATCAGACACTCCATGTTTCATGATATATGAGCAGGTACTTAAAGCATTCACTCCTGGAGGCAAGTCATTACATATGAATCACAAGTTTCATTGGGGGAAAATGCTTGCAGCCTTCAGAGTATGGAGGCAAAGCTTGAATAGATGATCTTCTATATGATGAAATCTGAAAATTGAAAAACTAAAATATCGGTTTCAAAATCTTTTTCCTCAAAAGCAAGAACCAAGCAAATGAAAAATAGTTCCATTCAGGACTGGTCTTCTAATAATCGGGGCAAAATATTGTGTACACTTTGAAATATTCAGGTTTAACCTTACTGTAATTGGAGCAGAACTGTTGGACAGGAGAAAATTCCACTTAGTTTAGAGCATATCAGGAAAGTTGCTGCCCCAAAGTCAAGTTTGAAAAACATTTTATGAGAGAGGAATAGACTGTACTTTCATAGCAGCCAAATTTAGTCCAGAGGTGTTACTCCAGAGCTTTTATCTATTAGGGCTTTGGATTTGTTTTTAGCTGTATGAGGCCATGAAACAAAATAGAACATTATTGCATTATAATCTGGGAGAGGAACAAAAGGGAGAATCTCTGTCTGCATGTGTGGAAAGATGGAGAAGAAGCAATCGCTCTCACTTCTCAAACTCTCATGCAGATTATTTTCATGATGGCTTTGTTTTCTATCATATGCTGTACATGCTGTAATAATTGAGAAACCATCTTTCCACCTAGTATCTTCTCAGCCAGCTGGTGTGTTGTGTGGGCTGATGGTACGTATAGCTTCAGATTCTCAAAGGTGGCAAGAGATGCAGCAGATGATTACAGGCTATTGCTGGTTCAAGTGGATGAATCTGACCGGCAGGAAAACGTAGAACCATAAAATCATTTAGGTTGGAAGAGACCTTTAAGATCATAACTCCTACACATGGAGATCCCACAGCTGTTAAGAAAAACCCCAACTTTTTAAACCAAATCAGCAAAAGCAAGTTCTCACTCCTTATTGCATTCATTTTAAGAAAGAGCAACAATGTGCTCCCTTGGCATGTATCTGTTCTTACATCTTTCCTTTGTAATATCTTATCCAAAAACATTTTCCTGTATTCAGTACCCTAAAGGATTTGATCTGATGTTGCCAATCAGAGTCCTTCTTCTGACAGATGCTATGTTCATTGTCCTTCTTTTGTAGATCAGGAAACTGGAATTAACTGGAAATGGCTTTCTAATCTGCCATTCTGCACACTGCTGAATCCTTTTGCCAGAAAACTGAAAGCAAAATAATGGCCAGAATAGACTTTGTCTTTTACAGAAGTGAAGGACCTTACAGATTTAGTTTATCTTGAGCAAGGATCAGAAAACAGGCCTTATTATCCAAGCAGAAATTATCAATGCTCACTTCTGACCTGGTCTGTCTGGTAGAGTTGATAGTGTTAAGTATTTTGGTAAGTTACATGAAGTTGTATGAATTCAAATCAAAGATTTCTATGTCTTTATATATATATATACGTATATGTGTATATATGTATATATATGTTTTTGCATGGCTGGATATGCCAAATTGTCTCCCTCTCTATATTATAGCACCTTGTAAAATCCTCAGTCAATGAGTTGTAGACGTTACAGTTTTCCATAGAATTACTTTACTTTGATCATGCTGATAAGTTCTGCAGTAATTATAAGGGCAAGAGATAGCAAAAATGTCCTTGTTCGGGATGGGTAATTGTGGCTGGATAACTTTGCGTATTCATGACAAGACAAACTGTTTACACACAGAAGAGCATAAAAAGGATAAAATAGGGATCTATGTTAAAAATTCCTCTGGTTAAGAATGGGAAGGTGCAGTTCCAGGAGTCTCTGTGGGCCTGAAGTCTACAAATTGCTGTCACATAGTGCAGAAATTAATACCTCTGGAAGTTATGTTGGTATGAGACTCACTTTCCTGGTAGAGGCTGCTGTTAACAGTAACGGTCTCCAGCTTTCTAGACGCAATGCCAGCAGTGTTTTGTATTAAAAATTCACTGAATAAGCACTGCAATTGTAATTGGTTTTAATGGCTGAACATCCATCATCTATGGCAATACTGCCTTGTTAATTTTTTTTAGTTTATTCTAAAAGTATCTGTTTTCCAAAAGACCTTTTAAGTATATTACCTGCTAGATTGAAGATCTATCTATTGTCAAAGTTCTGTTTCTCTTATGGGTGTGTATGGCAGGGGACTGCATCTCTCCCTTGTGGTCTCTATAATAAGCTAGACAGATCTTATACAGTTTTCCTCTTTTGCATATTTTCCAGTCCACCAGTCATTCAGTGGTTCTTTTCTGAATCTGTTCCAAGGGTGTTAGTATCCTTCTTAACATATGGATATGAGAACTGTGGCCAGAATTACAGCAGGAGTTATAACTTTGACAAACATCGGGTTTGTCTTTTTTATCCTGCGGAGTATTTCCATGTTTATAATCCTAGGATCACATTAACCCTTTGGGTTACAAAGTTGTACTGGGAAGTTACTCTCAGTTTATTACCCTTTGTCATCCTCAGACCATTTCAGGATCACAGCTTTCAGGATAAAATCTGTCATTGCATTATCACGGCTTATATTCTTGCCATTGATTTGTGGGTTTAGATTTGAAACGTGTATGGTTTGCTTACAGGCTATAGGGAAGAATGTGCTGGTTTTGGCTGGCAGAGTTACGACAGTGACCTGTCCTCCTCCTTTGTTTACTGCTCCCTAAGCATTTGGTCATCGACAAAATCGGTGCTTTTTGTACATGTGGTTTTACTCGTATTTATCTGTTCCTAAGCCATTGATAAAAAGATTAAGATATACAGAGGCAAAAAGAACTCAAAAATCTCAGTGGGTTTCTACTTTAAATGCAGCTGGTTGACAATGATTCTGATTTAGAATTGTGTTCTGAATCTTATTATTTCAGAAGTTTTTAATCTGTTTAATACGTGAATGCTAAATTGTTCAAGCTTTATCACTCAAGATGCCATGTGGTCTCAAGTCAAATGTATTACAGAAATCTACTGCACCAACATAATTTTTTTCATCACACAAAGTTGTAAACATAACACAATGTTACCAATATACTTTAATTTTCCATAAATGTAGAATACCATTAATAGTACTGCATTCTTTTAATTCTCATTGATTGAGTTTTGTATTAGCCATTCTATGATTTTTGTCTGGGATGCTGTTCTATCTGCAGATCTATAAGTTTCATATGAAAAAAATACAGTTTGTTATGTATTTTCAAAGCATGGCTTTAGTCTGGAACATCTTCAGAATATATTGGAAAGAGGGCATTTGTGCTGCAGATAATTTTATGGCAATATGCTTTAAGATTCTAGAAGAGTATTATCTGGAGTTGCTTATCTTGAACTCCTTATAGTAACTGTTGCTAAATATTACTGTTTGTTATTGTTGGAGTCAATAGTGCTTTATTCACTTTACATTTTATGGCTGCATTATTACCTCTGCTTTCCAATATAGAAATATTTACTGAAAAATATCTGTCCTCCATTACTGTTATTAATTATTCTATTTTATCCATCTAGTAAATTACCAGTACAGCTGGCTATATAGCACAGTCTGGAAGGGATTTGTGTTTTAAACTTTGGATGAGGTATGTCTGCTTCATGACAGCCAACACTGTAGCTCTTGTGGTAGCACTAACTACAACAGAAGAAAAGTTTGTCTTTCTGACAATATCACTTTTAACTTTCAAGCAACATGATTTTTCTTGTTAGTAAAGTATGGTGCTGATTTTCACATAGTCTAGCCATAAATTCTGGAATAATAGGGAACTGATACTATTCTGTCCATTAACTGGATTGCAAAAACAGTAAGGGATTTTTTCTTAATAAGCAAATGTTAGTTATTAAGTCTTAATTACTATTATTGTTTAAAAAATAAGAAAGTGTTTTCTGACTGGGGGCAGAACTGGAAGCTGGAGTCTACATTTTCTTACTGATTCTGCCAGCTGTTTGATGTTGATGTCAAATTCCTTTTTATGCAGGATAAAACAGAATCGCTATAATTAATTGTCAGAAATTCTTTAAAGTTCTGTATGGATATTTGAAGGTAAGGAATTGTTAAAGAAATCAATGTTTTTTCATATGCTAAGCATGAGAAAGCAGAAAACAGACTGAAATAAGCAGGAATCTATGGGCCCTCTTGTAAATTAGCTGAATCTCAGAGTGTGTAGGCTACACTGCTGTAGACTCTATAGCCCTTCACGTTATTGTTCTGATGTTTGAAATCACAATGGAATGCATTTCAGAAGGCATTCTACCTCAATGAATGCTGTGTAAAAATCTTTGCTTGCCTTTGTGTCTTTCCTTCATGTGCTGTTAGATATTCGATATCTATCCAGCTTGTTTCCTTGTGGAACAGAGACTGATGTAAAACAGCTTTATTTCTTTCTGTTTCCAGTTAAATATTTTTATAAAGATACAAAATCAGAGGATATTTCTGAAATGGTTTCATGAGTAGGTGGATGTCTATCTTCCATTTCTTAAAACAAATGGCCACGTGCAAGAGATGGTAGATGCCTTCTGACGCCTGTTGAATTTAGGGCACTAATCTTGTAGCATACAATGTTAATGAACAAGATATTTGGGTATCTCTTTCAAGAGCAGTTACAATATGTATCATCCACTTAATTTGATTCATGATTTCCTTTGTCTCATACACTGCCATGGTCCATCATATTGACAGGATAAAAGGATTTGTTACGCAACAAAACAGAGGTCACAAATTTTGTTGGAGAGCAACCTGTAGTTTCCATTATGCACAGTTTTATCTATTTTTAAAATTTTATTTTATTTTAACACAAGGTTAAAAGGATCAAAATATTATTTATGAATGCCCTTTGGCAATGTTTGATACTTGGTCAAAACTTGAATAGCAACACTGGTAAGTAGCAATTACTCAGTTGAATCTTTTAATTTCCTTTTTGTTAGACTAGAGCAATTTTTTTATAATCACAAAGTGAATGTGAGGAAGTTGGTAACAGTCTAATTCTTGAAGACAAGAAAAAAATATTATTTTTATTAATTTTATTAAAATATTACCTAAATATAAGTCTGTTGAACCTCAATTTAGTATAAAATGTATCAGCTAGCACTTTGTAAAAGCCATTGCAGGAATATTCCTGGCCCTTGTTTAATTGCTGGCATATAAAATATATACAATAGGGTTTGGAGAACTTTCTGCCCTTCCAATGTCAATGAGTCTCCTACCCTGTATCAAATATGATTAATCTCTCTAATGCCTATTTAAAAGGCTCAGACATGTATGCTTCACATTTTCGCAAGCCTTCAGGGAGGCGGATTTCAATCACTGATGTGCTTGTTGGAGGGAATCAGAAAAACAGGATGGACTTGCTGAACTCGGTTAATTTGGTTCACATTTTGTTTGTGGTGTTCACCTTAAACTAATATTGAATGCCTCTCAATAGACTTGAAATGTCATTTGGAAATATTTCTGAGAAATCTTTTTGAGGAGACAACTAGTAACCGAGATATTGTAGGAAAAACAGAAAAAAATATAACAATTTAGTAATTAGCTCCTTATTTGCACATCTAGAAAACATTGCCATCACAAGTATTTATTTGAAGAGTTCCAAGTATCAATGTAGAGTGTTTTTTTTTTCTCTTTTAATAACATTTAATAACATTGCATGACTGAAAAAAATGTTTTCCATTTTCTTCAGTGCTAAACAAAGACAATTTGTTAGAATAAATGTTATTGCTGAAACCCCCCACCTTTCCTTCTCTCCTCTTTAGGATTTTTGCTTGGAGCCTTCTTTAACATCCTGTTCTACTTTCTACCACCCCCTCCAAAAAAAAAAAACCAACAAAACCCACCTCCCTCCCCCAAAAAAACAACAGGGAAACTTGGTAATGTAAAAGCACATAGTGCAAAAAAGTTGACAAGACAATAAAAGATCTAAACTGAATCTTTAAATCTACTCTGGGTTTTTAAACATCCACTCTGGATCTGGACAATTAAAGATACTGATTTTAATTTTAATCTTTGCATAAACTCAAGAAGACCTCTTAATATTTGAACATTGAATGTTTAAATATTGATCATATGAACATCTAAAAGTTTTTTTGTAGGAAAAATACCCAGAGTTTTACTGGGATTAATGTCTGATACGTGCTTATGTAGTTTATATATTAATTTTCATCCTAAAAAAATATATTTAATATATTATAAGTAAGAAGTAAAAATTCACAGGGTTTTACTCCTGCATTTTATTGCAGTTTTGAAGTTTGAAAAAGGGTTTCTGGCACTGCAGTTAAAAAAAAAAAACAAACAACACAACTTGTAGTACAGATACTAACTAGGCTCAGCAAATAGTTGAAGCTCGATAACATAGTATTAAAGAGCAGAGACATTTTTCTGATGAAAGGCATGAAAAAGTGGAAGCAAAGGCACAAACCAGGGGAAGCTAAGGCACTATCTGGTGAAGGAGTCCTACCACTGTGTTTTAATTCTCTGTTTATGTCGGGGAGAATTAGGCACACAGAAAGACTTTCTGGATGAGATCCTATTGACCAAAACCTAGGTGCCTACAGCAGGCAGACAAGATCTCCTGCTGCAGATTTTCAAAGTTTCTGCACTATCTGTTGGCTATTTGGATAACGTAAGCATCTGCTTTAGATCTCTTTACTAGATGCCATGAATTTAGGAGAAAGGTAATGTATCTGAACTTGTTCTGAACCCTGTATAAAGATTTCTGTGACTTTCATGGGCACGTACCAATGGTACAGAACAATACTGAAGTTATGTTAAATAACAGAGAAATATGATAAACAGAGAGGTCTGACAATGTATCTGGAAACATGCAGTGCCTTAATATTTTCCTTTTGGCTTCCTTCCCTCACACATGCATATGTTATGCATAACCTTGGCTTGTTTGTTGATTTTTTTTTGCTTCCTAAGGAATGGTATCATAGGAGCGTAGAAGCATGGAATGGTTGGGTTGGAAGGGACCTTAAAGACCACCCAGTCCCACCCCCCTGCCATGGGTAGGGACCTTCCAGCAGCCCAAGCTGCTCCCAGCCCCGTCCAGCCTGGCCTTGAGCCCTGCCAGGGATGGGGCACCCACAGCTGCTCTGGGCAGCCTGGGCCAGTGCCTCAACGCCCTCACAGGGAAGAATTTCTTCCTAATCTAAATCTACCCCTTTCAGATGGAAACCATTACCTCTTGTCCTATCACTGCATGTCCTTGCAAAAATAGTGCCTCTCCAGCTTTCTTGGAGGTGGGAATTTCCTGGGAAGATGGCACTCAGAAACCTCCACAGGCACCTGGTCTGGAAGGCAAGCTGAAAGGTTTTAGAAACAGCCACAAGATTCTCTGAGGACACCACTTCTCACCTCACCTCTCCTCTACACAGATCTACAAATACTGAAATAAGATAAAACTTATAAGACTTGCCATCAGCCTTGGTAAGTAAGGTGTCATGCACTTACCATAAGGTCTTATGGCCTTACCAAATTACTCAACAAATTCAACCACTGCCTCAGCACCCTCGCCCCATTTTATGCAAAACTGTCCTGCTCATGTCTCACCTATTCAGAATCTTCCAGGAAAACAATATTTTGATAACTAGAAGATATGACATCAACTGAGGCAACATCATCCACAACTGGGGGGTTCCAGAACAACAAAAATTCATTTTCGTATAACATATTAACATTTAAAGTGTGCATTGTGGATCATTACTGCAAAACTTTTTGAGATCACTACCATAACTGAAAGGCAGATTAATTTATTTCATTCCACCCCTATCTGGAAAACATTCTTAGTGCAGTATTTTGCTGTTGTAGGTATTTTTTTTTGCTCTTTTATTGCACTCACAGGAGAACTTTCAGGGTCTCCCTGAAACACTCTAATTAATTTTTCTCATTTAAAACCGTGCACAAAACAAAGCATGCTTATTTCACTGACTGTTCAGTGATCCTTTGTATGGATCCCTGTTGCTGTTGAGTGTGGTGGAGCATTCATGGTTGCTTCACAGCTCTCACACATCCAAGGACACACACTCCAGTGAATACATTTTACTCTAGCTTGTAACTCTAACCAGAACTACAACTTTGTCTTTCAATATTCCTTGGGATAGTTCCTCAGGAATCAGGAGACAAGTTCCCAACTTTCCACTAGAAAAAAGAGATTATAAGAATAAACTTAGTTGATCAGATCGATAGTCCATCTAGTCTAGTAGTCTGTCCTTGGCAGTGCCAGTGGGAGACACAGTTTAAGCAAAGCGTAGGAAGCCCATTATCTTTATTCCTCACCAGTCATTCTTCAGTGCTTTTAAAGGGGTAAATGTCCCCTTTAATAACTGTTTATGGACCTGCTGTTGATTAATGTCTCTATTTTATTTCTGAAACTACTGATATTACCTCCCTGACAATTTTCTGTGGAAACTAATTCCAGAAGTTCACCAAGTACTTTGTAAAAAAGGGCTACTTTTATCTGGTTTAAACTAGTGTCACAAGGTGCCCCTTGCATGTATGCAGTGCTGCGTGGTTGGCAATTAATGGTTCTGTGCTCATTTTGTACAACACCTTCAGGATATGAAGGTCGAACATGTCTCCCTCAGCTTTCTTCTTCTTCTTGAACTGGAGAGTCCAAAATTCTTTGGTTTCTTCTCCTGGAGCCATGGTTCTGTCCCCTTTGTCATTTTAGTAGCTCTGCTCCGTACCTTCTCTAATATGTCACTCCTGCTCCGCAGAGATGAACTATGCCTGATAGCCAAGGTTTTACGCAGTTGCAAATGATACCTTCTTTTCTGTTCTCAGTGCCCTTCCTGATGATGCTCAAATGTGTTGCCTTATTTAGCTGTTGCCTCACAGGGAGCCACGATATTTCCAAAGCAGCTGTATTTTCCTTAGGAGCACTACCTTCACACCTTGAGCAAGGTTGCGGTGTGAAAGTAGAGGTTGCCGGCTTTCACTCTTATAGCAATAGGCAGCAAAAAGAGGACTAGTGATCTTGGTGGAAACTCATCACATGTAATTAAGAATGAAAGCTTTTTCATGTTTCATATGCTTTATTGGACAGGAAAAAAAATTAAAAATTCTTATTATAAATACAAAATAATAAAAAAATCCTGTCTCTTTTCCAAGATTTCTCATGCACTACAACTTTTTCTTCTTACATGTTTTAAAAGACCATTTACATAAGCATTTCACCTCATAAACTTTTTTTTTTTTTTTTTTTTTTTTAATATAATTTTATATTTTAGCTTATATAATATTTAATAAAAACCAACTGCTAT
>JAVJGJ010000014.1:5973901-5994000 GCA_035590215.1 Microhierax caerulescens | reverse complement strand
GCTAAAGGGGGGAACGCGTCCGGTGTCCCCCCCCCGCCTCGCCTCTGGTGGGGGCCGCGTCTCCCCGTCCCGGGCTCGGCCGCAGCGCCCCCCCCCCGCCACGCCGGGACTTGGCAACCGCGCACCGGCCTGCGGGGGAGGCTCCGGTGGGAGTTCTGATCAGTTTTTGCCTTGTTTCTAAACTTTTTGCGGGCGGGGGGGGCGAGGGGCTGTCTTTGGGGACGCCTCCCACCCGCGCTTCCCAAGCCGGGGGCGGCCCGGTGGCCGCTGGCCCTCCGGTGCCCGAGCCCCGAACGGTGCCCGGGCGGGGTTTGCCGGCCGCCCCCCCCGGTCGGTCGGTCGGTCGGTCGGTCGGTCAGGTTTGGTCACTCCGGGCTCGCCGAGCCCCCGCAGCGATGGTGGGCAGCGAGGCGGGGGGACCGAGCGACGGGATTTGGGGTGGCTCCTGCTGCCGGGTGCCTCGGCCCCGTGGCACCGACGTGCTCTGTCGGTGCTTTGTTTCGTGACTTGCCTGGGTTTATTCAGATCTTCTTTCGCTCGCCTCCTTACGGGAACGGCCTTTCTGCCATTGTGGGTTTTTTTTGGGTTTTTTTGCTTTTGGCGAACCCGTGTGCGCGTTTACCATCTGGAGCAGCAATGTGCTTAGCTTTGCAGTTTGGCTCCGCCGTCCCCGCGCTGCCCTGCTCGCAGGGAGCTGCAGCAAAACGCCTCACCGAGCTGCTGCAAACACGGCCGCCTCTGACAGTTACTAGCAGAGCACCGCTGCTTAGCTGTTGCTTTGGCTTTATATTGTTTTATTGTTGGTTTGGTTTGTTTTTTTAAATCAAACATCTCAAATCACCAGATGCGAGTTAGGCTGCTTTTAGGTCCGCGTCTCCCTAAACGTTGAGAAAAGCTGCATGACTGAAGGTGTTTTAGAGTGGATTCTCGTTCACGCAGTAGGAGCCCAACATTTCAAAACCAAACTGATGCAGGCACTCCAGTCCTGTTTGACACTTGCCCTAGCAGGAGTGAGTACCTTGCCCTGGAGTATGTGCCAGGACCCAGTGCTAGGGCACTGGGGAGTTCAAAGTTTTAGCGGTGACCATTCCTCCTTTCTTGGTTAGAATTCCTACCTTTGACTTTTAAAATGGCATAGAGGAAAAGTAAATATGGTTTATACAAATGTGAGGAGTCTGGTAGAATATGTGGATATGTCTTTTATTTTTTCTTCCCCAGCAGAAAATCCTGTAATTTTATGGAAGTGAAATGTCTTGTGGGATGACATTCCTCTTGCCCATCACTTATTGCTGTTTTGTAACATTAAAATGTACTGGAGGTTTTGCAAGATAATTGTTTACTTTTAAGACAGGAAAAGAAACTTACAAAGCAGCTCCATGTTACTAGGAGTGTGCAATTACTCTGTAGATTGGTTAAAATGATAGGGTGGCAGTGGGAACACATAGGAAGATGTGTCTGTAGTTACAGTCACTTAGCAGTTAGTGAGATGTTCTTTCCTGAGTTTTAATAGGGTATAATCCTAGAAAACCATCTACTTCTGATCATAGACACCTCATTTAGCATGAAGGTTGATACACTGTTTTCCCAAAAGAGGGGAATCCTTCATATCCTTCATATGGCGAATCCCCTCAGTAAGTTCAGACTTCCAGAACAGGGAAACTCTGTACCTGTCCGTGTGAACAGTGCAGGCATTAATCTTCTGATCTGCTTGAAAGCTAGATGGCAACTCAAAAATATGTTTTCAAATCTTCCAAAAGGAATCTTGACAGTTGTCTTTTCAGTAGGTCCCGGCCCTGGTAGGTTAATCTGTGTTGTATCTAGAAGGTCCCCTGATAATCAGCCAGGTCTGGCATGTCCAGGTCCCAAGGGGAGTTCCTATCCTTGTCATAAACAGGGATTAAAATGGTTTGTAAACCTGTATTCCTCTCCACTTCTGAACAAAGCCCGAGGCTGCACCTCTAAATCAGACCAAAGGATCACTGATGGTCTGTGCCCCACAGCTGTGCAAAGGGTCTGGATTTGGGCTGTTTCTGCCAGCTCAGAATTCCCCAATGAGAAAAAATTGCAGCTGGCACAATGATTGCAAAGCCAGCTTCTTCACAAGCCCTGAAGCCCCATTTGGCTGCAGAGGGTCTAGATGGGAGAGTGAGGAGAGGGGGATAGAGAAAACAGAGCTGTGCTTCATGCTGCCAGCCCTATAAGCTAGCGCAGTACTCCAGGGCCAGTGTTTGGCCTGGAGCCATTGCAGCAGGGATGGGGAGTAAGTTACTGGCTCTTGGATGAAACCCCTCATTGCCAGGAGGGAACCTGGCCTGTGATTTGTAGCGTAAATCTAAAAAACCTGGGCTTTGGGTATCTGCATTTCACTTCCTCCTCCTCCAGAGAATCTTGGGGGTTTTAAAGCTGTCTGTGGGTGTGATGGGAACGATTTGGAGCAGGCCGGAGTACTGTATGACAAGTGGGTGGGTGGGTGGGGGTTGTAGATGAGGAGGTGGCCAGCAAGAGGAGGACAGGGAGGAAATCTGTGGCAACTCAAGGCCAGGTGTGAGTCAGTTTGGAAGATGGCGTTGTTGATGGCAGAGCTTTGCTATTCATGAATTTGAGAAGGCAGTGCTCCTTGAGGAGAGATGGGGACAGATTGCTGGTGGGCTGGCAGGAACGGGATGCCTGCCTGATTGTTCAGTGCCTCACAGCCTCAGGTGCAAGAGCTGTGGAGGTACAACTTCAACAGCTCTCTTGAGTATGTTGCCATGCAAGTGGCCTCAAGCCTGCTCCTAAACTACTTCCCCCAGTAAATTATTGCTGCTGGGCAATGAGTTACCTGGACGTGGAAGGTGTTCATCTTTTTAAGTGCACTTGAGCATCTGCTGCATGTCCTCGCTTGTCTCCCCAAACTCTTCCTGGTCTCTCAGTCCAGTCTGTTGTTCATTCACACCAGTTGTCCCTGTGCTGAGGCCACCTGCATCTGGGGCTAAGCATGTTTTAGCTGCAGCTCAGTTTACGCAGTGAAATGAAGTGCAGCTCTCATTTGACTTGCGTGATGTCTCTGTCCTGAGTGGGTGCCCTCTTGAGGGGGTGAAGGAGAGAAGGGCAAAGGGGGACTGGTGTGTTTCTGAGCTGTGCTTCAGTGCCGAAATGTGTGCAGCTGCCAGGTTTCCTAATCTGGCTGTGCCGTTGAGTACCATGTGCCTTGGCTCCTGACATTTTTCTTTATGCAGGCTGGAGGAGCGATTTACAACTCTCTGCCAAGTCCTGACATAATTGTGTGTGGCAACCGCAGAGGAGATTGCCAGGTTTCGGAGTAAGGCAAAGTTTCTTGTCTTTGTTGCTTCCTGAGGAAACTTTGACGGCCCTTCAGAGAGACTTTGGGAGGTGGCTTGCTGACTACCATCTAAAGTGACCTCCATTACTCCTTTCCTTTTGTTTTTGTTTATTACATTTTTGTGTTGTGACTGTCCATCATAGGACCAAAGGAGTTAGTACTGGAAAAGGCTCAGCTGTCATCCCTTGGCCCTAAAGCTCCTCTTATAACTTTACTGATGTATGTCTCCCCTGTTCTTAAAAAAACTCATGATGAAGGTTTCTCTCCTCTCCTGAGTTACGTCCCAGAGCTTAACTGCTCTTACTGCAGAAAGTTTTTCCCAAATGTAGTGCCTACATCTTCCTTGTCTGAGGCTTCATTTCTTTAGCCTCCTGTTTGTGTTTCCATTTTCTTGCTCATAAGAAGTCACTTGCTGGCACGTGTCCTGCTAGCATGTAGTCTGAAAATACTGTCTGAAGCTGGTAAGCCTACGTTTGCAAAAGGAGTGACGATTCCTCCATGGCAGAGAAGGAGGTTTCCTCAGGAGTTTCTTCACAACTGAATCCCATTTGCTACGTATAGAGAACAGTTTATTACCTTTGACAATATCATGCCACCTCGGTGGGTAGCATCTGCATGTGCAGGCTATGGAACTGAGCTCAGAATTGTTTGACATTCAGAGTAATTGGGAATGTGAGAATAGTTTTCTCAAGGAGAAAATCTCTCTGGTTTTCTTTTCTTCATGTCGTGATAATGTAAAGCTCTGGATTCTGCTGGATGGAGAACAAATCCCTGTAGCAGAGCACATGCACATGTCAGACCTTTTGGTGCAAAACTGAAGTACCAACTCTTCTTCTCTGAGTAGCTATTATACTGAACACGTATGACTGAGAGTTTTAGTTTGTGTTGGTGTTGATAAAACCCAACAATTTATTTCGCTTAGTGCCTAGATGTCCCAACCCAAGTAGGAGCACTGCTGTTAAAAACAAAAATGCACCCCTGGATGGCTTGTACCAGTTAAGGACCTTTTCTCTCACTAGATAGGTGCAAGGGGGGTCTACAGGTTAAGGTGAGCCTCCTGCTGAAGGCAGTAATGCTACACGGGTGCAGAAGCTGTGCGTACATCAGTAGCTACAGTGCTGTAGCCTAAAACAGAACAAAAGGGACCAAAGTAGTGCAGACAGCGGAGGTGGTTGTGAGAAGAAGATTGTACTGATGAAGTAGGTGTATGCCTTCTAAAATTTTGTCCACAAAATAGTTGTCTGAGAGAAGAAGAGACTGACTAGTGATCTTTTCCCCCCTTCCTTGTTAATTGTTCTTCGTAATCTACTTAGTAATTCATGTTTTATTATGTAAACAAGTATCTCTATCATGAGGGAAATGTTTGAATCATGACCTTGCATGGCTGCCTGTCCTGTGGAGTCAGTGGTGTGAAGTGTCCATCATTGCAGCGTTTCCATCAAAGGAGCCCTCCTCTGTGTCTCTTTCCTAGCCACTTCTTTGCATTGTAATGAAACATCAAATCACATGTAAAACTGGACGATGATTTTAAGTTCACAAGGAATTGAAAGGCAGACAGCCAGACACACAGTTAGTGTGACTACACATGCCTCATTTCCTTGGGAAATGGCTTTCCTTGTGTTCTTCCTCGGTGAAGAGTGCTCTGAAGTTTGCATTACATGTGTGCATATAGCACTTCTGTATGCCATTGCTCTGCTTTGCCATTCAAAAGAACAGTCTACCAGGATGCTGAAGAAGACTGGGGCTGGTGATTTGGGGTTGGATTTTTTTTGAAAAATACTGCATAAAAATCTAGTTACATACCAAGTGAGAAATGCCTTTTTTCTCATATCAGTAAACAAGTATGTTCAGAAGTCTAAACTAGCCTTTTCCTATTAATTTATGTTTAAATGGCTACAATCAGATTTTTGCGATGTAGTAGATATTTAATATGTATGTATTTACAGAATTTAACAGAATTCAGGATTTTATATTGACCCTGGCCTTACTACTTTCCTGATGTATCTGCAAAACTTTATTTACTCATATCTTCCAAAAGTTTCGTGTGGGATTGCTTAGAAAGTGAGTAGGCTGGGTTGACTGGAACATCCTTCTAGGAAAAGATGAGTGCGGAAGGCCGCATTTTGCTTTCGTTTCAACTATACTGGATTTCTGAGGCAGCAGAAGCAAGACTCAGGGCAGGTTTTACTTTTAGAAGCTGCAAAGCCTCTGAAGGGGAAGCTTGCTGCTGCGAATCGACTGGGCAGCAAGAGAATACCCCGTGGCTGGTGCCTGTTGCTGCACGTGATCGGCTCAGGTCCGCTGGTAACCAGCTCTCTGCTCCCATCCACTGCTTATAACTTGCCTGTTGAATGAGGCTTTACTGTGGCTATCATCCAGAAATCACATGCAGGCTGTAGTTATACTGTCTCTGAAATTGTATTTATTTGTTTTGTTTATATTGTTACCAGTTGGGGCTTTTTTTTATGTTTCCCCAGCCCTTCTTTTTGATTTCTTAGTGTTGGCTGAAAAATTGAGAAACTTTGTTTCACAGTAATTCTGAGAACAAAGTAATTTATTTCTTTCTACCTAAATCAGGAAGTTGAACTGGTAATAAACTTTTTTTTTTTTTTTTTTTTTTTAAGATAATTTTCTATTGTAGCTTAGATACTCTGTAATCCAAACCCACTGCTATGCTCTCAAATTTCTTTCAACTGCTGCAACTCCCGGAACTGTCTGCCAGGGGCTAAAGCCATATATTATATAGCACTGAAGCTGATCTTTGTCTCACTGAGAAGGCTTTATTTTATTTTATTTGACACAGTAATATTTATTAACTTCAAAGTTCCTCACGGCATATATAATACTTGAAAAATTGCACCTACATCATGGGGGAAGGGGCTTTGTTTTGAAGGAGGCTGAACCAAATCCTAGCCTCGTCTTTAGAAATACACATTCTGTACTTTGATATCTCTAGCAAAGCTATCTGCTGTCTGAATATCAATCAGGACAAACAAGAAAAATGGTTGTGGAGTCATGCAGAGGGATAAAACTGATTGCAACAGATACGTTACTGCTATGTTGCTGCTCGTAACTACGTTACTGCTCGTTGCTTCATACACACTGGAATTGGTTTTCATACGGCTAAATGATTTACTGATCTTCAGAAACATTTCTAGACTTCTGAAACCAGCATTTCCCTTAGCTACAGCCTGAATTTCAGTTTGGTTTTGAGATCTAACAAAGGAAATGGGTCTGTGGATGTCAGTTACAAAAAAGCAGATCTCAATAATCCTTTGTGAGCAAGTGCCTAATAACAGACGTGGTATGAACGGACACCTTCCTCCTCTGCTGCTGAAGCATCACGAAAAACCTACTCTGTTAGAAACAACTGAACACAAGTAGGGTCTTGAGCTGCTCGGTGAAAGTAACGAGGATAGTCCCCCAAATGGAAGAGAAAGTGTGCTTACTGTTGGGTTTTGTGTGGTCCCCGCACCCCCGCCCCATTCATTTTCTGCCCCAAGAGTTTCTGCAGTAATTATTCCTGGGTGAAGGGGGCGAGCATATCATTTTACTGTGGATGGTTACTGAATTAAAAAGAAACTCATAATCCAGGGACAATCTGGAAGTCCCAAATCTGACCACCAAGTGGCAACCAGAGCATACTCTTGTGAAGCCCAGGATTACTTGGTTTGAGGAGTATCTGGACATCCAGGGTTCCTGTGTCCTTCTCAAGTGGTCATTGTGACTGCCTAGTTTGTGGCTTCCTCAAAGAAGTCCATGTGTGTCTGTACAGATAGGGGAACTGTGCTGAGAGGAAGGTGCTGGTTAGTCCAAAACTGATGCCAAATAATTAAACATGACAGCAAGACTTAAGGAAGCTGGAGCATCCAGCACATCTTGAGACTGTCCTCCATATGCAGTCCAGCCCTACCCAGCAATGGAGAACTAGGGCTTTGTGAAGATGTTCATTCACTACCCTGATGGCTGCCTCCATCTTTGTATGTTCATGGTACGTGCCTCGAGGCTGATATTCAGCTCCTAAGGTCAAGAATATTTGTGCTAACTTAGTTTTCAAAAGGTGTGTGGCACCACCTCTATTGCAACTAGGTCAGGAGGAAACCTCAAGCTGACTAATTACAAATAGAACACATCTAACAGAGACTTAGGTGGAGCTTTGATGTCTCCTTGCTCATTCCAAAATTGCAATGGTGCTCAGGTGCCTAAATTCTGTCCACTACTTCAGGTCTGGGTGCTCCAAGGAAGATACATAAGCATAGGCACCTATGGAACACTGTAGCCTGGAATAAAGGCAATTGATGAGTTATAGGTTCTCTAGAGATTAAGTGACACATGAAAACATGTGCATTTGCAGAAATTTAGCCCCCCAAACTGGTTAACTGATCAAACAGCCAGCTTATGACAATCTGAATGTCATGCTTTGGTTATTAGTGCTGGGCAATATTAAGTTCTTAAGAAAAAGTAAGATAGGGTTATTGTTGCAGCACTATCAAAACTATCAAGCTGCAACAAGGTCTTTTACCTTCTCGTACCAATATACTCTTCATGCCAGTCCCTCCGCTGCCTTCTCCTGGTCTCTCCTCACCCAGGGCGCTTGTTCTCTTTCCTCTCTTCTCTCTGCTTCTTCCTCCTCTCTCTTCCTTGGCTCTCAACCGCTGACCAGAACCAACCACAGCTGCACCTTGTCTACATCAGCCAACCCACCGCCCCTGAAGCCAGCCCACAGCTGTGTGTTATCAATCATAATTAACCCAGCTTCATTCCTCTACAGATTATTATTTATTGTGTTTACGATATTACACTCAGACAAATATATATATTTTTAAAGTTTATTTTCTTCATACACTGTTCCTAGCCATTACACTACTGGCATGAAAAAAATGTATGATTGAGAGACTGAAGTTATTACTTTCAAATTTTAGGCTCCTGGATTAAGCATTTTATTGGCCAAGGACTTCCTACGTGACCTTCACTTCACTGGTCTATCTGGATTTCCACCCTTTATCCATAAAACAGAGATGACTACTTTCCCCTACATTACAGATTTACTAGGAAATGTGGTGAATGGAATAAGGTACTTTCAATGAGCACAATACAGAAAAGTTTGGGCTGGAAAGGACAGGTGTTTTAGCTGTCCTAGTAGCTGTGTAAATGAAATTTTGTAAAATGTTTCTTCACCTTACATGTTTTACCAGCAACATGTTCGTCATCAATATTTCTACAGTGGAATGGACTTTCTTTCACAAGTTACAGTACTCTGCCAGTCATTAAGCATTTAGTTTGCACAAAATTTGTTGGAGCATAGCCCATGACACGTTCTGTTCCAAAATGCACCATTATAAACTCAAAGAACAATGCAGAACAGGTTCACTGTGTTCGGTATTTTTGCAAGTGCTCACAAAACAAAATCCTAAAACAAACAAACAAAAAAATCCCCAAACCCACAAACATTTGCATTCTTCTATTATGTTCTTTATAAAATAATTTCTATATGTCTTTTCATGACTCATAATTAGTATTTATTGAAGTGATTGGGTTAAAAAGGCATTCAATAAGACATTAGCTGATTAAATTCCTGTATGATTTCCAGCTAAGAAACCATTTTTCTTAGAAAGAAAAAGGAAACAAAAATTTTTAAAGAAATCCATATTGATTTTTTTCTTCATTTTACAAATAACCACTGTCATGTCTGGAAGTTTCTCATAGTTTGCTCTTCAAACACGGAGTAGGAACATTTCTGTTTGGATTTAATCTCATTAAAACCCCACCACTTTCCTCAAGAAAAAATGAAGGCAAGCCTTATATTTTGTGTAAGGAAAATACTCCAAGAAATCTAGGAAAGTATTTCAGTAATAAGTTAGCAACCTTAGATGGGTGAAGAGAAGTAGAATTGCTTAAAACAAAATATATTTTACTAGGTAATATTTTTCAGTAGCTGTTATTTAAAGTAAAGGGCATTCTAAACTGAAAGATGGGACTTCAAAATCAGAAGCTGTAGCTTGGTGTTTCTTAGCAGATACAGCTCTATCAAAGGTGAGCGTTACCTTTTTAACTCTTTTTTAAGGTTAGTTTTTACCCAAAACTGAGCTGAGAAAAAAAAAGTCATAGGGTCTCCAAACATTCTTTCTAGAGGCTGAGCCTGAAGCATTTGTTTGAGCTTAGAGGACAGATGCACGTACAAACTGCCTGTCCACCCGACAGCCCACAGGAGCTACAATGCGTTGTGGCAGTGGTAGTAACTCTCGGTCAGAGTTTCAACTCTGATTTCATGGGAAGCAGGATTAAGTGGTCCAGTCCATACTCTGCTACTTTTAATAGGATTAGCACATTTTTTCCCCCTTTTTTTAACATAAACTCATTAAGAAGGACATCTAATTCTCAAGGGAGCTCACTGTGGTGATCAGTAATCATCAGTTATCTTAAGGGAGCAAGACTATCATTTAAAGCCCACAGATTCCCAGATTTTCTTTCTTTGTTGTTCACATATTTCACTGGTTTCCAAGAGTGTGTAGAAGCCCATAATGTCAGTCATTATTCCATACAAGTAAGAAAATTTATTCTAAAAAATTACAGTCCCAATCTTGAAAATACTAGCAAATTTATTTAATTGCGTAGAATTAATTGTGTGTATAAATATGTACAAAAAAGTTTATATCCAGGTCTACCAGATAAGATGATATTGTGGAAATAATAGACAAATAGAGGTGATGGTGGTGGCAAGCAGAGAATAAAAGTCATAGCAAAAGGTACCGTAAGAGGTAGCTGTCAGTATAATTTACAAATGTTATGTCAAGTGCTGCTCAGACGTAGGTTTGGAGAGCCTAAAAAGTGTCTGAGTTTTAACTGGGGAATTTCAGGTTTATGTTCCAAGAATAAACATTTTCCAGAAGAATCTGTCTCATTTTTATATGATAGATACCCACACACACAAAAAAGATACGAATACATACTTTATATATAAAACCTGTCTCATGAAACCACGAGGCACAAAGCAAAACAGAGCAACAGCATTTGTCTCTGTTTAACAAAGAGTGGCAACATCTCTGATATCTTTTTACAGTGTGATTACCATGAATCCAAATGCCAGTTGGCGCTCAGCACTCTGCAAGTGGTCGGCCATTTACACCTCTCAGGACTTGTCTGGAGGACAACCCCAAATTTATTTTTTTAAGTGTATTGCAGTGAATATTAGGTACCTGGCATAAGGAAGCACTACCTTTAGGAATGAGCTGTGAATTGTAAAGTGCTAAATGATGCTCTAAACATTTGGTAGGCACCTGGAGAACATTTTGTAGAACTGTTGCACTCTATAAGAGCTTATTTTAAAGCCAAAGTTAAACTTACATGTGTTCAGAAAGAGTTGATTTAATGCAGTCTTTGATTGTTCTGAGTCAGAGATATTTATGTGGAGTTATTCTCCTGCTTTTTATTTAATCTCAGACACATGTTTATTTGGCAGAACAAGGCAGGCTAAAATTTAGCTGAACTCCATGCAGTAGAAGACAATTTCAGGACTCATTCCTTGAGTACCATTATGGTACTACTAGATTTCACCCTCTGGTGCTTTTGAAAATGGAGGTGGAGTAGAATTCAGTAGTGCGTAATTTTGTCTTACTAGTAGGATACATTACATTTTTACCTATTTTGGGCTCAAGTGCAGTTTGGAGAGCAGAACCTGTTCTCAATTTACTCCTACGACCAGGAAGTTGCAAGCCAAACAACGGTGAAGGTGGGAGGAGGTTTGCATGAAGTTGCTTCCCAGATACTCAGGGTGATACTACATATCCATTGAGGAAAGTAGGTATTCCCCAATGTCAGGAAGATCAGGCACACATTTTAACTTTAGAAGGCATTTCTTGAAGCTACAATGCCTTTCCAGACTACTCCCAGGTTGGAGTAACTCCTACAGCCTCTGATCTTACACCCAGACTAGTTCTTAGTCAGACAAGACTACACTGTGCCATATACACCTACAGAACCTTCACTTCAGCTTCACCTTTTCTTAAAAGCCAGGTCACTCCTACAAATATACTAACAGAGCAAACACAACAAATGCGCTTACTATTCATGCAGACCAACTATTCTCCAAGTAGAGCACTTAACAGTTTATCTTGTCAAAATGCGTACTATCCGTTCAATCCGACTACTGTCACCTGCATCTGTACTCCTCCCTGCTGTTTCTCCCGGCATGCTGTCTCAATCTCAGATGCACAGTCCTTAGCTCAGGACATATTCCACATAGGATGGTGCTTGGATTCTTAGTCCTTTTGCAGGTTAGACAGGAGTAACAGAATTTGTGTTCTTTGGTTAATTATGGTAATTCTGTAAAATCAAATAAAAGTTACTGATGGAGGCTGGAAGTGTTCTTCATTCTGATTAGCTGCATTTGAAATCTCTTCAGAAAACAACAAAATTAACTGGAAATTGTTTATAAAAAATTGTCGGGGTACAATAAAATCTTTAGCCCATGTGGCTTGCCAGGGAAATGAAAAAGCTCTCTGTAAAGTGAGTAGTGCACCACAGTGGCTGGTCCAGAGCGACCCTGAAACTGGAACAGCAGCATATGACAGGTCTCCAGTGACACTGAACGAGATGTCACATGACATCCTTACTGTAAAATGAGAGACATTTTTGATACTGCTCAATATGCATTGATCAGGCTTTGCCAAATGTACAGTCTGTGATTGTGGCATCAGTTGCAAGTGATACTAAAGAACTGGAAACATATGAAATGATTTTTCACTCTAAAAACACGCTTTTTTCAAAGCAGGAGTACTGTAGATGTGTGCGGAGAGCACTTGCCATAAAGGAAAGGAATATTAAGTTTATCTCATGAAAATCTTGAGTAATCCTTCCAAGGCTATTGGATCATTGATGGGAAATGACACTCAGGAATGGGGGCTGAGACAGCATTTGACCTCTTTGCAGGACATGAGATTGAGAGCTCCTTCCTGAAGTGTAAAGGCAAGATTTGCCTGCATTCGTGACTCCTTAACTTCAGTTTCTGCAATATGGTAGCATGGGCTTGTTTATAGAGACAGGAGTGTAACAGCGGAGGTTCAACATTTTAAGAAAATGCACGTGTTCCCAGCCAGATGCACAACAGAGAAATGAAGTTTCTTCGTGTTGATTTCATAGATCTCGAAGTTTTCTGCAATTCCAGTGGAGGAACAACTTTGCATGCAGGTCACTTGGCAGCAGCTCATAGCTCTGTGCTGTTGCCCACCACAGCAGACTGTAAGAACATGTGCATGTGGGATTATTGCCTTCCTGCCATTAATACTGTTCTAACAGCCCGAGATACAGGCACAGATCAGCTTTGTGCCTGTTTGTTTATATGCATTGTTTATATGTAAGACTGTGTAATCTTGCGGGTATATGTTCTCATATGCCTTGCTCTTGCTGGGAAAGGGAGGAGGATAATAGTTTTAAGTAAGGTCTCAGTTACCTGGTATCCTGTGCCACTGAATCTTTAGAAAGGTCATTTGGTATCTCAGGGTAAAATTCTGTTTGAGTGAAGTACAGTAGGTTATGGCTGCTGTACCACCCATCGCCTTTATTACACCTACATTAATGCAAACAGTCTTACACATTTCACTTTCCATTTGTACGCTGCTACCTAACCTGTCCAGCACCAGTCAGAGCTGATTAAGTGCTCCAAGCCTACCCTCTGCAGTTCACTCACTGATTTGCAGATCGCTAAATCTCCTCCAGACTGGCACACGTGCTGTATCAGAGCACTGGAGGGTAGAGCTGCATGCTTTTAAGAGCATCAGAGCCACTGGTGAAAGAGTAAGCTTGTGTTAGATACCCACATCTGGTCATCTGAACTCTTAGGTTCCTGTTGCTGTGTTGACCAGGGCTATGATTCAGCACATGGGTGTCTGGTGTGAGAGATCCCTCAGACTGGGATGGCTGCTCAGTGCCTGGCAGGCAGGGCACACCACCTACAGGAGGGGCAGGATGGAACCCGGAGGCCCCAAGGGTAGCAACTACATCTCAGATGTCACAGGATACCTGTCCTTAGAAAAGCAAATAAAGTCACAGATCTCCAGTGAGGCATGTCTCCTCTGACACACACCTCTACATTCAAATATGTTTTTATATACCTGATATTTCTTTTAAAATTTTCTACTCCATCTCCACCTTTTTTATTATTTTTTTTTTTTTAGTTTACTTTCAGGTTATAGGTACAATTTTCTGTAAAATAGTGCAAGCTGTGATTGATTGCCAGGTGCTTTTTCCTTTATTTCTTGATTGCACAAGTGTAGGAGCATAAATACTTGATTCATTTATTCTACTATCTCCCCCACTGATGTCTCTTTGTGATTTGGAAAAAAAAATAATTAAAAAAATCCCATAAATGCCAGAAATTACAATCCAAACCCCGTTTCTAATTTGAATTTTTGAAACAAAAATGCTTGCTGTCATTTTGGGAAATAGGAGAAATAGAACAAGGATGAATTAAGGCATATCAACAAGCTGTAGATCAATAACACTGGCTCAGCACAATGGTTCCCATTGCCCCAGGTTATCTGGCTTTCACTGTCTTAAATCACTTTCCTTAGGAAAAATATGTACTAAGAATGAAAATACCTGCAGGTCTGCATCCAGGACATTTAAGAATATAATAAGAAAGATGCTCAAATACCCAAAAGATTAACTTCATGCTGTCAGTGTCAATTATGCTGAGTCTCATTTAGTGAAATATATGTGAAAAGCATTAATTTAATAAAAAAACATATGGTCATGTGGAAATATTATGTAGCTTTCCTTCCAGTATCTTTTCCCCCTCAGAAAAAGTACAATCCCTTTTGCCCCAAAGCATCCTTGTCTTATTTCTGGCATGAATTTCAATTTACAATATCAACACTAAAGGAAAGTAGTTAACATGTTCCTAATGATAGCAGCAAAAAAGTATTATCATTTTTTCTGGATATGAACATATACTGTGAAATTGATTCTTTCATCAAAGACTTTTCATTGTAGGTTTAAAATAATGATAACAGGTGGATTCAAACAGATGGGAAGAGCACGAGTTATTAGTATTGGAACAGTGCACTAGAGAAAATGTGTTGTTGTTTAAGCACTGACTAATTAACAACTCATTTAAATAGTCTTGGTGCATATGCTTCAAACTTAATAATATCCTGCAAAAGCCAGAATACCTATGGATAAGGTTTACAGGTAAAGATCCCTTCCCAGGCCTTTGGGAAGCAGTTTGGAGATATATTTCCCTTGGGAAAGTAGGGAACAAAAACCTCTTTAAGAGAATGAAATGCTACTTAGTGCATATAGGCTCCTGTTCTACGTGAGACTTGTAATGACAGTTCTTCCTTGTATCCCTGACAGTTCCCATCCATGCACACCCAGATTAGATGTTATTCATGTTTAATTCCAGCCCAGTCACACTTCTCAGGTTCATCTCACCTACACAGGCATCTAAAGATCTTACATGAGGAGCCTGGCCACTGAAGACAACACACATCTCCATAGCTCTCCCTGCTTCTTGCATTCATGGAAACGTTTAGGAAGATTTTAAGGTGACATTTTACTCAGGAGGAAACCTAAACAGTACTATGTGCTAGAAGATCCGTTTATAAATGAAACACTGGTCGTGAGGATTAAAGCAAATTACAAGAGAATTTTCCCAGGTGTGATGACTAGCTCTTCCCTGTCATATAAACTATCTACAGACCATCACTGCTAAATATCACCCATGAGTGAAATCAATTGATATCCCCCCAAAATCCACTCTTACATAGGTTAGGACTAATGTTACAGTTAGCTCAATAGAAAAGATGACTTTTTAATAACGACTTTTGGAAGCTACTGCTCTTTACTTGGTGAAAATAAGAGCAGCCTGACATGAATACATGTTACCAGATCACATGATCTTACATTTTATGAGTCTCATCTATCACTCCTAGGAATATACATACGATACACTTCTTCCTTGGATCTTCCTGGTGGTTCCCACAAGGCGAACCTAAACAAGATGCTATTTGTTGTTCATTCCCACTGCGTTTAATGTAATACTTAAGTGCACTTCGGTATTAGTGCATCTACTTTGGCATTTTAAATTAGGTGTGGACATTCTGGTTAATATTGGATTCATACCGGGATGTATTTAGCTCCTTCATAAAACTTTAGAGGAGCTTTAAAGGGGAAAAAGGAACCGAAGTGTCCTGCAGACATCACGGGCATTGTCTTGGAAGCATCAGATCTCAACACAATGAAGGAATACTAGCTTAGGTAGAAATCTTACATGAACTGGGACATAAAACCACAGCAAACTGTCATTTTAGGAGTGTTGTATTGTCCCTAAGCAATTTTTTATTTGTTTATTTATGCACACGTTATGTTCTCTTCTTACTAATTGCTGCTGACAAATAGGAGTTCTGGCTCTGTTTTAGGTAACAGCTTTTGTCAGCAGGCTGAAGGGCAGAGATTTTACTGAGAGGTAGAACACAGACTAATTTTCCCCCAAAGAGCAATGATGAGGCTATGTGGCAATGCTACTTCTATTGATGGCAGCATTACCTTATTATGATGGGAGTATTTGTACAAGAAATTGATAACAAATGTTCCTGAGTGACTGGAAAACGCTACCGGCTGAATGCTGGATGCTAAAGCAGCAGCATCACTGCTGTGAAACATAGTCATTCCAGTAACTCTAGCAGAACCCTCACTTGCTTGATTTATCAAGGACAAGATTAATTGTTGTTGGAGAAAACCCTGACTGCATTGCTTATAGTTAAGTTGGTCTATCACATCTCAGTTTATATGCACGTTTTTAGTGGTTAAATGAAGTCTTTTAGTTGCAACTGAAATTGCTATTGAAAGATTGATCCAGATTATTTTATCGTGCTTTCTTAAAAATTGCACAGACATTTCTCTAAGCAAAATTAAGAATACATTTAGTTATTCAGCTTAAAAGTGCATTTATATTGTAAGCTGTCTAACGAGACAGGAAAAGGTAAACAATAATCTGTAACAGTAATGTCTTAAAATTTAGTCATGTTGGTCCATTTTACTGCATGCAGTCCTTCAAATCTGCCCCTCACCTCTTGCTGACTTAGTCTATAAAATGAAAGAATTGTATCTACTCCCAGGCTTCTGAAGATTTGAAGATAAAGAGTTCTAGGGATGACTTACTGTCGAGTATTATCTAAGTTAATGGATAATGAAAAGAACTGTGTCACAGGACAGCCCAGAGCAATAGGTTTAGCTTACTCACAGTGTTTCCTTCTGAGGCGTGTGATAAAAGCTTCATTCCTCCTTTCATAGATGAGGAAAGATCACATTGTCAGCGTACCTTACACATCAACACAAAGCAAAAATCAGATCAGCACAAAAATAAACATCATATTTCCTCGTCCACATCACCTGTCAAGTTCTCTCCCAGCATTAAAGACACCTGAAAGCCAAGGGAAATTTTTTACCCTTCTCTTAGTGATTTGCCTTAGGCTGGAAACTGGTCTATACAGAGCTACATCTTTCCTTCTGGCAGTCTGGTAGACATTTGATCAGTCAGGCTCTGCCTCTCTGGGCTAATTACTAATATGGTCCCCAAAATAAAAAAAAAAAAAACAAGAAAAAGAAAAAAAAGTTCTGATGAACTGATCCTATTTAATGGGAAAAGCCACACCTGTCCCCTTACAGCCCCAGAAGATGCCTTGCAATTATCTCCACTCTTTTGTTGGCTGATTTCAATGGTGAACTCTGGGAGGTGATTTGGGACAGGAGGGATGTCCAACCCACTTACAATACTGGCAAATCCCTCACGTCTCAGCAAGGCATGAATAGATGAAGAGAAATTAAGAATGGGTGCTCTCTACCGTATTCCCTCCACAAGGATGCACTACGTAAGCAATCTAATTCTATGGACATAAACCAGGATCAGTACTCACCACTCCTTGGGTAGAGCTTTGGCTCTTAACGCTGAATCTGTTTGGGCTGTGTTCATCACAAAGACCCTCTTTCACAGATAGCTGTGGGGTTAGCAGTACCGTAGGCACTTGCACATGCCAAAGCTCTGAGACTTTGAGTCCTTACAATATTTACTCTGGAGTCCTAAACTAAGAGAGGACAATGTAAGTAAGGAGGTGTCTCAGTGGCTGAAAGGGAATTGTAAGTTCAAGGAAAGCCCTGGAAAGCTACCTTTTGAAGTACAGAGCACAGAGTTTGTGAAATAAGTCCAGCTAAGATGCAAGTATCGAAAAAACTGCAGACAGCAATTTCTATTGATGGTTTCTGTCTGGTTCTTGAGAATATCAGCCATTCCCTGGGCTGAGCAGTGGCTGTCTCTGCAGGAGACACCTGTACAGGGAATTTCAGGCTCTGAGAGACATAGTTAGCTGAACAGATGAAAAACCCAGAAGCAGGCAGCAATTTAGTTAAAAAGGAGCTCCTGATCAATGATGTGCTGGAGAATGCATGAAACAGAGTCTCCATGGCTTCCTATGTGTGAATTCGTGGTGAGGGAGGTGGAATTTGCAACTTGTACAATGGTTAGAGAGAGTGGAGTTGGCTCTAGGGAGTATAGACACCAGCTAAGAAGCTGTTCAAGGAAGCAGAAGGGATGAGGAGGTAGTTATTATTTTTATAGACAAATTAATTATACCTGGCTGGTCTTGGCTCTGGAATCTCGGTGCTGATTCTGTTCAGTTACTCCAGTGGTCCCTTGGATGGCACTGGCCTATGCTAAATAAACCTTTATCAAATAATCCTTAGGACAAGGACATGGGAATGAGCAAGGGCTGGGAAAACTTTTCAAATAGGCATCTTTCCTACAGCCCCTCTTGTTGGAGTGGGAGGGCGAGAGGGTCTGAATGCTGTGGCTGCTCCCTCCAGGAGGGGCTCTGTGTGATATTTACTGCATGCTTGGGAGTATGCAAAGAGCCCGACAGCTGTTATCAGCTTGGACCCACTGCTGTCTGTCTACAAGCTCTGGTCATTCTCCCAACTCAGATGTTTCACGCACCTGTTCAGGACCGAATGGCTACTTGTGTTGTTTCTATATATGCACTTGCTGGGAGAATTCCAGCTGGGAGGGGACAGGTAGTCCTGTATCTGTGGTTCCTAAGGAGAATCTATCTACCTTTCAGTTTACACACGTCAGCTACAATGTTTAAGTACTTTCTTCACTTTGCAAGTGCATACGACAGCCTCTGAGGGCAGTTTTGGGATGTTGGTTCTAGAGATAAATGTGTGTTTAGTATGCTTCAGCAAAGCCTTCCAAATTTCTTTTCTCTCCATTTCACTTGTTTCCCCCCTTCTTGACATTGCCTGTAAAGACTCTGTGAAGCTCTTAGAGCTAACTCTGAAAGGAGCACAGAATGAAATATCACAGCACATCTTCACTCATGCAGAGGATGGCCTCTTCTGTACTGCTGAATTTGCTTTGTGCTCTTCAGATGCCTTAAGTCCAAAAAAAAGAGACACCATAAAAAATCTACCAAGACTGGAAGAAACCCCACAGAAGCACTCAATTTTTATAAAAGAGATATCGAAGCATTTATCTCTCAAAGGTTTTGTTATTATACAGTTTATCTCCCCCTCTCCCTGAAAGCTTTCGTGGAGTCCTTTGGAAAAAATGAGTCACTCTCACATGCATCAACTTTCAGATACTTTTAAAATAATGTAACTTTTTTTTTTTTTTTTTTTTTTTGGTGTGGGAACTTCTTAAAAAAAATGTTTTGTGTTTGAGGGATTTTATACACTTAATAATCTCAAGATATTTTTAAATACTAGGACTGTCTAGTTTTTAATTTTTTTTAATTCCTCTGACTTTCTGAAGGATTATCAAAAATATCCATTAATGATGCACTGAAGTGGAAAAGACATCACAGGTACAAAGAGGTACATCAATGGAAAAGAGAAACACTTTAAGATTTTTCCTTCTTTTAACAATTTCCTATAGACAATCTGATCGTTCTGTGAAGCTGCTATTTGACATTGAGGAACAGTGAAACACTGAGTGCTGAATGAATTACTGGAGACTGATATGTAAATATTCTTACCCTGCATCTTGCTTAGTGTGAAGGTGTCACAGAGCATCTCCAGGCAGCACTTACGGATTCCTCCTGGATGGCTGTATTTTTAATAGTGCCAGGCATTTTGGTTTACCTGTGTTTAGGGTTAAGTATGAAAATGTTTATCATGTGATTATTTGTGTCCTGCTCATTAAGTCCTAAAATACCTGTCCTCACTTCTTCCTGCTCCAGTGCAGCTTTAATTACCATGAGGTGTTTTGCTGATTACTCCAGTGTGTTTTGGTGGACAGGACAGACCTGATCACCACGAACAGCATGTTGTGTCAGTGCAGCGTTGCCGTGGCGGCTGGAGTAGTCAGGTAACCGATGTGGAACAACAGACTATAGTTTGGGAGGTCCATGAAGTAATTTAACATTGCAGACATCTCCAGAGGATGCTGGTGTCAAATATGGAAATCCCTGCATTCCCTTGATTCGCCTCCTTTCAAGCTAAACCATCCTTCCAACCGCATGGTTTCAATGCACTTTGAGCTTGAAACTTCACCATTTCTGCACACACTGGAAGGTTCAACAGTTGCCTAAAAATATAACAACTTCTACTTATTCCATCTTTAAACTTGCATAATACTCAGAATTCCTGTAACCTACTTCTGCCCATGTGGAACTGGAAATGTTCTGGGGAAAAGAGGGAAGTAGGAGGCGAGGGCAGGGCAGGGCAGGGCAGGGCAGGGCAGGGCAGGGCAGGGCAGGGCAGGGCAGGGCAGGGCAGGGCAGGGCAG
>JAVJGJ010000014.1:5949117-5968757 GCA_035590215.1 Microhierax caerulescens | reverse complement strand
GCCCCATCCCTGGCAGGGCTCAAGGCCAGGCTGGACGGGGCTGGGAGCAGCCTGGGCTGCTGGGAGGGGGCCCTGCCTGTGGTGGTGGTGCTGGAACTAGGTGAGCATTAAGGTCCCTTCCAACCCAAACTATTCTATGATATGAATCTATGAATCTATGAATCTGAAATGTTAGATGTTTCCATGTTTCACATTTGCTCACTTTTTTACAGTTGAAATGTTGGCATCATAACAATTGTGCAAGTGTGATCTGTCTTGAGCAGTAGAAAACTGATACTGATCATAAAATACTCCAGATAGATTAAATTAATAGAAGAAAATATTTTGCAAACTACTTTCCTCCCTAAATTACAACCTTTTGAAAGATAAAAACAGTATAATGCTTTCTGCTGTAGGTCTAATGATAGTCTCAGGATTGCTTCACATCTTTTTAGTATCAATAGATACAAAAGGACATGTAATTAACATATTTCCTTTCTCTTTTGAATGAAACCAGAAGCATCCTGACACAGTAGGGGAACATAAACCCAAATGATCTGTTTAGACTTGTGTGGGTTCAGCAAGGTATATATTGAAGCTCATTTTCTAATTAATGTGACAGTTGCATATCACACTTCAAGGCACTGTCCCAGTGGATTTCAGTTCTCTGTGGATCATGGATAAAGAAAAAAAAAGGCTGATACTCAGATGTTGAAAAATGTTATATAGTTTTTCATTACGACTGACTTATACCTATCTACACCTGCTGAGATTTTAATATATTTTAAACCAGAGTTCATTAAACCATTAAGAACATAGACAATGAAGGTTACATGGCCTTACCACACGATTAGATAAGGATATATAGATGGTTACATTGTGACAAAACAAGTAGTTAAGTCTACAGTTATGCTGTTGCTATTTTCCATCAAAAAATATATGTGGGCAGCACCCCAGAACATTCCCCCCATTCTGGATACACTAATTTATTCCCAGACTGAACACAAAATTTAAAAAAGCTTATGTCACAGGGTGTGTTGCTGGCCAAATCTCCAATCATAAAGAAGGATTTCTATAATTTTCAGCATCGTTATCCAGCCTTTATTTCCCATCTTGAGCAACTATTTGACATTGTGGTGACCAGGGGTTTTGGACCTCTGGGTGTTCCTGTCAACCTCAACTATTCTGTGATATGTGATACTTCTGCTCAATGCTTCTTTTACTGGGTTTTTACTTCTAAATCAGAATAGCACTAACAGCTAGCTGACTCAATATAAATGTCCTTATCATGGAGGAGCCAAAATAGAACTAAGCAAAAAACTTTATTTTTACCCCCCCCTCCTTTTTTTTTTTAGAGAGATTATTTGTAGCTCTGAAGCCTTGTCTCTTGTTAGTCATGTCATTGTTAATGATCTGGTTTTACATTAGATGGTTTAGATGATTGTCATGGACAAGAAGTGCCAGGTGAATGTTCCCGGACACTCTCAGCACTGTCCTTCTGCCACTGAGAGCAAGGCAGGGTGCCAGCGGGGAAGGAGGGACCCCCAGGGACTCAGCTCTCTCCTGCTGCAGAATGATGGGGACGGATGTGCACTGCTGGAAGGACAGCAGCAGCCTCAGGGCAGCAGGAGTGCTTGCCTGCAAGAGGAGGACAGAAGGGCCGTCCAGCCCATCTTCTCCAAACTCACCAGCCGAGTGGCCATGTCCACCTTCGCTGCCAGAGGAGACCAGTGGTGGCCACTGTTTGGGACCAGCCTGCAAGAAACATGGTGAGCTTGCTGAGCAGTGGCACAGCAGAAAGGGCCCCCAGCAGGCCGCACTGACCCCTGGCGATGGTGGGGAGGTGGGAGGTAGGAGGTGGGGCTGCCAAGGGATTTGCTGTAGCCAGTGACAAGGGACATGCCCAGCAGGGCAGGGGAGACTGGGACACAGGGACCTCCCGCCAAAGCTCAGCCTGCTTGGCCTGAGGCACCTCGTCTTTGGCCCTTTACCAGTCTCTGCAGATTGCTGGTGTGGTGTTGTCACCTGGTTAAGGGGAAAATGCGGAAGGTGAGAAGTGATGCACCTGATGCTGGGCTGTAGAATCATCTGGGGAAGAGTGGGGACAGGAGGGACACTCATGGCGTTGCCGTGCCACAACTCAGATCCTTCAGTAGGAGCTTGATGGAACGCAGCTGGGTCACCTGGACTTACTCTGCTCCTTCTGGTTGCCTGTGCACAGGGAAGGGGCAGAGAAAGGTCTCTGTGAGACCCAAGCTGCTTTTTCTCTCTCCTGCCACCCTGAAAAACACTTCCAAGTGGCCCTGAAACACCCAGATAGCACCCACGAGTCGAGCGGAGAACAATGGCAGTGGTGAGGACAGGGCTGGGCAGGTGCTGGCTGGACAAAACTGGGCAAAGCAGTTCTGCCCCAGAGCTCCCCGCAGCTGTGGAGGCACCTCTCCCAACCTTGGGAACAGTGTGTCCACATACAGCAGTGTCTGGAGCATCCCTTCCAGCATGAGCACAACCCCCCCAGGCTGAACTGCCAGGCAGGGCTTACTCCAGAAGCACGTTGACCCAGAGCTCTTTCAGCGCTCATTCTGCCAAGGGCAGGAGAAGCATCACATGGGACATGCTGGCAGGGATCACACCAGTGTCATCTACAGTAGACCCTCCTTCTGCAGGTCTCTCTGGCACTGCCATGGGAGTTTAAAAGGGCATATTTCCTCCAGCCAAAGCAGCAGTCCAAATGGAGATGCTCTGTGTTGTAATGGGACAGGGAGAAAGAGGACGAACCTTGGCAACAAAGTTTCTGTAGAACTCCATCTTTACCTTTGTTCTGAATGACAACTTTTAACACCAGCTTTGTTCTTTGATAATTTTCATCTCCTTTAGCTTGAAGTTGGACCAGAAACTGAAGATCCTGCTACTCGTTAGCTATGACAGCGGTTTTGCAACTCAGGACTCATATTTAGCTTCTCTATTTCTGCTTAAATTTTGCTGAAAGATGACACAAAGTTGTAGCCCATTACTAAAAGTTTACTTTATCAGAAAGCAAAATGGATGCTCTTCTAATCTTAGTCATCTGAAAGTTTGATGTCCAGCCTACATTTTAAATTTTTGCCCATCTATAGCTAGCAGAGAGAGTTAGGCACCTTCAGAAGGTGCTTTATCATCAGGTAAGTAACTTAAGAAAAGTTGGGAAAATAACTTTTTTAAAAATATGTTTCCCCTTCTCCATTGACAATGAAATTCTAGACAGTCAACCTTGGGTTAAATAAGTAAACTTTACCTTACTAGGTAGGGATTCACCTAACTTGGTGTGTCTGTAGTATATACATTGGGCTATTCATCCTGAACTGTGTTACGATTCAATGCAGAAAAAAAAATAAATAGAAAATTTAGGTAGCAGCCATCTCTTCATAAATTAGACAACTGATATAACTCAAATGAGTCATTTATTACACTCCAGTAGTTCAAATTAAAGTAAGACTCTCAGATGCAGATATGTATAGTGTAAATTTCTAAAGATAGAGGAGGTGAATCCAATTCCAAAATTTGATCAGATGAATCTCACTCTGTTGTTACAAGACAAGGATTCTTTGCAATTTTTGTAGATAAACCTGCAATAAGCTATGTTTCAGCTGTTTGAAGAACTATTGATCGCTAAACTGCTCTTTTCATTAGCAAAAAAAAAAATAATTTTAAAAACCCCTTACATCTTCTCAACATCATCACTGATTTTGATTTTTCTATTTGAGTTTCTCTATTTCTATTTCTATTTGAGTATTTGACTCTCTCACATCCATAGTGGCTGCCTTGGTTGTTTTTTCTTTGCTAAACCTAAATACTTATAGACTGTCCTATTTCTTTTTTCCTCTCTCTATACTTACAGCAAAACAGAACTCTTACAACTCAACATCTTTGTGCTCCAGGAACACAAGTGGGATACAGTGGGAGCTCTGCATGACATCCGAGTTAATCCCACGGTGATAAGACCAATATCAATCCCCACTTGTGATCCTTCTGAATTAGTTTGGAATAGAGAGCATGTTAAGAAAGAAAGCAAGCTTTTATTTACACATTCAGCTTGCTAATCAGGTTTGATAGGAAAAGGGAACTAGGGGGAAGAAAAGCACATGACAGTATAATGGGAACAGTGATGAAATATTGTATTTGTGGTTTGTTTAGTTGTTTTAGGGGGGGTTGTTTGTTTATTTTGTTTTGGTTTTATTTGGTGCAATATAGTAGTGATTCTATCAGGAGCAGAGCTGCTCTACTGCAAAGTGTTTCTGAGTGGGATCTGGCTTTTTTCCCCAAACCCCTGGGTTGCCCACAGTACAGAATAAAGTATTACTTCAATGAAACAAACTGAGAATTTTTGGTAGAGTTTTTCCTTTGTCTTGACAGAAGTATTTATGGCCTCTAACCCACAGGATGCACTTTTGTTGGTACAATACATAGCATATTGTATTTATCATCTATACCATACTTACCTGTAAACTGATCAGACAGTGTTCGAATCAAGATGCAATTGGAAGAAAAAAAATGGCTTTTTTGTACTAATTGCTCCAATTCCACCACATATGTATGCCCATTTTTATTTTTATGTGCATTTACAGAAATTGAATCAAACTTACCTTTAGTGCAATTTTACAAACCCAAGGAAAGTGAGATCACAAAAATTAACACAGAATTTGTCTCAGAAGTCACATAAATTGGGAATTGTAATTTTTAACTTTCTAGGAGTTGGGAGAAATTAAAGGAACAGCTTAGGACCTCACAGCAGATAAGTGCCATTAGAGGGATTACAAATCAGAAGTGTGAAGTGTGCAACCAATCCATTTTAACCTGTGTCTTTTGTTCTGAAATTTAAAACATATTAATACCAGAATATCAAACAATGTTACACAGAAGCTTCTAATCAACCAGCACATATTTTTCCAATGTTTTTTCCAATTCAAAAAAACTGCCACAGGCAACATTTGTGTTTTTCCCACCTTTTCTGAACATATCCTTTTCTGTTCATTTTTCCTTTTCTGTTCTGAAGGAGCTTGAAACAGATGGTTGTAGCCAACTCCATAATCATGATGCAGAATCTGTGCATGTAGTTAGTGAGTCTCTGTGGAATGTTACTATAGCTACTATATTTCCATGCATGTAAGCTACAGGTCATCCTTAAAAACAAAACAAAAATATAGCATAATATAGAGATATAGCAGAAGCAGGTGCTACCCCCAAAGGAAAATTGTCTACCCTACCCCCAATTCCCACAGCATCCTTTCCACAACTAACTCCTTACGGATTGCTTCGCTTCTCTCAGTAACCCTCTTTTGTTGTTTCCTCCCTCCTCTTTATTGTATGTTTGGGTTTGTGCAGGGTTTCAGAGAACTTTTCTTCAAGGTAGAGTGCTTTACAGCGTTATGAGTTACCAAAGTAGAACTTAAATAGATGAAAACATGGGCAACACTTGACAAAATACTCAAGGATATTTTACAGTTGTGGAATGTTGTTCTTTTCTCTCTTCCCCTCCTACCAATTGCTGAAAACTGCTCCACAATAACATTGTATTAAGAAGTTTCTTCAGTTGAAAAAGCGGATAATCAGTCTTCTAAATTCACGTTTAGGCACACTGATAGAATAGGAAGAAAATCAAGCTGTGACTGTGTCTAAGTATTGACTATGAAATACCCTACTGTTAGATGAAAAGCCTGGAGATATGAAAATCTAATATTCTCATATATTTAGGAAGATTTCTGAGCTAGTAAGGCTGAAATAATTGCAAAGTTCATATTTGTAATTTTAAAATTTATGTTTTCAAGTCTGTCATAAAATTAGAAAAGTTAAATTACAGAATCACAGAATACTTGAGGATGGAGGGGACTGCTGGAGATCATGTAGTCCAACCCTCCTGCTCAAAGCTAGAGCCTGACAGCCAGAGCAGGTTGCCCAGTGTGTGCTGCTCTGCAAATCATCACAAATGAGTGGTTCAGGTTAAGTTGCTTAAAGAATCACCAACAAGTTATGAGAAAAAGAGTTTTAATGAATTTGTGGGACAGCGATTTCACAAAGTTCAATGACAAGGTTTACTCTATTACTTGTTACATGGATAGAACACGCAAATAACAATCAAATTAGAAATGAAGTTAAAAGAAAAATCAAATGAATAAAGTAGATGCAATCCTAGTCTCAAACTTGGACAGCAGATTATATTTAAGGTTATATAGAGAGTGAAGTTTTATTCACAGTTTAAATTTGATCACAAAATTGTAGAAGCACTTAATCATCAATTAATTTAACATTTACCAAGCGATTCAGTAGCATTTATCACAATTATAACAGTGGTTTGATTATGGATCCAAAATTCTAATACTTATACTGTATTGGTTGTGAAGTATTTAAATGAATTTGCTACACACACAGACAAAAAGGAGTAGGTGTATAGAAATAGATGTACAAATACACAAAGGCATACCTATTAGATACCTATTAGAATTTCCTTTCAAGTTCAGTGAAACGCTCATGTTGAATGCCTTTGCATTTCTCAAAGGGCAAAAGGCTGAGCTGCAAGGAGCAGGGGCAGCAGCCCAGGCTCTGCAGTCAGCTTTCGGCAGCAGTCCCCCTAGCACTGCACACCTGGGAGTTAGCCAGCTCTGAGCAGCATCCCACTCAGAGGGAGATGCTGGCTGCAGCCTGCGGTGGTCTGGAAGAGCTCAAAGGGACTGACTCGGACCACTGTTTATAGGTTCGGAGATGATTGGCTTTAGTCATCCGTAAATTTCCATCTTGGCCGCTGAGTTGGTCATTTTTCAGTGGCAATGGTGCCATTCCACTCAGGCTACCGTTTGGGTCAGGAATGTGCCCAGGCTGTCAGGGGATGGCCAATTATCATTTTCATTTCCAGCTTTGCCAGCCAACAGGAATTCCTGATACAGGTAGTAGTGTTCCCCACCTGGGTCATACAAGAGTTTTGGTACCAGCAAGGGGTGCCTAACCATCCAACTCACTGCTCAAACACCAGGGACAACAGGGATTCCTGAGGTTGTAGAGCAGCCACACAAATACATTCTACAATATGGATTTTAACTTTTCAATGAGAATTATTTTAAAATCTGAAATCTAATGTGACTCTTGAAATTTCATGCTGAAGATAACATTTCTCCCTCACCAAAAACTCCAACAATGAACCATATAAGATGAAGCAATAGCAGGATCTGACAATTCAACTTCTCAGTATAACATATGTTACGTTTTTACATCATGCTTGAAAAGCTGCCTTTAGTCTTCAACAACTTCCTTTTGCAAGTTCAGCTTGATATCTGAAAGTTTAGCTAAGACTCCCTCCATTTTCTGTCCCAGTGTCATACTGGCCACTCACAGGAACCCTCCAATGTGCTGACGACCACATGAGCTTGGTTCACTCTGTCGTGTCCTCCCATTGTCCGTGCATTACACACTGTGGGTGAAGTTTTTTTGATCAGGTAAAGCAAGTGAAAACATACCTGAACCAAAAAAATTCTGGGGGTTTGGTAGCTCCCCCCCCACCCCCAGCCCCTTGCTGTTACCCACAAGTTCTGAGGTTTTTCATGACACGTATTATAACCCTTTTGCTTATACATGATGTGCTTGAGGTACCTGCCTCCTTCCTTGCATTTCCTTTTAGCTCACTGCCACAGAATTGATGAAGAAGCTGAAGCACAATGTTTATGAGACATAACATTTCCACAATAAAAGTTGTCCTCTTCTCTTAATTGCAAAACAGCAGAAGTTCTATGCTATTGCTGTTACTGTTGGTATTACCAACAGTTGCTGGTATTACTGTCTGTACGTTGAGTGCACCAGACATTCCTGTTCAGGTCCTTTGACAAACCACCCAATACTGTTTCATTGATCTTGAGAGATATAAATTTTATTAAATATATTGTACATCATCCTCTTCCACGAAGAATCTCTACTTCATTTCCATCGGCAGGAATGAAAAATACACTAGATCTATCATAAGACTTTGATATCAATATAGTTACATTGTAGTATTGTCAGATAAGGCAAGAATTATTGTCTAAAAATGTGGCAGAATCTTGACAATTTACGCAGCGTACTTCTGGAAACAACACCTGCTCGCTATTACGTTTGCCTGCAACGATGGCTTTAATGATGTTTTGCTGGGGGACCTCAAGCTGAGGAATTATTTAAGGTCAGATTTCCAAAAGTATGACTTAGTTTATGAGCTAAAAAGGAGACCAGCTATTTGAGCTGATGTATCTCTCTCCTATATTCTTCAAACTTAACAGAAGTGCAAAAATTCTTAAAATTTGGCTTTAAGTTTCTTATGGAAGCTTATGATTTAATTTAGAACAACCTCTGAATGACTGCACACAAAGGCATAAGAGCCAAGGATTCCCCTATTGCGAACCGCTGGAGTACAGAAAATTCTGTTATTATTCTTACTCTTCTGTAATTTTTTTTTTTAGATGTCTCCAGAGCATGCTACAAATTAAGCTATATTTACTTCTGTGTGGGAAATGCCAGGAGAACCTCAGGTTGGCACTCACAGAAATTCTGCAAATATTTGTGGCCTCTTAGATACCTATCTGTACAGACAGATAAATTGCATCAAGATCTCCAATCTACTGAATGGTAAAATATCAAGACTTCTTTAGACAATGAGCAGGAAGGCACCAAGCACCTGTCCATAAAAAAAACTGAGTGCAGGAGTTTAAGGGAACATTTAGGCCATCTGTACATGACCCTTCTCAGTCACCAAGGAAAACAGGGTCTGATTCAATGTTCACAATGTTTTATTAATGACAAATTTTAAATGAGCTCATTTCAAATTTTGAAAGCTCAAGGAAAATTCTGGATGCAGTGATTTTTATTTTTTTTTATGTGGGCGTGGTTTGTGATGGGCTGTATGTGGGAGAACTTTTATTTGCAAAGCAGAGCGAGATAAATTTGAATGCTGAACAGTGCCAAAGTGATAACACACTGGCATAGATCTAGAACATCAGCACTTGTACAGCAATAAAATCTTACCTTACAAAGCAGAAGCATTTGTTGCCTTTGAAAGTTGTCAGACACTAACTGTGCTCTCAAACTTTCTCTCCCTAAGGACAGATTATCTAATTCATAGCTTTATACCATTAATTCTTCTTGACAGAGAACAACCAGCTGCATAAAATATTTGCAAATGTTCACTACACTGTCTTGTTACCAAGCAGTTTACTCTGCAATAGTATTCATTTTCTAGACGGTACCATCCATCAGCGTCCGCAGATCTCAAAGCAGCTGAAAAGGAAGATAAATGTTACCATGGCTGTTATAAAACTGGAGGAAAAAAGTGCGGCAGATTAGAAGACACCTCATAACTGGGAAATACAACTGTAGCCATCTGAATTCTGTCCGTTAGAAAACACTATGAAGTAAAAACCAAACAACTGACCAAACAGACAAACCAAAGCAGTGACAGAAAAGCTTCTTTTAGTTGCTAAGGAAACTTTCTGCACCAGGCATCAACTCATCTGACTTAAAGATCATCACTTGGGCTTGAGCATCTGGCTATGTGTTTCATGAAACCTCCAGGATGCCATTAGCGTGTGAGTTTACTAACTCAGAATAACAAAAAATAACTAACGGTTTCAATAACACATCTGGCTGATGAATCCATAGAAATTTTGCTGTCAGACAAAGAAAATGGGTGATTTTTTAAAAGAAGTTCAAGATAACTTTACCTGTCATATCAGATTTTAGATACCTGATTTGCAAAAAAAGTCTTTTTTTTTGTTTAATAAATTAGATCAGAGCTTCATCTCCCACTTCACAGGGAAAGTTCCTTTTCATCAAGCTTGGTCCTGGTAGTATTCCCAGCAACATAAAATATGTTTGCAGGGTTTAATACAAGACTGCATACCTGCTGGCAAATGCACATACTGTGTGTAATATTCTTTTATGTTTCATTATGCTTTTTCATTGCAAGTCTAACAAAATCTCTTCAATCATTTTTCTTTAATTGCATTTTTTTCCCCAAAATTTAAAAGTGCAATTTTTTGTTATTATAAAACAGAAGGTAGCACACTGACCAGTGGACTGTGCTTCATATGTGAAATTTCATATGTAGAGTCCAAAATGTACAATTGTTTCTTGCTTCTTCGTGAAAGAAAAAAAAAAAAAAAAAAAAAAAAAGACTATAGTGTTTTTATTTATGGTGGGAAATTAACTGATTTCATTCACCTTTTGTTTAAATCAATAAGAAACATCCTGCTGACACTACAGTGAACAGACTAGGCCAGTTCTTGGCTCTTCTGAAAGTCACAGCTTCTGGCGTTTATTCCATTACTCACATTTTCAATACTAAAAAGTGAACGTAAAGAGAAGACTTTCACTGAAGATAAATTTATATGAATTCCAAATATAGCACTGGCCAAAATATAGTGCTATGTTTCACTGAATTGTATAGTATGTATATAAAAAGCACAGGTGATGGTTTTGCTGTTTGTGCTATACTTGGACCATTAATGAAATAAAAGGTGATTTTACATCAAGACTTTGAGGGCTTCCAGAGATTAGCAGTTTAAATAAGAATGAAAGAATGCAAGAAAATGCACAACCTTGCTAGAAATTACTGATTATTGCTTAGAAGTTAATGAAATAAATTCAAATATATTTCTTCTGATGTGCATATATACCAAAACAAAGACAATCAAAATGATAAAATTTGTCTGTTTTCTTTTCAAATCCCCACTAAATCAGATAAACAGTAGCGATTACAACATATTACATGTTTTTAATTGAAATGCCTAGATGTTCCAGTAAGGTCACACAGTGCTGACTAGCAAAATAAATGAATGAATAAATAAATAAATAAATAGATAGATAACTAAATAAATGGGGCAGGGTGGGGGGGTGGTGGCTGGTGGTGGAGTTGGGGGTGGGAATTGTCATCTGCAGAATTCAAACACAGACTTGCAGCAATTGCTGCCTTACCAAATCTTTCTGTGTCAAGTGACACTGAATAAGGTTAGGGGGGAACAGAACTAGTTAGTGACAGTATATCCCAGTTCTGGATAGGAAACATTTTTGGGGAAATTTATCAATTATATTGAAGAAGAAAGCAATTCATTTTTTTTGTAAAGTTATTTCATTTCTTTTGCCAAAACTCTTGTCTGATGTTAGTAGCTAGGTAGGATCAAGTTCTGTTCCATAATTCATAGGACAGCCTGGAATTCCCAGATTTGGTGGGCATAGCACAAACGGTAGTCACAGAATGGCAAAACCCCTGGTGAGCTTAGGGAGTGAACTAGCAAACTTCATGAATTCCTGTTTTGATCTCTAAGCTAATTGATTAGAAATAAAGCATGGATTAATGCTTAAATATCTAAATGGCCTGGTTTTCAATATCAAGAAAAAACAGTAAAACGTATGAGAACTGTATGTTAACCTGTGAACAGTTAAATAAAAGGGAAGAAGGTTGTATCATGGAATAGTGATGCATCTTTCAGAAATCATGGCATCAAGGGTACCAGAAGTTAGAAAAAGCTGATCCTTTTCTTTAAACTATATAACACAAAAACTAGTATGATAATTCCATGGAAAGTTATGGAATTGTGGGCTAGGATCACACAAAACTCAGATCTGCCTGTCGCTAGTGCTTTTCAAAATACAAGGTCCTATTATTTTATGTAAAACCCACAAAGTAATAATATATAATGACACATAGCCTCCTCAATGACGACTTCAATCTTAAAACATTGGTTAATCAAATATGGATTTTGAAGATATTCAAGCATAGTCCTAATACAAAATATTGCTGTGTTCTTGCATATGTTACTTCACCATTTCTTAATCTTGGGAAACTGTACAGTGACCTAAACAAACAGCTGTCCATAAAAGTCTTTGCAAAATGTGCCATACACCTGTAATTGGTTCTTCATGAAAGAATACGTTACCATCCTCTTTATATTATTATATTTCCCTTTAATCTTGAAGAATTAGAGTAACTGGTCGGATTCATCTGCTTAACAGCACAAAAGGGAAGCGGTCCTTGTTTCATGTCTCTTGATAATGAGTGCTATCTTACTGCAGAGAAAAGAAATCTTTGATATGCCAGCCATTCTTCAGAAACCTCCTGCCTGCTCATGCATCACTCATAGGAACACTGTCAAGACCTCCAGGCAAGGATTGTTCATTCTTTTTGCTGTTTTCACTTTCTAAATGATTTGCAATGTAAAAAAAAAACCCAAACCAGAATAGATTAAGAGATTGTGAGGGACAGGGAGGAGTTAGAGGAGGGAAGAGAGATATTTAGACCTGGTACGTGATTTTGCCTTTGCAGCAAATATTTTAGAGCCTAGATTATAAAATAATAACCGGAAAAAAAATCCAGAGAATAAAGACAAGTCTCCCTACATGTCCTCAGATTTGTGAAGCTCTCTGTTCACAAATCAGAATTGTGTATCCTATGATGATTTGCTTCGGATACTTCTTTTAGTCATAGTTTAAATGCACCGTAATTCATACATAGGTTGTGTAATGGCCAATAGAATAAATAATAGAAGGGATCATTTTGTTCATCCTGGTGCTTGTCTGCTCTGTAGATAGCACCAAAAAGGGCAATTTGCAAAATTTTGAGACAATTTTGTGAACATTCCAAGTTAATGACATCACAAGTAATGCTACTTCACGTACAATAACATGGAAACACTCCAATGTATTTCACTAATGATGGTTTTGGGGTTCAGTTCTTATTAAGCTCTGCTGAACAAAGCCCATGACCTCACTAGCAACAGAAGCTTACTATTAAGTAAGGTCTGATTCTAGAGGGATTTGCTATTTAGGTGTTGGCTTCCTCATAAACCCTCATTATCTTTACTTGTTTACTAGGGAAGCTAAAAAATAATTTAAAAAATATATTAAACATAATTCTCTTCCTACCAATAGTTCCCAGTTTCTCATGAATCCCTGTACAGATTCTTTTCTTTTCCTTGAACTATCCTATATTTAATATGGAGCAGGTGTCATATCTAAAGTGTACAAGATTATGGGTAAGGGCAAAGGAGCAAAGAAATGTGAAGTTACAGCTGTTTCATATTTGTGAATTTTATGGAGCTAGAGATGAGAAATGATAGAATTTATTAGGATCATGGCATCGCTCAGATTTGAAGGCACCTCAGGAAGTCTCTAGTCAAGACCCCTGCTCAAAGAAGGGTTTTCTGCACCAGGATGCTTTGTCTAATTGGGACTTGAAAATATCCGAGGGTGGAGATCACACAACTTCTCTAGGCAACCATTCCAGTGCTTTATTATCCTTGCAGCAAAGATTATTTTCCTTATATCCCACTAGAAACTCCCTGTTTTAATTTAGGGCATATTTTTTTTTCCCCAAACTTAGGGCAGAGGATGGCTTTGCCATTTCAGTAACTTTCTCTTTGGTAGTGCAGGGTTCTCTCTGACCCTGTCTTCTCCAAGTTAAACAAGCCCAGTACATTGGGCTCAGATGTGTTAGAGCTAGGGCCTGATGCTTCTGCTAAAGGTGATTTTGTCCTCATGATGAATGCTGGGTAGTTTAAGAAAATTTGTCATTTGTAGAATTCCATCATTCAGACGTAGCAGTCAGGAAGTATCAAGAGGAGTATATAGGTAAAGGACTCATCACCCAGATTATGTTCATTAGTACCCAGTGGGTACTAATAGCTCTTGCTGGCCTGAATCAGCTTCACTGGGGCCTCCACCCACACACTTTGCACAATGGTCCCAGAAGCTCCATATCACCCATGCCAGTCCCTGCCAGAAGGGTGTTGTAGGTATGCCTGTGTCCAGATCTCTCACAACCATGCCCATGCTGGGCCATGGACCCAACTGATCTAGACTCTGACCTGTGGATTGACTTCATGGACTGATCTTAGACCTGCCTCGTTAGCATGAACTTGCCTAGGCTCTTGGTTGAACCTGGTAGGATCTCCAGATCTGCCCTACTGACACACTGGGGCCTGGGATGGGCTCTGGCTGGTGAGATCCATGCCCCACCAGCCGTTATGCACACTAACACGGACAAATGAGCTTATTCTGTGTAGCATCATTCATCTAGATAGAAGTAAGATCTATTCTGAAAGGAAGCGCAGCTGAAAGCAGAATTGTAAAAACAATTATAATTCAGTAAAGCTGAATCTCTTGTTTGACCAAATTGTAAAAGTGAATTTCCCTTCTTCTGAAGGCCAGTAGAAATCTATCCATTTTCTACAATCAAAGAATTTCTAGTAAAGGAGACTGTGATAGCATGTGTCCATGCTTTAGGGTGTCTGGTGGGACAGCTGGTGGGACAGCTCTAACACTGACTCAGCATGTGTGGGAGTCAGCCAGGTGACAACACAAAATTAGTAATCGGTCCTCTGGGTAACAGTTAAAAGCTGCAATAATGAAGTGTTAGGTATGTGGCACCTGACAGGATTCCATCCACAGAAACTATCCTGGCCTAACCATGGGCTGGTAATTAAGCCCCACGCAGCCGCTCGCTCACTCCCCCCCACCCAGAGGGATGAGGAGAAGAGCTGGAAAGGAATTTAAAACTCGAGGGTTGAGATAAGAACAATTTAATAATTGAAATAGAATAAAAATGAAATAACAACAATAACAATGATGACATTAACAGTTGTAATGAAAAAGGGGGAGAGGGGAGAATAAAATCCAGAGGGAAAGGAAGAAAGAAACGCATGATGCACAATGCAAATGCTCACCGCCCGCCGACCGATGACCAGCCAGTCCCTGAGCAACTGTCTGCCCACCCTGGCCACCCCCCCAGCTTATATACCAAACATGACATCCCATGGTATGGAATATCCCTTTGGCTAGCTCAGGTCAGCTGCCCTGGCTGTGTCCCCTCCCAGCTTCTTGTCCCCCTCCAGCCCTCTGGCTGGCAGGACCTAAGAAACAAAAGTCCTTGACTTAGTATAAAATTACCTTGCAGCAACTAAAAAGATCAGTGTGTTACCAACATTGTTCTCACATCAGAGCCACATCACTCTGCTAAGATGATAATTAACTCCATCCCAGCTGAAACCAGGACATCGTGTGAGTTTTATGGCCAATGAGGTTTGTGCAGACCCTCAATTTTAACCACGAAGCTTAAAAAAATTAATCAAAGTTGTTCAAGGGAGTATCTCAAAGGCACAAGACATGGGAAATGTTTGTGTATCAAGGACAAAGTGATCAGACAGCAAGCAGAATTCATGTTTTCATGGCATTAATGAGCCACCACATTAATTATGTCAGAATCTGCATAAAGATTTGGAAGCAGAACTAAATTGTGGAGGGGAAGACAGCCACAAATCTACCTGAGTAGAAAAAATGCAGGTGCTCCAGCACTTTCTGCCACCTTGATATAAATATTTGTGACTGGTTTGTGGGAAAGGAATCCATTAGTTCATCTTTTTCCAAGGACTACAACTTTCTGCTGCTTCAAGAGCATTAACATTATATTTGGCGACTAGCAAAAAGCTCGCCTAGGACCTTCTTTAAACTGTGTGTTATTATTTATACATACAGCAAGCAAGCGTACATTTTTGAGGCTTTGGTCTGGCAGAAACAGCAGTTATTATCCATTATTCTGACTGGGAATGTGAACAGAAGCAGTTTCTAGAAAAGCTGTCTTTTCCTTTCAAATGCAAGCAGCAGGAATTAAATCAACTTGCTTTACAGAGCATGGACACTGCTGATTTTAAGCAGCAGAGGAAAATGTCAAAGCAGCTTAAATCAGGAAAGGAGCCACCTTTATGGCCAACAGATTCAGTACACTGAGAATAACGGTGGAAGGCAGACGTTTCCAGAGAAAGTTCCCTGCTTGTGATCTGTTGAAAGGGACAAAATGTTAACCTCTATGAAAGGAGAAATTCAGCAGTGAGGAATGAAAGTGGAAAAAAAACCCCACCTTCGTCTGACTAATTTATTTTAGAAATAGATCATTCTTGGAGATCTTGTTTATGATTCTTTGCTTCACCAGGCTAGTCTCAAGCAGCTGAAGACAAAATGGCTTGACACAGGAAAACATTTCTTTAAAGACATGGTTAAAAATAAATTTAATTTATAAGCTAATTAAAATTTGTGGGTTTAAATTCTCAGGAGGCCAATCCAGCGTTCAGAGAACACACACTGCAATTTTAGTGTCGATATTCTCTATATTCGTGCCTAGTGAAGTAGGTGAAGCTTTGTGTGAACAAATAAATTCACATGTTATCATGATCACAGCCTCTGCTGTGTTCTGCCAGCTCATACACGCGAGCACATCTAACCCGATGTCCTCCTTACTAATCCCTGATGCTCTTTTAAGTAACCTTTTATCTGATTTTATCTATTTAATGGCATTGCGATCATACAAAAGATATGTTACTTAAATCCAGCAATCTAAATATATTATATCACTACAATTATCTATTTAAATCACACTTCCAACAGCCCTGTGAAGTTTGCTTGATGACTTATTTCCTAGCATATTATGCAGACTGACATTGACTAGACAAGATTTTTGTTCCAGTGATGACTTCTTTTAGAAAACGTTTTAGGCTAGTCAGCCTGTAATTGCTCAAATCATCCCATTTGATCTTTTAAAAGTATATAGAAAGCTGCTTTTCTTTCAATTCACCTCAATAAATTAGCATTACAGTTCCAAAGTCTTTTAAAAAATTATTGGTTTCTAGTTAACTGTAAAACCAATTTTACAGGGTATAACATTAGTAGATATCTTTTAGCTTTTTCTTTTAGCTAACACTGGAACAAAATCAAATGATTCAACTCGCATGAAATCCTTATTCACCCTCTTGCCAAACACATTGTGTCAAACACACAATGAAATGAATGTTTCTGCCTTCTCATTGTCTTATCCCCCTCAGCTAGTAATGAATGTAGGCCATTGCTAGGATTTATTTTGCTTCTGTTATGTTTAAAATATGGACATTTTATTCTTTATCACACGATTCATCATGGACTTATCAGAGATATTATTCATATTCTGTATAACTTCCCTGCATTGCTTAACCATTCATATATAATTTAGTGTGATCAACTCCCATCTTTTACCCCTATTTCAAGATGATTTTAGTAATTCCCTCTTACGGATAGGTAACATCTCAAACAGCATAGCCTTTTCTGTAACTCTTTCATTAGAACAATTATTGAAGCATTTTTTAGTGCCTACATTCATATAAATTATTCTATTAAAAGTGAGTCGGACCCTCTTAGAGTGCGATGGTCACACGTAAATACATCTTCAATTCTGACCAAGAGACTGAGTAACAAGGATATCCTGCATCCTTTGCTTTTATATGCTCCTTGGATGCAAGCTACATTTAGAACAAGAATAAAAGTAGTGTTTCCACCTACATCTGCTGCAGTTTGAAATTTTAAGTATGGCATTCAATTTGCCGGACACAGCCATAAGCAGCAGATCTAGAGATTCCAGGCTCTGAAGCAGCCATTTCCACCAGGTCATGATCCATAGACTCATTTAGGCTGGAAATTACCTTTAAGATCGTTGAGTCCAACCGTTTACCCAGCACTGCCAAGTCCACCACTAAACCATGTCCCAAAGTGCTACATCTACATATCTTTTAAATACGTCCAGGGATGGGGACTTAACCACTTCCCTGGGCAGCCTGTTCCAATGTTTACTTATCTCATCCTGATGTTGGCATCTAAATAAGGCCAATTAATTGTGTCTTAATTTGCTTATTTATTCTGCATTGATTGTAAAAGAAGACCAAGATGGCTGACAACATGGTATTTCATGTGAATCCTACCCTGTTTGTATTTGCAACTACCACAAACCAACACAAGGAAAAAAATAGCCCATTTTAAAATCTAAACATGAGGTGCAGATACTCCAGCCTCTGGGAGGCTATGACTGATCATGGTAAGGTCCGCTTTAAACATGAATAGTATGAGTATGTGTATACATAATATAATTACTTTCATTGTACTCTTCAAAGTCAGTATTTAAACAAGAGGTATTGCTAGGCTGATCTGTGCAAAGCTAACAGTAAGAAAGAAAAAGAATTACTTATTTACCGTGAGAGGATGGTATGTATTGCTGGTGCAAGGAGGCAGAGTTTTGGTTGAGTCAGTGAACAGGATTGTTCTAAAAAAAGAAAACCTCTGGAAAGCTCTAATAATTTTTGTCCTGTAGTTCTCAGGGAAGGATTAAGCTATAAATTCAATTTAATTTTAATTGCTTTAAGTCTCTAAGGAACCAGTACATAACAAATGGAGTCCCAGAGGTGAAAGTGCTGAATTGGTCCTAGCATTATGTTTAAATGAAACACATAAAAAATTGCTAATTAGCAAAGGCAGAAACTGAAATTATTTAGTTTATTTAAACTGAGGCAGTTTTGAATGCAACAATTATCTCATTATACTGTTTTAATACTGTGGAGATTTTTACATTTGTATGTGAAGAGGAGCCGAATGCTTAAAACAAGGAGTAAGTTCTTTATTTCCACAAGAGCAAATAAGTTATCATCTGCTTGACCTATGGCACAGCAATTAAGGATGCAGAGCTCAATTGTCTAGAGAGATTATATAGAATTCATTCATTGAGCTGGAAATGTTTAATTAACACACTAATCATAAAAAGAACATACATTGTTATGGTTTTGTAGAGTCGTATAGAACCTTAAGAGAATATACTCATTCAAAACAACAAAACAATAACCTATATTTGGAGGAGTTGCCTTGACAAATGCATCTGTGTCTGGGCAGTCTTCAAGATTCTTCTGTAGTGAGACTGGGTGAAGTTTACCAGTCAGCAGAAATTTTGGAATTGTCCATTGAGATCCAGATGTTCAGAGATTTGTGATTTTAATGGGAGTTAAGTATTACTGCGCATCTGATCCCACATTCAGTACCATGATGTAAGGAAGGGAGGAGACTGGAGACTGGAGCAGGAAGTGGAATTGTGTATGTTCCTGTTAACGGAGCACATTAATTATCACCTTGTAGTACACTTCCCGCTAAGCAGAAGTAATTTGACGGCTACTTACCAACACTTCCTTATCCTGTGTGGAGCTACCTTTCCTTCCCATCTTTTCATTCTTTACATTGACTTTAGGTTCACACATGGAGGCTTGTTGCACATTTATAGCATGCACTTCGACAATTACAAGCCAAAGTATATTTAGCAGTAAATATTGACAGAAGACATGGTCGATGATTTTCAGAGTGAAAGACATAATGAACCAGGTTGGATTTTTAGCATAAATCTATAGGCACATGATATTGTCAGATCTTACAATTCTATCATGGATTTCGTGACGGAAGATGCTCATGGATAAACAGTTGGAACACATGCATTTTGGAGATTATATAAAAGCGGCAGGGGGGAGAGAAACACAAGGGGGTAATGACAGCATCAGTATAGGGAGGAGAGAGAGTTATCACAAACAGCACTAGAACTGTGTGCTTGTTGAAAGAGAGAGGGTAGTGGAGTTATAAAACCAGTGGAATTGTGTGTGGGTGTGTGGGTGGGGGTGTGTGGGTGGGGGTGGGGTGGGGGTGGGGTGGGGGTGGGTGGGGGTGGGGCGGGGGTGTGGGTGGGGGTGGGGGTGCTGTTGGGGAGGGGTCTGCAGGAGGCGGGGCGCCTGCTGTACATCGGGCAGAACGAGTGGACCCACGTGAACTGCGCCCTGTGGTCGGCCGAGGTC
>JAVJGJ010000014.1:5919291-5940783 GCA_035590215.1 Microhierax caerulescens | reverse complement strand
TTTAAGATGGAAGAAATACAGACAAGCTCTCATTTTCCCTTCTACCAGTTTTAGTTTTAAGGGACTGAGGCAGTTTTTTTTCCCAAACACCCATAAACACACTTCTGTGCATTTGACTGTCTGATGGCTTTCTCTGCTTCACCACTTGAAACTGTGACATAGGAACATGCTTGTTCAGCAAATTGTTATCTTCTCTGATTATAAAATCTGGCTGCTGGTTTTGAGGGCTATTATATGAACCAAAATAGTTCTGTATGACACACTTGCTAGGGCTTAATTTCACCTTATGGAAATGATGGACTGTGAACCTAAATAAGCAGAAATATTCCACCCAACAGTTTTGATCCTGAATCTACTTTATTTACTTATGACTGATGGCTTAACTTTGCTATCACTTTGAAAAGTCTCACTTTCACATGTTATTCACCGTCTACTATCACCCTTATTTACTTTCAGAGTAAAAATACACCTGCTCTCTCCTCTTTCTTCTGGTCTTTTGGCTGCAGGAAGGTGTTTCTAGAGAAGTGGGGATCAAAACTGAATACTTTCTTTTTTCATCTGGCAATGCTGATGGTGCTGGTGGTGATGGCCCTTTGCCAAGAGTGGGGATATAGGGTGTGCATTCCTAAGCCCCAGACTACATACACACTTTTCCCAGTGCAGAGTGCTTGAATGTTGGGCTAAACCCATTTGTTTTGTCTGTTCTCCTTTCACTCTGATGACACTTCCACCTCCCCAGTCCTACAGCAGCTGTCAGTGATGTCTCTTGAATGTTGAGAGCAAAATTTGGTCCAACTGACACAGTTGGGCCTATAAGACATTTACTGAACCTGGCTCTTGCTGCTCTTAAGCTCTTGCTTGTCCACAGCAGTGGTGCTTTCCCTTTGTCTCTTTACCTTGCTTAGAAGTTGATGGTGTTGCTCAGCAATGTTGGGTTTGACTCACTGTGCTCCTGTTGAAGTTTAGAAGAGCTGAAAAGGTTCCACCTCCTGGGTTTTGAGGCTGCAGCAAGCTCCTTAGAAGGTTAGCTTTTACAGGCACAGACACTGAGGAAAAATATTTTCTGCTTGTCTGTATTTATTATCTCATATGGAAGGAGAGATTACTGCAGTCCTTCTCTATATTGCCAGAGGTACAAGTTCCTAAATTTTCCCATAAACTACCACTCACAGGTTTTCCTCATCAGTAAGTTTCAGGGATCCTTAAGTTCCCCCTAGACAGATTTTCATGGTGTTGCAGGTTGGGAGCTTTCTGCTTTATTACACTGCTTCATAACATATGGAAAGAAATATGGATTACAAAACAAGAGGTGAGATGAAGTGGAGACTATGCCATCTCCTCATATGTTGTGGAACCTACTGAACACCCCTTAACACCATTTTAATGCAGGGAAAAAACCTCAAAACCCTAATGTTTTGAGTGGCTTGATTTCAGTTCAAGCAGAAAGACTAATTCAGAGCTGTGATGAAGCCTGTTGGGTGCCAAGCATTCCAGATCCCGGGGCTGTCCTTGCAAGTACCCAAGCAGCTGCTGCCACCACCTGAACCCTGTACAGTTCCTGCAGCCTGCAGCAGATGCTGAGCACTCCTTACCCACTGAGCCAGAATAACTTGGCCTTGCTCATTAGCTAATGTATATTTCATGTTAAGGGGAATAAAAAGGAAGAAAGAACACTGTGAATTTGAAGATCAAAGCCATTAATTAAGGGTTTCATACATTTTGTCTCAAGGGCCCAGAATTCAGGTCCTCATAGCAGTTATGTATTTGACAAGCCATGAAGTGGTCTGATGTTCATGTGAAATTCTTTGACAAGTCTAGACAAACATGGGTGAGGAAAATTAATGAAAGAAAATCTCCTTCAATGAAATTAAGAAGCTTATTAACTCAGCAGCTTTGGGGAAATACTTCCAATCTAGATGGACACCTGAAAAGAGTCCCATCAAATTTTCATAGATGCAATTAATTCCTTCCATTTAGAAACACCCAATTAGAAGCTTCCAATTAGGTTGCAACCTGTAACATTAAAGTGCTATTAACCCTCTAAACCACTGCTAATGAGAGTAAATATTTAACTAGAATGAATAAATAGCTTGATCTGAAATGAAAGCTGCTTACCTAAGACAAATCTTTTTCCCAGGTACCAATGTGAACACTCCTTTTTTCCTACAGTCCTGGTTGTAGATCATATACAGCTGCACATTGCAGCACAGTGCTTTGCAGTGTTAGCAGGGCCAGCCTAGCATAAGCCCGCCTGTGATCAGGGGCTGGGCTGCTGTGCCTTTTGGGGGCCCCACTAGCCACCAGCTGGTGGGAAGCCTCTGCCATGGCTGGTGTGGACATCTCTGCACAGTGTTGTGTTATGCAGCTCAGCTGTACCCTTCCTGGGTCTCCAGCACCATCCTTCCTAAGCTTCCTATCATTTCAGAAACACTTGAAGACCCGGATAATTTCTATGATCCCTCTTTTAAAAATACAAAAGTGACTCCTCTGAGTTTATACCAATGCTGTGGACAGAAATTTTCCTCATTGGTGAGCTGTGCTTCAGGTAGTAAGCAAAGGCTCTTCTTCATGGGGCACATTGTGTATTCAGAGTATTCAAAATAATTGTTAATGGATTCCTGCTCTTTTCCTTGCATATAAGGTGTGTAGAAACAAAGGTCTCAGCTCAAAGACTAGCTGAAAGATTGTCATGGTTTAACCTTGGCTCGTGACTAAGCACCACACAGCTGCTCACTCCACCCACAGTGGGATGGGGGAGAGAATCAGAAGGGTAAAAGTAAGGAAAATCATGGGTTGAGATAAAGACAGTTAAATGGGTAAAGCAAAAGCGATGCATGCAAGCAAAGCAAACCAAGGGATTAATTCACTACTTTCTGTCAGCAGGCAAGTGTTCAGCCATCTCCAGGAAAGCAGGGTTCCATCATGCATGTACAGTTACTTGGGAAGACAAACGCCATAACTCTGAACGTGTCCCCACCCCTTCCTCCTTCTTCCCCCAGCTTATATACTCAGCATGACATCATATAATATGGAATATCCCTTTGGCTAGTTTGGATCAGCTGTCCTGGATGTGTCCCCTCCCAATTTCTTGTTTCCCTCCAGCTTTCTCACTGGCAAGACCTGAGAAACTGAAAAGTTCTTGACTTAGTATAAACATTACCCAGCAATAACTTTCTCTGAGAATTCCGTACAGATCCACATTCCACCTGATATGTCTTGGAAAGCACAAATTTTCTTGCTGACAAATAAAAATTTAGAGGAGTCTGAAGACAACATCCCAGACATGGTATTAAATGCAGTAATTCCCTTGGTTTGGGCATCTAAGAAACCAGGAAAAGCAAAGAATGTGTCTCCTATTAAAATTCATTTGAAGCCTGAGGAGAAACTGGTAAGGAAAAAACAATACTGTATCGAAATGGAAGCTAGGAAAGGGTTGGAACCAATAATTAACACCTTCCTAGAACATGGACTGTTGTGAGAATGCCAATGTGAATATAATACTCCTATATTGCCTCTAAAGAAACCCAAGACTCATGAGTACAGTTTGGTCCAAGATTTAAGGGAAATAAATTGGATCATTGTAGATATTCATCCTGTGGTGCCAAATCCATATACACTTTTAACCACCATACCTGAGACAAATGCTTATTTTACAGTTCTGGATTTGAAAGGTGCTTTCTTCTGCATATCTGCTGCTGAGCAGAGTCAGACCCTCTTTGCCTTTAAATGGGAGAACCCGACCACCAGAAGAAAAGTGCAATTATGCTGGACTGTGATACCAAAAGGTTTCAACAGCCCCATTCTGGTAATGTATTAGCAAAGGAACTGGAGCCATGGCAAAGTACATATCCCAACATTACTTTGCTTCAATATGTAGATGACCGATTGGAGCCAATAATAGAGTGAGCTGTTTGGAAGTAACTATTAGCTTATTAAACCTACTGGGACTTGCAGGTTACTGAGTTTCAAAAAGGAAGGCACAAATAGCTCAAGAAAAAGTTCAGTACTTAGGGTTTCAAGTTTCAAAGGGACAGAGAACTTGGAAGTGATCAAAAAGAAGCTATCTGTCATATAGCAGTGCCAAAGTCAAAGAGAGAGCTACAAGAATTTTTAGGAATGGCAGGATGGTGCAGAATGTGGATACCAAACTTTGTACTAATGGCTAAGACCTTATATGAAGCCATAAAAGGTCCTGGAGAACTGTTAGAATGAACTCCAGAGTGTTGGAAAGGTTTGGATGAAATAAAAAGGAAGTTGATGGAAGCTGGGGAAGAGTCAAGAGGTGGAGTTTTTGGTGGACACAGGGGCAACATATTTGATTTAAAATCAAGCCTTGGTGCCCCTGGAGGGAAACTACATCATGGTAAAAGGGGTGACTGGTCAAAATGAAAAGGCATATTTTTGTAAACCTCTGAAATATAAATTAAGAAAACAATGGAATATCCATAAATTCCTGTATATGCCCAACTCCCCAAAGGCACTTTTGGGGAGGGATTTGTTGGAACAGTTGTTGCCTTCATTAAGGCGTGACGACCTGGTTCAAGAACGGCATGGTGACCAAAACCCAACCCCAGGCCGCTCGGGCCATCAGCACACAGACACCAATGTGGTGGACGGCAAAATGGCGTTTATTGCTAAGTGGTGCAGCATTATATAGCTTAGGTTTACAACGTCACTTCCGTCTGCTTACGTCATAGGCTAAATGCTATTGGCTACCTGGAGAGAGGGGGCCCCTCAATTTCCGTACAGCACGACATCTTCCGACCGCCAGGCCCTAACTAACTACAACACACTACAGCCCATCATCCTTGATTTCTTTCCTCCTATCTACGTCTACAGTCAAACAGTAATGATGGAAAAGACTAAATCTGCTGACATTCGGTTACAATTTTCATTTTTCCTCAGCTTCCAACTCCCCAAACACTGCAGGCAAATATCTTCAGGCTCCAAGTGTGAAACATGAGGTACGTGAATAGCTTGAAATGATGAAAAACTTGGGAGAGGTTCACAAAGCCAATTAACTGTTGTGTTAGTTTCCTATGACACATGACTATGTCAGTTATCAGTCTGAATGCTCTCTAAATGACAAATAAAAACAGTAGTTAACCATCCCTTGAGGCTTTTGAGGTTTTATGAGAGAAAATAAAATAGAAATATATGTGCTTCTTTCGGCTGTCATTTGAAATATCATACTGCCTCACAGAAGTGCCATCTGAACACGCACAATGCAAGGGTTATGAAGTACTACTTCCCGCTTAAAAGGATTTACAGTGTAAATCAAGTGCAAGCAAAAATTTCAAGAATTGAGGCGTCTTCCCTGAGGTTATGCTACCTTCCAGTAGCAAGAAAGGAACTAGGGTTTTGTGAAGCTTGGCCCTGCTCTGTTTCTCCAAAACACAGGCTTCCTCCTGGAGACCTGAGCATGGAGACCTCTTCCTCCACATGGGTCATCGCTCATGTGCAGCTCAGAAGGTCAAACCAGGCAGTTGGACTTCTGACTGTAAAGGAATCAACCTTGTGTCAAACTCCTCTCAGTGGTGACAGAATGATATCTGACTATAGCTTTACCTTCTTTGCATTTTTATAAAGGGAGAGACAAATGATGGAAGAGAAGGAGAGAATTCTTTAAACTGTATGATCAGCAATATTAATCCATCACAGATTTCATTACATGTGGCTTCCTAAAGAACTACAAATGCATACAACTGAATGTCAGTACATCTTTACATAAGCTGTAATACACTCCTCTAATCCAGCTCTTTTGAAGGTCAGCAGGGCTATCATGTGTAAATGTAGAAACAGAGAAGCATCTGAAAAGGTTGGGGGGGGACAGTTGTCATGTCATGCAAAAACTTGTCAAAATTATTACAATTTATTAAAAGTCAGTAACAAAAGGAGGCTTATTTAGAACCCTGAACCTATTCAATCCCATTTACAATGCTCTTAAAAATTCTTACTTTAGTTAATGGCCTAAAAAATAGGCAAGACACCTAGGGTTTTTTTTCAGCTTCCTGCTCTTCCCTGCAACAGACACACCGATACAAATGATAGGCTTTTTGCTAATCAGTGTTTACACCACTTTTTTCCCAGTACATGTATAATTTGTATATAATGCTATAGTTCATAAGCTGTGTATTGCAGCAGCACAAGACAGCCGTTTTCTAAACAGTGGATTCTGATAGAAGCTTTTGTCCCCAAGTGCTTCACCAGCAGAATGAGACAGACGGCGGCATGAAACCAAACAATGTGTAAACACGATGTACCCAGAATTAATGAAGTATTTAGTCATAAGGTAAATAATGGAAAAAAAATAAGGATAAGCATGGGGGGAAAAACATATGGTTTGGGATGACATTTTAATAGAGATGAGGAAAAGTGACATAAGAAGCTGTTCTGTTATTATTTTGCCATTTCTCTTAGTGTAAGGCCTGGGGAACTAACCATGCCTGCAGCAGCACCTTATTAATGCTACAGGAACAAAATAATCAAAGAAGACATCCCAGGTCATTCGACTCCTTGCAAAAGAATCTGACTACAGAAGACATTTTTTGATCCGGGAGGATGCACAAATCTTATCTACCACCAGAATGAAGTTTCCTGTAACAGCAAAACCGAGTAAAGAAACATAGGACACTTGTTAAAGTAAATCAAAGAAATAGTAATTATAAACAAACATATATACTGTTCTACCAGGCGTGGACAGATTAAGGGCACTGAAGGTATTTATGATGGTGCTATTAGCTGAGAATTTAGAGGAACAGAGATCCCAGATCAAGCAAAAATGGTGCTACAAATAACAGGTGACTTGCTAAAGGCAAAACTAAGAAAACGTAGTAGGTTTAGGGTTTACATCACAAAGTTTTGACTATGTCTGAGTTAGCCTCTGTTGCCTGTTCCTGTAGATCTCCATGGCCAATGAAAAGATTTTTAAATATCTGCTTTAGGGTGATAAGGTTAATCTTACCACAAAATTGTCCATTTATCTCTGGGCACTATAAAGAGGTGAAAATTCAGATGTATAAATCTGTACCTGACGAGCTAAATCCCATTATATATCTCCTGAATCTTGGGTTGATGTTAGGCCAGATGGCCAAAGAGACTTTCAAAAGTATCTGGAGCCAAATCGAAACTGCTCCAGCGCTAGAGTTCTCCTGCAAGACCACGAGAAGAGTAAGAGTCTTGCATGTACTTAAATGCTTTACAGGCAGCATGATGCTTCTAATGTGTACTTTTCTTTTGGAAGAGGTAAGTATGAGGGATGGCGGATATGAGGATCCTTGACTTCTAGATGGAAGAGTAATAACAGACTCATCATTTGGTCACAAAAAAAAAAAATATCCATTAAGCTGGGACATGTGAAACAAATAGAGAGGGAAAAGAAATGATCAATAATTCTTTAAGCTGCAGTTTCCTCCTGGGAAACCCACCAAGAAGTAGTAGGGGAAAGTACGAGGTAGATCAGCTACACAATCCTGCTCCTAGAAATGCAGAAAGTAAAATGTGTGACCTATGATACTTCAACAACAACTGGAGCTTTGGTTATTCAGTACATGCCTTTAGGGAAGGCATGTTCTGTATGACTGTATCTGTTTTCTCAGCTAAGTGCAAAAAGAAATAAAATATGGCTATAAGAACATGGCTATACTGTAGAAGAGACAGTTGTCTTTCAAACAAGCATTGGTCCTTACTGCACAGCAAAAGGATTTCTTGCTGAGCAGGTCCTAAGAATCAGAAAAAGCTAATCTCAGCGTGCTGTAAAATGACTTTAGTGCAACTAAACACGAAGTTCACTTTTAAATGATTCCAATGACGTGCCTGTGGCATGAGTTGATTTAGGTAAGGGAACAGATTTGTGGGAGGGTGGAATAGCTGAGAGGGAACAATATATTAAAGTTTTGATTGATGTGTGGCAGCCTGCCTATTAATTTGGTATGTATGTACATGTTAGCTGAATGCACTGTGATTGCTTTGAGATAAATGAACAAATGATGCCAACGTATATCAGTACCTATTTGCAATACTCATGCGCTTTGCAGAGTGTTCTGCAAAGCTGACAGGCTGAAATTCATTCATAAGTGTGCATATCGACAGGAATAGAATAGGAACATAACAGACAAAAAATAATACCATCTGTCATAGCCATCTTGGAAGGTAAGAAACACAAGAAAAACTCTGTGCCTAATGATTCAGTGACAACATGGGTAATAAATATAGAGGCTACTGCTGCAGACATCTCTACCTGAGCAAGAGCACCAGGTACCTTTCATTCTCAGTGTTAAAATATAATTTACTCATATGCACTGTGCCTGAGATGTCATCAGTATCTAACAGAAGAAAAACAGTAGGCAACTACCCGTAGTTAGTGAGATGAGTGTCGTCCTTGTATACATAGTCTGTTAGGAGCAAGACCAAGGCTGGTCTCAAAACTGCTGCAAGGACAGGACAGAGTAAACTAATTTTAGTGGTTGATAATGTTATTTTCAAAGAGCAAGAGGACCCTTCCTCCTGAGCATAAACCCGTTTCAAACTGCCAAACTATGACGGTAAGCCTAATTACTACATTTACACAGACGTGCAGTGATGTCGCTCTGTTTCCTTTAGCTCAACTAAAGGAAGGGAGCAGATAAACACTTTACGGCGGTGCCACTGTTAGAAAGCACAGCATGGAGCAAGCTGTCCTGCTCAGACTTAGCAAGCTTGATAATACGAACCCATTTCAGAAATAAAAATATCATCTCTTGGAAGTGTGCCAGCACAACCCTGCACTGCATTTTCCAAACACAACACTTGGGAATTACTTTGCTCGGTTTGATTTCTCCCAGCAAGGTGAGTGTAGAGGTTAGGTCTGTAGACTTGTGGGGTTCATGGTCTGAACAGAAAAAGTGTGTTAACCACCGGTACCTGCCAAGGCAGCTTGGGACGCTCCTAATCAATGGATCTGGTAGCATTTCTGTACAGTAACATGATGTGTGGTGTGCTATCACGATTTGAGGGAAAATGATGAGAGACAGAGAAGACAAAAAGAAACCTGAGATTCAGTATGTGTTTTGAAGTCACAGGTTGAGTGGGATTCGGTTTCAAATGAACCAAAACCCAGCAAAACCATGTTGAGTTCAACAAAGTGTAACTGTGGTAACAACTTTAATTTGAAATAAAAATTTCTGTTCCTGTTAGATCATTAAAATCCCACAAACCCAAACCTTTAAAATTTTGAAATAGCATCTCCCTAAAAATTCTTGACTACTTCAGCAATAGAGTTATGTTGATGTATCTCTTCCTGGTTTTAATCAAACTCTTCCAGGCTCTTACACCATCAGCGTGTGCATATGTATTACTTTCTCCATGAAATAATTTGCCTTCCAACAGACAGAAGGAAGTTGTCATCGTAAGTAGCCCAGAAAAAAAGGTAAAAGTTTAATCAGAAAAAAACTCACAAATCTTAAACCCTTTTTATCAGATGCAAGTGGTGTCTGTCTTTGCAGTATTGGATTTTTAACACCAGATGGTACTCTCTGAAGGTATAAATTGCAGTACCACAGGACTTAAGTTGTTTCAAAGTAATCAAGATGTATTTATTTTCACAAAACCCATATTGAAATGATTGCCTAAGGTTCAGTTTCTTTTTTTTAGAATAAGAAAGTATTTGGAAGAAAGAAAACAGATCTCATTTTTTTGACAGTGTTTGGATTTATTAATGTCTTATTAAGAAACATACTTGACTAAAGCTTTTTCAGCATTTGAACATTCAGATGTGAAGAAAGCAATGTCGTGTGTGTGTGGTTTTTAACATCTGGGTTTAGTTGGTTACACATAACTGAACTGTTGGATGTTAGCTGGTGGCTTTTAAGCATTAGTGTGATTCATCAGAATTCCCACTGAACCAAATGGGAATTTAATTGTAAGGATGTACGGCCAAAATTATGTTTGGTCTGCTGTTCTATTTCTTGTAGTTACTTTACCAAAAATGACTTTACTGAGTTTATACAGTTTGAGATTCAGTACTTAATTCTGCACTTAAATTTTTAAATTTGTCTAACAAAAAAGGAAAGAGTTTCCAAATAGTGACAGCGTAACTACAATAAAAGAAGTATATAAGTTGTAGCATTCACAGTTTTATGGGACTGCTACTCCAATTGCGATTAAGGACTGTTCATGAGTAAATGACTGAAAATGAGTAGATGAAATAAGCTAAATTACTCTGTGTTATGTTAGGAAGGGAAGGTTGGGGGGGGGAAGTCAAAGCAGGCAAAGTTGAAAGCATCTGAGAGGATCTGGTAAACAAGTAAATCACTAACAGTTATTAGGTACTCAGCTGAAACTTTGATGGATTGTGCATAATTTTTTTATTTTCTGAATTGAAAAGAAAAGTTGATAGTCATTGTGTCAAAATAAGCCAACAAAAATATATGGAGTAGGATTTAGATAAATTCCCTCCAAGATCCCTTACAGGTTTTTTCCCTTCTTTTCAACTGATTTGCTGGACATGTAAAATAAAGATTGAAACTGAACAATTCACTATTGAAGCCAAAATGTAGGGAAAAAATTATGTCAAATCCACAGCATCAGGTATTCAGCAAAACTCTTTTCAGTGTCTTTAACTGGTTTTGTTTCTTACTCTGAATTGTAATATGTTGCTGAAGAACATACAGCATTTTTTGACTTTGTTGCTGACAGTTGTAGTGCATCCGTTAAGGAGTTTACGCATCTAATATAGCTTCACACGAGGTCTTCATTTACATCATATGATTAAGTCCTCAACTTTTTTTTTTTTTTTTTTTTTTCAGACAAAGATCATGTTTTTCCACCTCTTTACATATAACTGTCTGTACATCCTCAGGCTGAAAGTCGTAAATCTATATAAGAAGTTGCTTAAGAGTCCATTTCTGAGGCAAAAGAGATATACATCAGGGTTAAGCTACAAGTCGATGTACTCATCCTCTTTGGAACAATCTGTCACTCTGCACCTCCCAACAGCACATTAATGGTATGATACTGATAGAAAAATGTGAGCTGAATAGAACAGTAAGCATTTTTCATGTCTTTGGTTGATTATCTTGATGAAAGTTGAACTCTTGGGCATGTGTGAATAGCTTGTCATTACCTGTAAAGTGCTCTTTGTTTTGTTTTTAACATATTAATGATGATACTATGAACAACAGGTAACATCTGACTTTCCTATCTGCATTTGCCAGTTGATATATATATCACTAATATGTGGAAATGTGGAAATGGAGAAGAAAGAAGGGGACTTGTAGCAGCAATTCCTAAGAGAAATATTGATTTATCTTTAAAAAACAGTCTCATCTGCTCCAAAAACGGAGTTCATAGTGTAAAATATCACTCCATCAATGCTAGAAAGTGACTGAAAGGAAAACTTCAAATTTCCTCCTCCTTGTCTCCTGATAGTACAATTAATAATTTGGTTTATGATGCTATCAGTTACCTAAAGGAAGCGCTTCAGAGCTGTAAGCATCTATGAACATGTAGATTTTAGTAGTTTAGTAATTAAGCTGGCATTACAATGCATGTCAACGATCACAGCAGGCTTCAGTGGAGAGCCTTATTACAATAAATATTGAAAGAACACTAGGGTGGCCATCACAGATTAGCAGTCCTGGCATTAGCAAATGGACATCATAGGCTCAGGTAGGAAAACATAGTTTATTAGTTAGAATAATGTTAATGCTGTTAGCTCCCTGTGGTAGCTAATTAAAGGTGCCAGATAATGTTGAGGCATTTAAGATCTGTCACTGTTTTCTGCTGCAGTCCTAGAATATACAATTGCATTGTACAAAAAATGTTTAAAATGAGACAGCAGGTCTTTAAAACAAATCTGCATGACCCTGAAGCAGAATTTAACAGAAGTTTTCTAAACAGTAGTGTAAGAGATCCACAAATTAGCATAACTGTTCCTATCAGGGCTGTGAATCTCTGAAACTAATTCCTAGTGGAACATGAACTAGCTGCAAATCTTTGACACAGAGAAAACAGAGCAGGGACAGGTTAATATTCATGGGAAAACATTTTGCCTCAGTTTGCTGTGCTAATCACAGAATAGTCGAGGGTGGAGGGCTCTTCTGGAGATCATCCAGTCCGAACCCATGCTGGAGGCATGCTCCGTTAGAGCAGTCTGCCCAGGCCCCTGTGCCATCAGGCTTTGTTTATCACCAAGGATGGACACCCCACAGCCTTTCTGGGAAAACTGTTCCAATGGTCAATCACTGTTACAATAATTTTTTTTTCCCCTATGTTTAAACAGTTTCTTGTATTTCAGTTTGTGCCCAAGCACAGATGATGAAAAGTGGGTTCTTCTCTTCGGTCTTGTTTTCAAACGAACAGCTTTCTGGGGCTCAAACTCTGGCAATACTCTGCAACCTTAGGAAGAAGCTTTTACTTTTTGCCCCATTCAAAGCCTAGTCCTGGCAGGACCCCCTGATCTCTGTTCATACTATCACCTTCCTCCTTACTATACCTTCCAAAATCCTACCTTCTAGAGATCCTCCTCCAACTGGGAATCTTTTCTTGCCGTTACGAAGAGGAGGAAGGTTCCACTCTTTGGTCTCTCCATCTGACTCGGAGTGAAGCAGCTGAGAGCCAGCAGACAGCTCCTTGCTGCACAGCCACAGCCTGATGGCAAGGACCGATTCTGAACACTACTTGATGCACTCTTTGCAGCAAAGAGCAGATGACCATAAACCTTTCAGGGTGCTATATGAGAAAGAAGTAATGTCTTTGACACTTCTGAATTAACATGCTGAATGCTTTGAGTGCATACTTGGATAATTTGTGACGTTGAACTTTAACTCTGATCATCTAATCATCTCTGGGTCTCTTGGAGTACATACTTTGAAACTTCTTGATTTTGCTGTAAAAAAAAAGGGAGTTGTCATTATTTCTGAGAGTGCTTTTCTTTACATGGAGTTGATTCAAACCATTCCTCTGTTGACAGTTTACAAGAAACAAATGAAAGTGGATTGAGTTATTAAATTATTGAAAAGAAAAACAAATTTCTAAGGAAAGACAGGGTATGAAATTATAAGCAAATTAAAAAGATAACTTATGCATGTATGAACACCAAGATCCCTTGGCACAAGAGACAATGGTGTTCCAAAAAAGCTCTTGTCTGCTTTGTCAATCATGTGCATGGTTGAGAGTTTCTAAGTACTCATTGACTTGATAACAGCTTCAAAAGAGTCTATTTGGTCAACAATTCATGTTCTTGTAGATTTGCATAATAAAACATAAAAGCTTCCTAGGAAACACTGGAATCTGTTAGATCAACCATAATATAATTCTGCCTCATGGGATTCATTTCACTTTAAACTTCCCTGAATTCCTTTTTTGAATGCGTGTGAATAGGCTTATGCATTAATTTATTTTTATTTTTTCCTAAACCAACTTGTAAGAGAAAGGAGATAAGAAATTAAAGCACTACAAAACATAAAATTACTTCCTTTTTTAATTATAACAATTCTCATAAAGCACTAATAGTTTTCAGGTGAGCAAATACTAGGACTGACGTTCATGTGGAAGAGAACAGCAAAAAAAACCCCAACCCTACTTTAAAAGATGGCTGAAAAGGATTATGTTATTTGTGGATTAATAGGAATAAAAAATTAATTGTATTTAAAACTGTGTAACAGCATGCTAAGTGCAAATAACAGGATGAGGTAAAATCCTGTGGAAAATGGCTGAAGAAACACAAATACACAAATATATTTGGTAACTAGAACTAGGATGGAGAAATTCTGAGGAGAACAACCAAATACTACATCAGAACTAAATTATATCATGTGTTTGGTGACTGCATGTGAGCACGCATAAATCTTATCAACTGTAGAAGCTTTTAGACTAGTTAGGGTAGTGAGAGTAGTCATTGAATCATAGGATGGTTTGGGTTGGAAGGGACTTTTAAAGATCATCAAGTCAAACCTTCCTCCCATGGGCAGCAACATCTTTCACTAGACCAAGTTGCTCAAAGTCCCATCCAACATGACCTTAAACACTTTCAGGGATGGGGAATCCACAACCTGTGCAAGTGTGTTACTACCCTCACCATAAAAAATGTCTTACTTAAGACCAATCTAAACCTACCCTCTTCCAGTTTAAAACTCTTGCTCCTTGTCCTGTCAGTACAGGTCTTGGTAAAATGTTTCTCTCCATCTTTCTTATAAGACTGCTTTAAGTTTTGAAAGGCCACAGTAAAGTCTCCCTGGAGCCTTCCCTTCTCCAGGCTGAACAACCCCAACTCTCTCAGCCTGTCTTCATAGGAGAGGTGCTCCAGCCCTCTGAGCATTTTTATGTCCCTCTCTGGATCTGCTCTGACAGGTTTGTGTCTTTCTTGTACTAGGGACCTCAAATATGGATGCAGTATTCCAGGTGGCATCTCACAAGAACAGAGTAGAAGGGGTGAACTACCTCCTTTGCTTGACCTGCTGCCCATGCTTCTTTTGATGCAGCCCAGGATACAATTGACTTGCTGAGCTGCAAGAGCACATTGCTGGTTCAATTTTTCATCCAGCAGTACTCTCAAGCCCTTCTCCACAGGGCTGCTCTTGATCCATTCATCCCCTAGTCTATATTGATGTTGGGGATAACCTTAACCCAAGTGCAGGACCTTGCACTTGGCATTGTTGAACTTCATGAGCTTCGCATGGGCTCACCCCTCAAGCCTGTTAAAGGACCCTCTGGACAGTCCCCCTCCTATCCAGTACGAACTTTTATAAGTGCCTCTGAGAGGATTTAATGTAAACCAGAAGCTGTCCTTTCATAAAGATGCACGTTGAGCATAGTGCAAAACTTCGTATGCAAGGCTTGGTTGTGTCCTGATATGACTGACATCTCTCCATGAAGCAGACCCAGTCTCTAGTGACCTACAGTTTGCATTGTATGGTTAAATTAATCCAACCAAAAGTTAGTCATTAGTTATGCATAAAGATATTCTCATTAAATAAGCTAAGAAAGGGAAAATTAGAAATTTGTGAGGCTTGACCAAATACCTAACTCCTGAAAAGTTTTATTGGATTCCAATTTCAACAAAAATTAAAATGCTATTAAGGCTCTCCAGAGGCTACTAAATCCCTCCTGGTGTATCCAATGCTTTTTCTCTCTGTAATCTTTAAATAGAAAAGGCTCACCTGAAGCATCTCCCAGGTATGCGATGCATGAAAGAGCTGCCTTTATGACATGCACAGGAGAACTGGGTAGGAAACAGTGGGGACCTGGAAGTGCTCCTTGCCAGCAAAACATAAGCTCTGTACTTGCCAGAAGGATCTGGAAAAAAATAATTAAGAAACAAACAAACATAATTTATTAAAGAAAAGAATCTCACAAAAGAATTGAAGTGAGAAATTAAAATGTTTTCCGAACAGTATTTTCCTTTGAAAATGATCAGTCAGCCGTAGCACCTACAAAAAATTGGAGATGCCTCTCTGTAAACCTAGGAAGTAAGGCAGGCTTTGGTGCGAGAGCCACTCCTCATTAAACCACATGATTATCAAGACAGAGGTTGAGATCTATGTTTTATATACTTTCTGGTGACATAGCTAGGGGTTTAAGTGCCTCTTTGGGGATTGCATTGGGTCTGGCTGAGCCCCACAGCAGCCCTCATAGCGCTGTGCTTGTATCGGTAGCTGGGAAGGTGGTGATGGCACACCGGTGTTTTGGCTGCTGCTGAGCAGTGCTGGCACAGCACCAAGGCTGCCTCTCCAACCTTCCCCTCCCCCGCACCAGCAGGCTGGGGGTGGGCAAGATCTTGGAGGGGACACAGCCAGGACAGCTGACCCAAAGTGACCAATGGCATATTCCATACCATATGGCATCTGCTCAGATATAAAAGCTAACAGAAAGGAGGAGGAAGGTGGGGCATTTGTTATTGACGACATTTGAATTCCAGCACAACTGCTATGTGTTCTGAAGCCCTGCTTCCCGGGAAGTGGCCAAACATCACCTGCTGATGGGGAGTAGAGAATAACATCTTTTGTTTTCCTTCGCTTCCATGCACGTGACATTTTGCTATTGTTTCATTAAACTGCCTTTCTCTTGACCCACAAACTTTTTGTCATCTTATTTTCTCCTGCCTTGTTCTGCTGAGGAGGGGAGTGATAGAGTGGCTTGGTGGGCACCTGCCCTCCAGCCAAGGTCAACCCACCACAGGGCTATATTATGTGTTGTTGATGGAGTCATGGTCAACAACCTCTTGTCACAGAAAGCTGAGACAATGGATATGGAATCAACTGTAAGCACCTATATGAACGGAATAAATGATGCTTAGAAACAAGAGAAGAAGTGGTGGAATACTGGCCTATCTTACAGGCCACCTATAAGGAAGAATGCTGAAGCAACAAAAAGTGTTGCAATGAAGGTTATGTGATGGAGAAAAAAGGGAACACTGGTGGCAGGGAGAATGAAAAAAAGAAAAATTCTCATTTTTCGTTAATGAAATGTAATAGGGTGGCGGGGTGAGAGCACTGTTGATTTAACCAGTTCAAACTAGAAAAAGAAAGCCTTAAGATCATAGACTGGAGAGAACAACTCAGTGTTGTCTGGGGAATACAGTACATGCTCTTTTTTTTTTTTTAATTTTATTTTATATCTTTTCTTTCAGTCCTGTGATCCTAGATCATTCAGGGCTTTGTAAGTTTAGCCTTTTATACGAACTGTTGACTATACTGGAAATCCAAGGATAATCCCAAATTGCTTGAGGCAATTTCAACCTGAGGTTAAACCAGGCAGTTCTGAGACACTCAGATGTGGGACAGAGGAAACGACTGTGTAGTAAAGGCATCACCTCAGAGACCCAGCCTCAATGCTGTTTGGATAAATCTGTTTTTTTGGGCATGTGCTTTTATGGATGGAGAGTTAGGTGCTTGACTATGCAAAAATCTGATATAAGGATGACTTTCACATAGGCAGCTGAAGGTAGGAGCAGAGTGGGGGTTTGTGTAGATAGCTGGGTGCTGGTTTTCATACTGGTTACTTGTGGGAGGTGTGGGGCCCAGGCAAAACCACTTGAAAAAATCCATGTTTGGGAAGGAGATTTAGACTGACACCCTGAAAAGAGCCAAGTTCACTTCTGAAGAAAAGAATGCAAAAATATCACCTTGGTTATATACCCAACAAGACATTAATTCTTTGTACTGCTGAGAGAAAAATACATCCCACTCCTGACCAAGTCCAGAGTTAGCAAATGTATCTTGAATTTTGTCCAATAACCTGAAGACTGCTACCCAGTTATTAATGCAAATGAAACCCTCCTGCCTTTTCCCAGTGATAAAGAAATTTTTTGCACTTTCACATCTATAGCTTTCTTTCTCTTTAAGGCTAACAAAATATAAAGGGCAGGGACAGACAAACATACAGCAGACATGAAATATGCATGGAAAATACTGAAATGGAAGGAAAGCAGAGCTGACTTTTATTTGATGCAGATACTAAGTTATTAAAGGACATTGCCCTCTGGCTGCACTGTCATCAGATACCTTTAAAAGATCCCCAGGGTGAATGACAGAGTGGGTCAAGAATGACCCAGCTCAATTCGCTTTTTATTGTTTTTCATTGTAATCTGATTATCTGGTGCTACCATGTGTCAAAGTGACATTGTTTGACAACTGCATCAAATTCACAGGAGCACAGGAGCGTGTAAGGAAAAATATGTGCTTCATTCAATCCTTTCAACCTGCCTTGGTGATTGCATGGGTTTTTGTGTTTTTTTTTTTAAATCTTTCTCTACCAGTGCAAAAAACTAATAGCTTGAATAGCTCTAATTAAATACCACACATGACTTGTCAAGTAACTGGATAACTGGTACAGCCATAGGCTGAAATCAGGAATTCACAAGGTTATGATGATTGAAAAAATCTCAATTTTGTCTTTAATTACTTGATTGCCAGTGGATGTGGAATCTACCAGAAAAGTGGGAATGTAGTTTATCTGTTGACTAAAGACAGCTTTGAAATGAGTGCTTATGCTCTAGCAAGGCCATGCAATTTTGGCCTATTTTTATGACTGTGGAATAATTTATACAATATCTTTACACAGCAGGAGTTCATTTAAGGTCCTTTGAAATGATCACATCCCTATTTTCCTTGGGCGCAGGACAGAGAGCTCACAGAGGGAATGGATTTAAGGAAGAGGTGCTATATTAAAAGAACAGTCAGAAGCTGCTGCAGGCACAGGCCCAGAAATCCAATACAGAACATAAATTATTTACCTGCAGCCACATAATCAGGGTCATGCTGGAAGAGGCACCCAACAAACAGCAAGGTGCTATGAGAGGTACTGTCAACATTTCCATTAATAGACTGTGTCTCAATTTGTGACCCAGCATGTGTGTTGGCTGTTGTACTGCTGGAGACGAGATCTTTCAGATGAGATGGAAAATGAAGTTCTGGCTACATGTGGTCACTAATGATCCCATGCCAGCCTCTGTAAGAGCAGGAGATAACCCAGGTGTCCTGGAAGAGCTTCAGTTCAGATTATTACATTTTGCTGATCTAAATTTCACCCGTGGTTTCAATTGAATACGATATTCTCAACTCGCTGCATTAACTTGTTGTGTAGGTTCACTGTTTATGGATAAGGCACTGCCATTCAGGGAGACATGAGCCTTTATGTTTGGGATAAATGTCCTTAACATGATAACAGTCCTATTTTTACTGTTATAAGGACATGTTCATTAACATTTTGAATAACGAGACAGGAGGGACAGTGGGCCACCAATGCAAAATGAATGTAGGAATATTCCAGTAAATTAGGATTAACTTCTTTTCCAAGAAGCTAATAAATAAAATATGAAATGAATTAAAAAACACTGTCAGATCATGAAAAACAGAATGCACACCAGTGAGGAGAAAAGAGCTTAAGCAGGCTTCTAAGTCTCCTTATATATTTCTGGCTCTATAATTCTGGCTCATATTGCTAACTTAAATCATCTGAACTGCGGGCAGGCAATGTGGTAACAACATTGCAACAAATAAGTGAATAAAAATAACAAATCAGGTATTTGCCTGCCTTGCAAACACATGACAGAATCCTAAATACAATTTAGCCCAGCCCTAAAAGTGGCCAGAAAGACTGAATCATGAGAAATTTTATTAAATTTTAATCATCACATGTGATTAGTGTGGTGGCAGCTGCTTGGAGTTCATGCCGAGAAGTGGGATCTGTGCTCACGTGTGCAACTCCTTAGCTGTCTTTTAAACTGGCTCTTTAGTTTGGAAAAACAGATAATTATAGGTCTGTCAAAAAAAACCCCAAACCCTAAGGTACGTAAGAGGCAAAAAGAAATCTAAATGCCACAGTACTGCCAAGGGAGACCAAAAGGCATCAGCAGTAAATTAGATTGAGCAGTAGCTTGTAGTGTGACACCACAGAAAACATGACTGAGAGCTGTGTATACAGAGGTGTCACATCCTTGATCAGGTGTCTTTGGGTTTATCTGGGTAGTCCTTTGACCAGAAGTATTGCATATAGACTGTTCCTGTCAATAACCAGTGAGGGAAACAAGAAAAAATCCTTAATCAAGTTGGCAGCTGCTCATGGAAGGGGCTGAAACAATTCATGATTAAGGGGCTGAAATGACTGAATAATGAGGAGTAATTAAAAGGCTAATTTATGACTAAACTCATTTTGATGATGGAGGTCAATGGGAGTTTCATCATTAACTGTGTAGGAAGATGTATCAGCCCTCAGAAGTGTATTTACCATTTTTTTTTACTATCACCTTACCAGATACTATTTTGACATTTATGAACTATAAGGAAAGAAGAGATTTTTATATGAGGGCTGTAGCTGGAAGAAAAGAGAGAGGACCTTTGTTCATAATAAAGTCTTTCCAATGTTATTGCCTAAGGTAAGGGATGGAAACCCAGGTGTGGAACTTCTGAGCAAACTGCAGCAGTCATGGCAGTGAGAAACAGAGGTGAAACCTGCAGCAACTAGGTGGTCAAACATGATTGGAACGCCTCCATGATTATTTTATATTAATTTATGTGATTCAGTATCAAAGTTGATTGTTGCCCTGGAGATGACACAATATCCTTGTTAGTTTTATGTTCTTTAAAGCAGCTAGAGTAAGTTTGAGTTTTACCATGACTCTTGTTAGTGCATTGGTGAAAAAAGTTTATTCCAAATTTAGTAATTAATGTCAATTTCAGCAAGGTGATTTTTTTTTTTAATATACCTTTGCATTCCTGGAAAAAACTAGAGATACTTATTTTATTTACTCCTATTTGCATGAGATGCATCCTACTTGACATCATATTTTTACAGTATAGCCACTCCATCTGAACCAGTAACCTGGGATGGCTTTATGGTCAGTGAAGAGAAGGCAAATCCAGAGCATGATTCATCTGATAAACTGCAGATTTTTTTTTTTTTTAAATAAGAAGAATAAAAAGCTGGTGTTATTAATCTTCTGTACTGATTACAGATCCCTATTAACCAGCTCACCTGCGTGTGAGATTAAGTGAATCCCACCCTTCAGACCCCAAAATATTAGCTCATATGACTAAAGTCAATGGCATAACCTTCCTTAAAGATATCCTGAATTAGAGTGCACAAGGTCCTGAGTAACCCTAAATGGACTTACTTTGAACATGAATTTGGACTAGATGACCTTGGGGGATCTCTCTGAACCCACATGGTTCTGTGAAATAGATCACAATAACTGGAAGTGAAGGTCCTAAGAACAAGCTTAGCATGTTAGCACATCAATACTTTCATAATTCAGCAAAATCAGTACAAAGGACTTATTTGACTGTCTCTCTTGTTGTTACTTCCTCCAGTTTCATCAAAGGAAAACATGAGACTGACCCTGTTTGTATATTAGGCACATGCCGTTTATTTCCTCTGAGAGATAAAATTCAACCTTTTCTGCTTTCATGCTCTCATTCTTTTTCTTCAAATTAATTTTCTTATAAAACAATGCCTAAGATCCTTATTATTATTATTCACATGTTCCAAGTTGAGCACCAATTTAAGAGACTTTCCTGAATCATGTCCTTGGTTTGGCAAACAGAGGATCCTATTATTAAGTTGATTTGTTGACAAAATTAGAAAAGGATAATTAGTTAGGAGGAGAAAAATAGGCTTCAAATTTCAGCAGAAGCAAAAGGTATATTTCAAATAAATAAATCCAAGTTTCTATTCAAAACATTGTTTAACAGCTACACTCTGTTCAACAGACCCTGAACTAATCTCTAGTGGTTCATAGAGTTTGTCTATTTAAATGCACAATAAATCATACATTACTGAAAAGCAGGCATTTAGTTCTGGGAAAGATAGTAAACAAATCACATGGGCGATTTTCAGTTTTATGAAGAAGAGAAACCAACTGGGCTACATTTTGCTGATATTCATTTTTATCTCCACAGCCACACAACCATTCATTTCACCATCTTTCTAGCACACATTTTTGTTGCAGCACTCTCCAGACTATCAAGCTGCAACAAGGTCTTTTACCATCTCATACTGGCACACTCTTCATGCCAG
>JAVJGJ010000014.1:5904023-5919113 GCA_035590215.1 Microhierax caerulescens | reverse complement strand
TTGCAGACGAAGTAACTAAGTTCATGTCATTTTTATAATCTATGCATTTAGCAAGTAAACCTAACTGCTGCAGCTGATGATTATTTTGTTCATTGTTATGCAGAAATGTAGGCTTTTCTTTTGGCCTAGCATTTAGGCTTATTTTATTTGTTAAGTTGTGTGTGAACTAATGGTATGCTAATCAGGGTAATGATTTCAAAAAGACACTTTAGTAATCCTTTAAATGCTTATTCATATTAATTGAGCTAAGAGGAAGCACATAATTATTTGTCTTTAGAGTTAGAAGGCATACTTACTGCTGTCCCTCCTCTAATTCAAATTATTAAGGAATCTGTGATATAATAAGTCCAGCATCAAAATTGTGACAATTAATGCTAGTAATTCTTTCTTCTTTTTATTTTTATTTTTTCAGTAAACCCAACATTTTCCTTTTCAAGTGAACGGGGCATACCAGTGATAGGGAAATATAAATGTCTTTTGCTGTCTGATTCAAATCAATGGTAACATCCATCAGATAATACTGCTCCAAGAAACTTTATATTGTAGTTCATGCAGGCTTTTGTTTTGTTTTTTTTTTTTCTCCTCACAAAAAATTGATAATCATGATTAAAGCTCTTTTGAAGTTACCGTTATGAATACATTAGAGGTAGAATTGCTCAAAGAACCTCGAAGTCCCAAATGAATTATTGAAATCAATAAGAATTTTCCCATTAAATTTGATAGCTGTGATCTACATTTCAAGGTGAACAGGTGTCCAGCTTTTTGCTATTTTAATCCAAGTTGGTTTTGGAAGGTAGGGAATGGGTTGGAAAATCAGTTCAAGGCTTTCATTCCTACTGCTGTGAGCAGCTACATGAAAATTATTGGTACTCTTCATATGGCCATGGAGTCAGGCAGTTTCATATATAGTTTTTTATATAGCTAAGAAAGGAAACATCAGTCAAGCATCTCTGCTTCATAGTCACAGACCTCAGAACTTTACTTGGCTGACCCTGTTGTCTTACCCAGCTTCCACCCTGGTGCTCAGACTCTGCTATTAGCTACATAACTGAAGTTTTCTAGCTCCACAAGATTGAACAGTGGTAGCATCTTTTCTACCTGTGCCCATGGATGACAAAGCCAAAATTTTGGTTCTCTCCCTCTCCAATACTCTAAATTGAAATCAGGTAGTATCTCCAGGGAGATGTGTCTTTGACAGTCTCCTTGGTTATTTACAGGTCTGGTTTAGGCATTTCCTGAGATGTCTAATGCTTACACCAAATAAGTTTAGTTGATATTCTCTGGGCATTCATATAGTAGATGTTTCTTCAGTTGCTGTACCTGGAGGGTGCAAACCACTTGGCATCATGGTATGTCATCTGGATTGAAGCATGGGAAACCACAGGCAGAGGGTTTCTCATATCCATCATCCAGCGTCTTAGAGACTGGTAATTCGCCTGAGACACTGGAGAGCCAGTTCTTAGTTCCATCTGAGGTATTTGTGTTTGTACCTACTATCAGCGAGGTAAATGCTTTAATCAGTATTCTGATATTTAGAACATTCATTCCCTCCAAATGAAAACATTGCCTGGGATAAGCAGTAAACATTCACATCTAAGAGAGAGAAAATGTGGCAGTGTAGCAAATTCCATAGTCTTTTACTTAAAGCCTATAGGAAAGAAGAGATCTAGAGGTCAGTTCAGGTTCAGTAACTTCTTAACATAAAACTACAAATATCCAGTATTTCCTGGATTACTCTGTTTTCTGTCTCTTATAGAATATAATTTACTTCTTCCCCCCCCAAAAAAAAACCCACCACCTAACATGTAGGGGCTGGCTAGGGCGGCAAGTATTAAAGAATAATCTAGCTAATGGACACACATTAGACATGCATGCTAGGTGATGTGCCTGACTACCAGTTTAGGAGAAATGGCTACCTTCTGGTCTTCCAGATATGATCTGTAAGGAAGGACTAGTTTATATTCCTGTCTCCAAGGGAAACCTGATGACTGTGAATCCAGAGATGACAGAGCACATAGGAGATATCTTAATCTCCTAAACATTCTGAGTTGGTTCATCCTCACTCAGCTGCCAGTGCATTCCACAAGGCAGCAGACAGTAGGTGCTGGAGGTTTTTGGCATTGTTTTAGCTATCCTTCTGTGAGTCTGGACATTTATTACATTAGTCAAACTGAAGAGACTCCTGCTTTCTGTCTTGGAGATCTTAGTCCAATACAGGGGTCCTCAAACCTTTTAACCCAGGGACCGGTGCACGGATGAAGTGGCAGGCAGTCACCTGTGGCTGCTTGGTTTTCCCCCCCAACCCCTGGCGGGGGTGGGGCAGGCGGGTTCTGTAAATACCAGGGGGCCAGATTGAGGACCCTGGGGGGCTGTATCCAGCCCCTGGGCTGTAGTTTGAGGACCCCTGGTCTAATATTTGGTCATGATAAAGGTGCTCTGTGCACTTACATGAGCAAAAGCTTGCAGGATCAAAGCTTTCTGTAGTTGCGGGAGTGAGAACTACAAGAGGGATTTCTAATATTTTGAGTTTAACATAAACAGCAATTCTATCTGCATCCTCAAAGTTTGGCATAAACTAAGATATGATGGTCAAAAACCATCCTAAGAATAATTACTACAGGTAGGATGGGGTGACAAAATGATATCTGTTAAATTCAGATTTTTTCTATATGAAGGAGAATTTACATTTAATCTCTATGTAATTGACGAGACATGAAAATCTCCTTTACATTTTTCTGGCCCTGTGAGTCTTTTTTCCTGTTCTCTTGATGTAAAAAAATCAAATAAATACTACTTAGTATGTACTTAGAGTTCATCTGATTATTGGCCCCATTATAATGCATTTCACTGAAATCCATTGGACTGAATTTTTATGATACTGTATAGCTAGCTATTAAGGAACACAGCAACGAAATTGCACGGCTACAGAAAATGCAGTCCTATCATTCCAGATTGGTAGATTGATAGGTCAATAGGCTTTTGTGCCAAGGCAGTGATTAGCTCTTTCAATACACTTATGCAATCAGGTTTTCTTATTGCAGTCAGACCCACTATGTTTAGAGGCCACAAGGAAAGTGGCCTCTAGTCAGAAAAAAAAACAGACAGCAGTGGTGCAAACAGAGAGGAAACACAGAGGGAAAAGCCTTACACATTTATGTTTTCAGCCAAGAATGACCACCATCAAAACTACACGTGGTGTGGACCTGCAGATAGTAAGGAACCAGAATAATTTGCAGGGTCAACAGCAGAACAGAAAATAGTTCTTAAACCATTACAAAACTGTTATTATACATCAGGTGTTACAGGACCCTGTAGCAGTAACCTCAATGAAAACTCTTAGGCTTCAGCATGTCACCGCTCCTTAAAGTCAGTCTCATATCTATTATCTCATATTTATCTGAAGGGCCTCACATGGGGCACCAATTGTCACAGCACTCTCCAAATTAGCTGGCTACAGTAAGGTCTTTTACCTCATACCATCATACTCTTCACACCAGTCTCTCTGCTGCCTTCTCCTGGTCTACTCCTCACCCAGGACACACTCTTCTCTCTGCTTCTTCCTCCTTTCTCTTCCTTCCTCAGCTGCTCCCTCTTCACGGGCTCTCAACCCCTGACCAGAACCAGCCACAGCTGCACCTTGTCTACATCAGCCAACCCACCGCCCCTGAAGCCAGCCCACAGCTGTGTGTTATCAACAATAATTAACCCAGTTTAATTCCTCTACATTAGTGCTGTGAGCGATTCGTTTATATAACTGAACTCCTGTGAGTAGTACTATTTCTGTGATCATATAGGAAAAAGAAAAAAAAAAAAAAAAGGAGCATTTGGAGTAGTGACTGGAAGCATCAAAGCTTATCTGTAGAAGTGAAAATGAGCTGGAGGAGCCCTGCTCGAGGCTTGGCAAGGCTGACTAGCACAGCTCTAACCCGCTGAGTTCCTCTCAGGTGTTCACGTTGCTACGGCTCCTACAGAGATAAACCACCAAGTTCCTACAGACTCCTTTCTCTCTTTTAGGATACAAGCTCTGCATTAGGAGTCTTGATTTATATTTATATTTGCTTTTCAGACTTTTATCAATTAATTCCTCAATCAACCTCTACATCTTGCTTTGCCTTTGACAAAGAGCCATTTGTTTTATTAGTTGCTGGTGTTTTGCTTTGTGTGTGTGTGCGTGAATTTTATCATTTATGAATTTTGTCAGTTCTGTTTTCTTTTGTATGATCCTGGAAAGGAGCATCACGTCTTCTGAACAAAGCCATGCAGCTTTATTACTGCTGCTGGTGCCACATGAAACTACTGGGAGTCTTGGTACAGCCAGAAGTTAATTGTGCAACAGAATGGCTAGATCTTTAAAATACAATGTGAACATATGAAAAATGTCGTGTTTTTTCTTTATGTTGTTACTTTTATATTGTTTCTATTGCCATAAATTCGAATCCTGCCCCTCCCCCCTTTTTTTTTAAGTAAGCAACAGAAACTCTTTGTTTTGATATTTTTATAGTATCCACCAAAAGCAAGTTTGTAAGTGTTGGCACTGAAGGGACATAAACACCCTGTACTATAAGGTGCTTGCTTCTTTCAGTATTGCAAGACTCATAATGAAATGTAATGTCATTAACCTCAAAAGACTGGGGAGAGGGGGAAAGAAAGATTAATTTTATGCTCAAATGTTTTCCTGTCAGCTCAGTTTTGTCCAGATAGAACAAAGTAACTGAAATCCAATGGGGTCTGCATCATCTACTTATGTTTGTGGGATTGGGCAAAAATTCTTCAGGCGCTTTCACAGTTTTTAAAACTGTTGTGTCAAATTTTCAGCAAAGAACAAGTATTTCAGTACTTATATTTGAAACGCCCAAGTGTTCAAAAGTGGCCAGAACCAGAAGACTCTGCAGTCTATTCCTTCTTGGTAGGTTTTTGTCTGAAACGGAGCATCATTGACCCTAACAGCATATGAACTTAACTTACTCCCAAATCATACCTCAATTGATAAGATGTAAGAATGTCCTTACAGTTAAGGGTGATCATCTTCTCCTGTCTTTCTACAGATAGATTTAAATAGAGAGTGTGCTGGAGACCTGTGAAATGGAACTTGAATTCAGTTTTGTAATTGAGCTCAAGTTCAGAACCTTTCCTCAATTGAAATAGTAGTAGCCAGATGAGCTAATTCAGCATGAAAAAAACCCAGAAACTTGACCTCGTAAACATCCCTTAAATGTACTCCAGAACAGAAGCAGCGAAGAATATGTGGGCTTCACAGTGCAAAATCAGAGTCCTTTGGCTCTCTTGGAAACAAATTCCACCAGAAGTATCTGTTTTCATATTCTCACACTTTCCTGAAAATTTTACACTTGCACAGTATCATCTTAAAACTAAACTTTGTTTGCAAAAATATTGAGAAAAATCACTTAACAACTTCTCAAATATTTGGCGGAAATGAAGACTTTTCATATGGTGAACTAGTTCTTTTGTGGTTAGCTGAGAGGATAAGCCATTCAAGTTCCTCCTGACTGAAATGATGTTAAGACCAAGAAAATATAAACAAGTTGCTGCTTAGAATCTTGTGTGACATACACAATTAATTGATATGCCTTGGCTTTATACCTTATGCTAGAAGCTCCTCTGGGGTTGGATCCACTTTCTATAGTGCACTAAAAGCTTTTCAGTGTCTAGAGATGCTACTGCCACATCAGCCATTCTCCTTCACAGACAAACAATCTGTATTAATGAATACAGTCATAGCTAATAATACAGACAAAGGGACAAAGTGGGTGGATAGTTTACAATTCATTTACTCTCACAGATTCACTAAAGTATTTTTGATTAAATAATTCATATTAAAATATCAAGAGGGAAAGAAGAAGAAGGGGAAAACAAATAACACATTAAAGTCTCATAAAGAAACAAATACAACAATCACAATGCTAATTATCCATACGATCACTGCAATTCTCAACAGGCTGATTTGGTTCAAGTGGAGTAGAAATAGATGAGTTCCCAAATTACATTTGATTTGCTTTGCTTCTTATAAGTGTTGCCATTTGATCAGCAGTAATAGAATGAATAAGTGTGTGTATACACAATATATTTTTTTGTCAATTCAGAAAACCACCTAGCTCTCCACAGTAAAGCTGTGCAATATTTAAGATTTCTTCTGCAACCAACTTAGACACCCACACAAGTATGGCTGTCCTAATCATCTTAATGGGTGGCCACGTATCTGCTTATCTGTTGCTACAGTCTGTGCATACCACATTAGTCCCTGAAAAAATCCAAAATAATTCAGTTTGGCCCAGTCTGTGATGAAAAAGGTTTAAGGACAGTTATGTCACATCTCATCCAGGAAGATTTCACAGACACACAGCTCACGTGTGAGGATTTGAGAACTCTTTTTAACTTCGATGTGTTACTGAGTGCTCTTTTCAGACCCACTGGGTGTTTGCATTATGAGATAATAATTTCTCCCCTTTCTTTTACCCTCCCCTAGCACTGCTTGGTTTACAGGCTACATCTGCTCCATAGATGATCTACGGTGATCAGACAAGCCTATTCTTTGCAAAATTCTAGTTTCATTCATCCAGAGGTTAAAAGACATATAGTGAATGAAGGGAAGAAGAGTAGAACGAGAGATTACAATCTAAAAAGCTGGTTCCTGTTCCTAAGTGAAGCAAATTTTTCATGGGTTACTGTCACAAGTGACTGGTTAAGCATTAGTCACTTAAAGAATCTCCATCAAAGGTATGAGTGAAATAGTTTTAATAGGAATTTGTGGGAGTGTGACTTCACAAAGTTTGACGGCAAGGTTCACTCTATTACTTATTACATAGATAAATCACACAAAGAAGAATCAAATTAAAATTTAGCTGGAATGATTTACACAGAGACTAACAGTGTAAAAGGGTCAGGGAGACCCTCTCGTTAAGTCATGAGGTTCAGAGTGGACACCTTTCCTTCTAAGCTCTCAATAGAGTTTAGGTGCAGCTAGATCCAATCTTAGTCTCAGACTTGGACAATGGTTTGTATCTAAAGAATATAAGGAATATTCACAATTTAAGGTTGACCAAAGGATTTTAGCAGCACTTAATAATTAACTAATTTATCATTTAGAAAGTAAATCAAATAGGATCTACTTAAATTATAGAAGGGATTTAATTATGGGTTTGAAATAATATACTATACTTTTCATGAGGTTGCTAGATCAATACACACACACACACAGAGACACAAAGGAATAGATGTATTGAGATATATATACAAAGGTTATCTGTTAGAAGTCCCCTTGAGTTCAGTGAAAGACTCATGTTGAATACCTTTGTGTGTCTCAGTGGGTGAAGGGTTGAGCCTTGAGAAGGAGGAAAATCATCCCAGGCCCCATAATCAGCGTTCAATGAGAGCCCCCCTAGTACTGCAGACTTTTTTTAGTTTTTAGACTTTTTAGTTTGTGAGCTCTGAGCAATGTCCCACTCAGAGGGAGATGCTGCTTGCAGCCCGCCAGTCCAAGAGAGCTCAAAGGGCATAATTTAGGATTGTGGTTTATAGATTCAAAGATGATTGGCTTTCATAATTTGTAATTTTCCACCCTGGATGCAATCTGAGTCGGTAATTAATGGATTTTTTTAAAGAATTCCATCGACAATGATATTGTACCACTTGGAATCATAATAAAGAGTGTTCCCAGGCTTGTTAAGGGATGTTAAAGGCTGTCAGGTGTTGTTGTGGTTCAGATAAGGGATGTTTCTGGTAGACTGAGTTCAATTTCCACCTCAGCCATGCAAGAGTGGCCAGTACAATCAAGGGATGCTTAACCTCCCAACTTAATACACAGAGGCTAAGGCCTAATGGGGATTCTTGGGATCATAGAGTGGGCCAGGGGAGGGGGAGAAATGCAACACCACAGGTATTGATAACATTTTTTAACCAATTAAAGTTTGCTATTACAAAAAGGGTTTCCTTTTCCAGGCACCCAGTCTGATATTCTGGGTCTATGTTGGTGGTGTACCCTCAGCTGCATCTAGAGGTGGTTGGAATAATTCTCTGAACAGAAATCATACTGCAAAAAGGCTACCTTTGCTGAAAAAATAGATATGTAAATGTCAGTTGGTAACCCAAAAAGGTTGATTCATTTGTTCATTTTTCCATTAAGATCTCTAAATTCTAATGTTGATCTGTAAAAAGAGGGATAAGAGCACTTCACTGACCATGCAGTAAGAATAGTTAAAGCCTGCAGCATGGTATTTTCTAGGGCCTGGAAAAAAAGAGAACATGAAGGCAGACAACATTAGCCAAACAATGCATGTGTTCTGAGCAGAGCATACTAGAGGGAGGATGAAATAAATTTACCCCCACGTTACAAAAAACTGAAGTCTTGCATAATCCCTCTGTGTTGGACATGGAAACTAGCCAGATTCCTACGGGCTAAGGAAGCCAGAGCTGACAGTATGTGAGCTTTTATTCTTTGAGGAAAGGGTCACAGTGTTATAGACACTATACAAATTACCCGTATATTATCTGATGACTAATTGCTAAAGATTAAGAAAATATCCTACAGTGTTTGTGATGAGAGAGATGCTTCCAGGCGTATGACTAGCAGAAGTTGACCTTCTGATTTCAATTCATGCTAACTATCCTGATCTCAGCTGGAAGAGGGTGAGAATATAGACTGGCGTGCATCAAGGAAAAGATTTCAAGGCTTGCCAGGCAGGGGTGCCTCACTGTTAACTACCCTCCACACCCTCCACACCCACTGCTTAGGAGTATTGCGCACAGCCAAATATGAATGCCCAAGTTTTGTTTGGGTAACCACAGCTCAAATAATAAAACCTTATACACATTAAAAGTAAACAAACCAACACCCCATGCCTCCATTGTGGAAACAAACATCCCTGAATCTTCCTGCCTCTATTCAGATGGAAAAGCCATGCAACAGACAAATCAGAGGGAAACCAACTAATGTGGCACGAACCTAAGGTACTGAATTGCAAACAAATGGAGTTTGCCAATGACTAAATTATCATTCAACTGAACTTTACACAGAAAAGGAACATGAACAGAATTCCTTTGGAAAGTTCTATGTGGATAGGCAAGTCTAAAACAGATACCACAGGCTTTATTCTTCATGACTTTGGCTGTTGTGTTATCATTTGTACCTGTACAGTTCCTTTTTCTCTTCTCTTCTCTTCTCTTCTCTTCTCTTCTCTTCTCTTCTCTTCTCTTCTCTTCTCTTCTCTTCTCTTCTCTTCTCCTTTTCCTTTTCCTTTTCCTTTTCCTTTTCCTTTTCCTTTTCCTTTTCCTTTTCCTTTTCTTTTTTTCTCAGTAGTCCTTGTGAAAATAGAAATAATTCCAGCAAATGTTTTTAAACAATGAAGAACTGTCTTACAAAACAAGAACAGATTATTGTTCTGAATTCTAAACTGCAGGTCATAGCTAGTGTTAAAAAAGACTGATTATTTCTATTAAACACACTATTAGTTTCTAAGATGTAAATTTGTTTACATGATGCTGTTGACTCCCTAAGGTAAAAATGCTGTTAATATTAAATTTGCAATTATATAAAAAGAGGTTACATATGTGCATAAATGGAAAGCAATATATCTAAGTGATCATTTCTCTGGATCAATGTACAGTACGAACACACAGTTGAAAATATCTTCCAAAACATTAGGATTGCATCAAGAGTAAAAATGGTGTGTTGGGGGTAAATATAACTCTCAGGAAAACTGCACTGTTCAAGAAAGAGTCATCACCCATCTAAGTTATCCTAACCTATTGTTAGGATGAAGGTTTTTTATATTTAAGAATTTTCAGAGTTTCCATCTTAAAAATCACCACGAATCTAAACATGAAATAATAATAAAAAAATCAAATCAAAAGATTTCATTTTAAAAACTGGGTCTTTAATATATTTTTAACAACTGCATAAAATAGAAAAATATAAATTTCAGGTAAATGGAATTTCAAGCCACCATTGGAACTTTTTAGATTTAGAATGCATTGAAGTGGCAAATTTCTCTTGGAAGAAGCTTGAAATGTGAGATTTCGCTCATAATGGTGGTCTCTGCAAAGGAATGAATGAATGAAAAGAAATTCAGGAAGAAATTTACTTGGAAGTAGGACTCCCATTTTCCAGTCAGGTCTAATTATATTTTCTCTCTTGAAAGTTACTTCTTTCTTCTAGTTGTTCCCTACTATAACTGAACAGAGCTGCACTCAAACCTCCTCTATATGTTCAGGAATTCCAAACGTAGCTAAACAATTGTAATATTTTCTGATGAAAAGATAGAGAGCCTGTACTGTCCAATTGCTGCTATTAAGAAGTAGAAGTGTATTGTAAAAACATTTATTTAGTGGAGACACTGGCATGGAAGGGGATACGAGGCACACATTTAATAGCTTTTCAGAGGCATATCTGACCTGTAATGTGCAAATAAACCTGAGGTGGTTCAACTCTGCTATATCTGGAACCTCAAGGGCAGAAGCACATGTTTTAAAAATAACCAAATCAACTGCGTGTGGCTCAGTCATCCAAAACTGCATCTAGATTTAGCTAGACCTAAATCATGTTATTTTATAAATGACTGCAGCTGGGATATGAGCTTCTGGCAGCAGCAGTTGGCTCTTATCTGTCTCTGAAGGCTCATTGAGGAACATGAGGCAGAAGAAAGCAGTAGGAGTATTGAAGAAAGAAGACACTCTTCCTGAATCCCTTAGGAGTCAGTCTGTGCTTGAAGTTTCATCTAGTGAATGTATAAAATATAAAAATCTTACTCACACCTCTTCACTTACCTGTAATCCCAATCCACGTGCAGCATTTGTTTCTGACCAGTCCAAATGGCAAAATTCCCCAGGTGACCAAATTCTCAGTATATCAATAAATATTTCCTCGTTTACTGCAAATTTACCACTATGATGAATAAACATACCAAATTATCATGTTTACTAGACTCTAAAAAGTGGATAAAATGATCCCTTTTAACCCTGCTGTGTGTAGGTCAGGTCTTCTAGATCTTCTTTTCAAACTTATTCAACTGAGTATGAAGATTAAATTTCTTCACTGAACAGCTTTGTTTCCTTGCAATCCCAGACAGCTATTTCTTAGAAAGACACAACTAGAGGAAGTCATCTTTGGACGATGAGGTTGTGTGTATACTGTTATTGTTCTCTATGCATCCATTTGACTTAATTTCGTAAAGTTCTCCTTCAGTTAAATAAAACAAAACAAAAGCATGAAAAACATAAGGCATGCTGCTGTCTTGGAGGCCTACTACCTTTATTCACTGCAAGTTATCTTATTGATCATGCTTTTCAAAAATAAGCAATTTTTTTTTTGCCATAAAATTACTTTTTTCCTTTTTTGAAATTAAGCTTTTGTTCTGGTAGGCATTCACAGGTATACAGCATGTCTTTGTGAATGAATAGGTTTTGAATAGACAGTTTAGAAGGGTTCCAACTTTCAAGCTGATTTTTTTATTATTTTGTTTGATTTTATTTGGAAAAAGTAAGGTTTTGTTCTGGGTAGGAACCAACCTAGATCTCCACAATAAATACAGATTCCTTACACTGGTAGTTTATGAATCACTGAAATTTCCAAAACAATTCCCAATAACCTTTCAGTTCTCCTTTCCAAATTGCAATAAGGAAAAAATGAGATTATATATTCTAATAAAGTGGAACATTATTGACTATTGCCCATCTTCTGAAATGATCTGTGAAAAAAGGACAGATGGTCCAACAACTTGGCAATGCATAGCTAGCCATTGAAATGATGACATCTTTTGTTTCGAGACTTTACCTTTCCTCAACTTCCTTGTGTAACATTGAGCCAAACATTTATCTGACACGTACAAGAAGACCTGAACACTGATGTCTTGTTGCATCCTAGAAAGACGCTACTCTCCAAGCTTGCCTAAATTCTCTACAGTGTTACTGAAGAAGATGGGGTGCTTAAGGACGCGATCCATATAAGCTAACTTGCTGCTTCAGAAATGTCTTCTACTTTTGCCTTGGAGCTAATATACAATGCAAAGGTGGTATTTTGGACTCTGCCTCTTCTTTGGCATTCTTTGTTTGACTAGGTGTGCCTCCACTCAGCATCTGAACACTTAACTATCCCCTTACAAAATCTAGAGGAAAGGCATGCTCTGCTGCAGGGGAATGAAGACAGTGGGTTGATTGACATTGATAATATACAGCTGTGGCCTTGCTTTGACAATGTGCAGCTGTGATCCTACAGCAAAATGGTTAAATAGCTCTGAGGAGTGTAGGTGAATAGCCTGGATGAAGCAGAAACAAAGGAGGAGTGTGGTTTGGCCTTTGGAGGAACAGCATGGATGGTAGAGTTTGACCAACAGTAAAGCTCTTGCTGGTTTGTTTGCATTGTGTTGTTTCCTGGCTGCTGTAACTCAAATAGCAACACTCTGTTAGTACTGGCTTCTTGTGCCCTCACTCTTAGGTAGTGCACACCAGTGCCACACAGATGGAGTAAAAACTTCAGGATAGTTGTCCAAAACCTGCACTTACTGGTCATTTATTTTTGAAAATACTGTATAATGCTATATGCTATGTGTAAACCTCTAATCCAAATTTTATTTGTGTTGTCAAATGTGGGTTTTTTTTTGTGCAAAATGTTGTGTGGCTTCAGGGGAAACCCACTTCTAAAGCTCGGCCCTTTCATTCTGGGAGGCAGGCATGACTGTTGAGCTGACTTATGTTGGAAGGTCTGTTCTCCATTCCTAAAACAGCTGCAACCCTTCAGGACTAACCAGGACAAGGAACTTTGCTTTTATTTGCTTTTTCCAGTATGGGATAACCAATGTCTCCTCTTAAAATGCATTTGAATTTTACTGGTAAAATATGCTAAAACCTGATACATATTTTTGTTCTAAAATATTGGTTTATTAACTCTTTCTCTTAGAAACAAACATGTGCAAAACATAAAATATTTATTGTGAGGTGCCAGATTGTGTGTAGAAATTAGAGTCCCATTTGCAATTCTGTGGCTGGGAAAAAGATATGTATACTGGGAAGGTGCGTGCTGGAGAATGAGTAACAGATAGTGACTCAAACCTTGAACCTGTGCTCATTCAGTGAGGCTTAGGATGTTCACTTCATATCTTCTTCCTTGAGGTTTTCTGTTGGGCAAACAAATCATATGCCTTTACATTAAGATTGGTTTTTCTCACAGATTAAATCTTGCCCTGAGTGAAAATTTTATTGAGAGTCAATATCACCGCCTGCCCAGTTATTCCTAAATTCAATAGTCCAAGCCTGTCAATATCTTCCTATCCCGCTTTTCACTCTGGATAATTGCACACTGCCCCTGAGGAATCCCCTAGTCAGTATCTATCCATGGCTGTATTTTGTATTTCAGTGCTCAGAATAGCTAAGATGCAGTTTTATGCGTTTCAGAACTGAGTTTGAAAGAACATCCTGAGGCATGAGGTAATATTGAATAACAGACACAAAACTAGGTGTAGAATTAGCCAGCTTTGTAATGTTATTATCCTTACTATAGAGGATTCACACATAAATTTGTTGTTCTGAATTCATACTGGAAAAATCTTCATTTAAGTGTTAGTTTTAACTGGTGGTGGATGTGTAGGTATCCTTTTCTAAATAAATGTGGAGTGTTGATCTAGCTGATTCAAGGCTTGAGAAATTTTGAGTATGCCTCAGTTCATAATAAATAATCTTTTTTGAGCCGCGGTGAAAACATGCGATATAAAACAGGTACATACTGGAGCCAGCAGCAGCTGCTGATTTTAGGGCTGAAACCTTACAAGTCTACAGATTCCCTTCCCTGCTATCATGGGCCACCACATCCTATATTCCTATTCATAAATTAAAATGATTTCATGTTACAAACAGATGATTATTTTCTGCCATGTGATCATGACAAAATGGACCCTCACTGCTCTCACGGTTTAGCCTTCTATTTTTTTGAATCATGTATTGAAGCTGCTGTTTGCTCCTGGAGAGGCAAGCATTTCCTATGTCTTAGAATGTGACATATATAATCCACCCACTGATTAATTAGGATTTCTATCGTGTCTGACAATCAGATATCTTTTTCCTCTTACTCTGAGACTGTGACAAAATCCCAGTGACAACAGCATTACAAAGATATTTGGTCCTGTCTGGGATATGGGAAAACATCAACAAATTCAAATGGGTTTGTATTTTAAGAAAGGAACCACTATATTGGGATTTTATTTTTTTTCCCTTTCCAGTTTTTACCATTATAAATGTAGAAAGTCATTGCTTCTCCCCAGCACCCCCACCAGGAGAAGTGAAGATGGAGAGCACTTTGGGATCAGTTGTAGCACGCTTTATTTCAGTGTGAGGTGGCATTTATACGGGGCTAGCTGGAAGGTGCTTGGGGAAATGAATAGTGTGCAGGTGGGCTGGTTTCAGTCGGCTCGGGTCTGTCTCCAGCTGAAAGGAAAACACAATACACTGAATTTCAGCTGGCCCTGTCTTTTGTGGTATGTTAGAAGAGTCTGTTTAAAATGGAGATCAATTCTGACAGACCTAAAGGTCAGTGAAAGTTGCACTGGGGTGGCACATCCATACCACAAAGCAGCGTGTATAAGAAATGAGAAAGTTAAATGCTTTATTGCATTACGTATTGTGAAATTCATGTACCTGGTAGATATTTGGTGCCTGTTTTTCAAAATGAAGCTATTTTGGCCCCCACCACAACAGATCATAAAACACTAATATGGTTTGGTTTGGGGAGGGTATTGTTATTGATGCCTTGCTGATTTCAGTATCGTACGTAAGGTTGTTGAGATTGTTTCAAAAAGGGGAATTTACAACTTCATGCGTTCTTGCTTTAAGATGAATTTTGAATTTTAAATCAGACTTGAAGAAATAGGTTCTGAGTATTTTAAACAACAGAAAGCTAGGTTCTGTTTGTGGGCTTTGGTGCTTTAAGCGTGGAACTACACTTGCATGTGATAGTATTGATACAAAGTAACAAAAAATAGTTTCCAAATGTGCCAGTTCCTGCCCCCCCCCTCCCCCAGCCGGGCCGGGGGATGTCACGGCGCTGCGGTCGGTGCCGCCCCCGCTGTCCCGGCCGCTCGTGCCCCGCAG
>JAVJGJ010000014.1:5892849-5903462 GCA_035590215.1 Microhierax caerulescens | reverse complement strand
CAGCGGCTCTGGCGGCCGGGGGGAGCTGCCCGCAGCACCGGCCGCCCCCGGCCCCTCCGCCAGCGCCCGGGCACAACAAAAACCCACCAACAGCAAAGTTTTCTTGTAGCGGGTTCTACGAAATCTGTAGAATTTTCATCTCACCTGGTTAATCTATCGACTATGCCAACGAATTCTTTCCATAAGCTAGGAAACTTCTTTTAAAGAAAACTACACAACTAATAAATAAATAAAAATATATATATTTACCAGGTTATACTAAACTAAGCATGCATGCTATTAAACATTGTCCTTCATTGAAAACTGCATGAATTATAATCACAAGAGAAAATGGTTGCTTATGATTCTTTTGTCCTTTCTGGAAAGTTAATGTGAGATTTGTATAGTTTAAATCATTAATCTTATTTTAAATGCCCGATGCCTCTATCCGCTCCTATCCATAGCCAGTGTCATCTTGATAGACAAGTATTTCCCTGGCAATCCAGATCGGTAATTACGTACTGGAGCTGTGGCATAGATGTTAATTCCAGAGCGGTTATGTGAGACGTTTCTTTTCAAGGCATCATCGGTGTCCAGAAATGTTATTTATTTCATCAAGTTTTTATTCGAAAGGGGGAAATACATATAAGCATACTGTGTATGAAGGATTACTTTCTGTGGCATATATTTCATTCTTTGTGAGCATAGAGTATACATTAATCTTATTAGCAACTTTGAATGACACATCAGCATGAAAGTTTTAACAAATTAAAATGGACGAGATTTCAAGCTAACCAATAAATTGTATCCTTTGCCAGTTTTATTTCTGCAAACAGTGTGGCCTGTTCTGGAAATCTCTGCTTCAGGGCTGGATATCCCAGGAGCAGTCCTAGGCAGAAAATGTCTTGTCAATGAAACATTCCTGAGATCTGGAGTGAAGTGAAGACACTTGATAGATGGGTATAAGCCTCCAGCTTAACACGCAGGGGTTGTATTTTTGTATAGAAGAGAAAATTATGGTTATGAGGACAGTCCTCATTGTTCCACAGCAAGAGAAAGTATGGCCGAGTAGGAAAAAGTGCCCTTAAATTCACCTAGAAAATGGGAAGAGCTGACAAAATCCCTTCCCCTCCTTTCTGGGACATGTTGTTTTCTTTCTTGACCAGTTACTGGTCAGTTGGTCTTTGGGCAAAAGGATTCCTTGTCTGTAAGATGCTGTTATTTAGTACGTTTTTAACAGTGTCATGTCTCACTGTATGAAGAAGACAGTATTTTCAGTGTTTTGTGACCAAACTTATTTTTTTGGAGTGCATCCAGTTGGAATATGGAAGAGGGAAAGAGGACTGAATAATTTATTAAGGCAATAGTGCTTGGTTAGATTTTAATCATTATTATTGAAGGAGAGATCAATAAATCTGTGCTTTTACCCAGGATTTTGTTCTTTCCCTTAGGGAACCTGTCCTTCATTCAAAAACTATTGTGTCATATACTTTATGAGTTAAAATGGAGACATAATAAGAAATGACTTTTATTGCAATCAACCTATGAAATAATGCTGAAAGAGATCAATAGAACAATGAATAAAAAGTAAAGATCCATAATGATGATTGATGTCAGCTCACTCCTGTCTTTTCTTCTGCTATATAACTCAGGCTAGGAAAAGTGGTTCAGTGTGAAGGTGACTATTATCCCCAGCCTTTCTCCTTCTCTTTTCATTCCCCCTCCATCCCCATCCCTGTTTCTATATATCTAAAGTGAAAGTTAAACTACAAGCCGTTTTCAAGCTTTATTTGTTGTAGAAAGGAGGGGTTAGGGTGAAAAGCCTGATTAATTAGGCAGGGATATTTGTTCCGGTATCCACTTTCATACCATTGCAAAAAACCTACTTAGCTGTCAAGTATAAATAAAAATTTGTGTTGATGGCCGGATAAGATTATTTGTGTAAGCATTACGAAATGGATCGATGACTGTTCCTCCTCCAGTACTCCAGTTTTCCTTTTCAAAATGGGTAGTGATAGTGGCTGTGCTTTTCTACTAACTACTGTTTGGTTCATTCAGAGCTTCCAAACTGTCTTTCTCTGTTTATTATTTATGTTTCTGGGCAACACACTCATCAATGAGGTTTCTTCTTTCCCTATGGGAAGGCCTCAAGATACTACTATATTACAAGGCCTAAATAATAATTTTTATCTTTTGGGGATCTGAATGCTTCTGGCACAATAAGTTTACAGTTGTAAGTCTCTTGATCAAGTCCACAGTTGTCTTCTTTTGACCTGTTTTGTACAGGTCATCTTTCTTTCCCTTCCTCCACTTTCTTATAGAATTGTAGGCAAATACCCGTTATTGCAGAAATTTGAAAATTCCCGCCAGCAAATTGTAAGGCTGGAAAGATTGCAGGTTGGAAATATGGAATGTTTTAGAGTGCTGATCTGGAACCTCAACTCTTCTTTTGAAGTGATGATTCTTTTAATTTTTGTTCTCATTATAGATGGAACCCTATCATTGCTCTTGGGTGATGAGGTTTCCACCAAATTACTGAATGGCATGTTAAGATCCACTGAGAGCCAGCCAGATTGTAGAACCACAGTAAGATGGATAGGCTTGTTGATGCATTACTGTCACAGCTCTTCAATAATTACCCATATGTTCGGAAAGCTTTAGAATGTGCCTGTCATTCCCATGCTAATTACAGGCTGTCGCAAAACTCATTTTTCATTACTGGGATCATGCCATGTTTATGGGGTTTGATGAGTTGTTTGTTCTGGGTTGATGCGCTGCAGTTTTGTTGCAAGTTTCACATTTGAATTGCAAATGGATTAAGGGGATGTAGGTTTTTTTTATAACCTATAATGTATTTCAGGTAACATAATGGGCAATATCTCAACTCAAACTGAGCTCAATAGGTAGAAGCATAACCCTTTTGGTCTCTGAATGAAAGAAGCAGAATTCTCAAACTTTTACACATTACCACTGTATTTAAATCAGGGGAAAAAAATTATCTTTAATTCCCCTGTTCCTCATCTCTACCCTTCCTCTCCCTCAAAGCTGTGAGATCCTCATTGCTATTAGAATCAAATTTGCCATTAATTCTCCTAAATGTTTAAGGGAGTTGGAAACTCCAATCCCACTAATGTTAGTTTGACTGGTTCTTCATATCTTAGAAATAACATATAATTATGGTTATAATATTTTATAGCACCTTTGGAATACTATAGATATGTCTCATCTTCTATAACATCTTACAATTAGATTATTCTCTGAGTTAGTGTTGCTTATACTAAACCCAAAAAGTTTATTCTGAACATGGTACATACATGAAATATACTGCATGTATACATGCACACACCCCTATACAAGGCTACCACTGAAGGAGAATGATTTTTGTAAAAAAAGCCAATTGATAATATTTCAGGTTCTACATTTACACTTAGTTTCCTAATTTTCACACCTTAAAAGAGGAAGCAAGTGTGAGTTGATGTCATTTGCAGTTTTCCTCAAAGCTACAAGGGTGCTGCGTGCTCTAGGGACACAAATACATAGCATTTTGTTTGTTGCATGCACTCCAGTTTCTGTCCTGCTGCATCTTGTGGTAGACCTTGCGTAGGGGAGTCCATGGGTGATAATAGAGCTCTACATCAAAGCTGATGTCCTGCAGTGAGTTCCACTCACAGAAGGGGCTACTGGAAGGTGCTTTCTCCTGTGTGCCTAACCCAGGCACCTTTATATGAGGTGAGAGCTGCCACATCTCCACTGTATGCCCCAGTACCTCCTCTCCTGAGCTGCCATGTGGGGTTCCCTGTACTGGATTGGAGAAACATGAAATCTAGATTGCTGTGTAAGATTTCCCTAGATTTGCAGACCCTGGAATGTCTCTTCTACCTCTATGGTGTTAAGAGTTTGTTCCTATTGTATTGTTTAAATAAATGAAGATGAAACCCAAGGAAAAAAACAATTAAACCCAAAAGTTTGTCCACCTTCAGAATTGCCTTTAAAACAAAGCTTTTAAGCTGATACTGAAACACAATATCCCTTGGTTGTTTTTTTTTGATTATTATTTCAGTGTCTGGCCAGGGCAACACATGAAAATAACTTGGTAGGAGATGCTGTTCTTGTTAAGCTTCCAGCTGTAACTAAAAACAGAAATGCAAGAAATTTTATCAGGGATTCATTTTTTACAAGATTGCCAGGTTGAGGGTTGCAGATTCAAAAGACGTAATAATTTGTATGAGCAATTTTTGAATGTTGATTTAAACTTCAGCGATGAACTTCAGATGGAAGCCTTGCAGTTAACTCTTACCCTAAGTCCAACATAGTCTAATCATCAAGGGAGTGGTGCAGAATCACATACTAGAGGGGTCTGAGGAGATGTTTGTTTACTCTTTTATCTGGTAGAGGTTATATTAAAGTGTCTGGTATTATATATCCTTTACACAGCTGAGCAATAGGAAGGGGTGTAAAGATCATGAGAAATGAAGTATTCTGATATTTAAAAAAAGAGAGGAAATGGCTATGAAGGGTCATTACCCTTTTGCCTTTCTCCTTATCGAGCTCAGTGAAAAAACAAGAAAATAAGAGGAGCAGCACAAGAAATATAAAGTCAGAGCACAGTGCAATGCAGTAACTGAAGAGCTGATAAATATTAACTCTTTTCCAAGGACCTGAAGTTGCTAGAATAATCCAGAGAGTTCTGAATATATGGATTTCTTTGTTTTGTTTTATTTTCCCCTGTAAGTTATCTACAAATGGAAACAAGGTAACTTTTGGTTTTGTTTGTTTGCCTAATCCCACCAGGACACATTGCACACCTCATTGTTTCAACACTGGTTAGTAAATGTGTTTAGTAGCATGACAGATTTATAGATTGCTTGACATTTTTCTTTCTAAGATCAATGATTATTAACAATTTAATAATATTTTTAAAAATTAATCAGACTGTTTACAGGAACATGGTTAGGGGACAATGGCTTAAAATTTTCAAATACTTCCTTTTCTCCCCCACCCACTCCTTTGTTCTTTTAAGTGTTTTAGTGTAGGTATTTTAAATCTGGGAGGCTAAAAGGGAATTGGTCACACACAAGAAAATCTGAGACAATTTGGCTAAGCGTTAAACCAGTTTAAAACCATTTTCACAGATACCTGGTAAAGCTTTATGGTTAATTTCATGAAAATTCATCCGTGTGTGAGCTGTAGGCACTTGGGGCAGTGCCTAGTCTGGATTAAAAAACCCCAGAAGATGGAGCAAGGAAACTATAGGTCCTAATTTATCATTAACTGCCTGGAGGTCTCATTTGAATGAAGAAGGGATAAGACCTGGGTAGATGTAGTCCCATCTGAGTATGTCTAGCCAGACAATAAAAACAGAAAATTTCAGTCAAACACATTATTAGATATTTGAAGAGAAAATAAAAATTAAAGGGAAGGGGAAAAGAAGAATTGGAAACTGGGAACTAGGATCAGTGTGGACCAAATGACAGAGGAGAAACCAGACTGAAGGCTGGCAAGGCAAAGACCCTAGGGTTAAAGGAAAAACCAGGAAACAATACCTCTAAAACAATATTTAAGTTTATTATGAATACAACATAAAGAACAAAAAACTTGAGAAACACCACAGTGAAAGTTTCCCCACACAATTTATATCCTGACATATGCACTTTGAGAGAGATTTCATTTTATCTGGTCACCTACTATTTTATTTGAAAACCTCCAGGGAGGCTGTGGACTGTATAAACAAGACAATCCCAGGAAAATAGTAATAAAATAACTGGACAGTTTCATAAAGCAGGTAGATGAATTCTGTTACCCACAACTTTTGGAGCAGCACAGTGTTGTAACACACAGCGTTGTCTTCCAGGAACTATGGTAGAGCTCAGGCAGAATAACAGACACCTGAGGATGGATCCATTTGTCAAAAATTATCTGTTGTTATTTGAGATGCTCTGGGCTATGCCATCTGACATCTACAAGTGCCAGTCCTTCAGGGCAGAGAACGCTTGTAGGTCCTGGGTTGCTATTCCTCAGCCTGTGGAATGGCTGTTCCATGTACCAAAGTGTGGCTCAATAATATGCAATTAATATACTTGAGTAATAAAACAGAGTTTGTAATGTTCTTGCAGAGTTAGGGTGGGGTTCCATTGCTCTTTATGCTCATGGAATAATCCAGGCAGGTGGATTAGGCCATTGAATCTCATGACACTATATACTTTTATTTCAGAGATCTTTACGTGATTGTGACGATCCTTGTGGATCAATAAATGTTTTCTTCCTCTTCTGGGAGCTGTGTTTCTGTTTAGATGGGAAAAAAACAAACCAATCTTTGAAATCATGTCAGAGTGTAACAGGGAGCAAAGCCACTTTTTTTAATACATTGTGTAATTTTTTGCAATTTTGCTAGTTCAAAGTTGTGAACTTAATTTGAACTGTGCAAGCACAGGTGCTTCCTAATCACAAGCCAGTGGGGAAACATCCCTTATATTCTGTAGGCTATTAATGACCCAAGTGGTTTAATTATTGGTTGGCAGTTCCAGAGTTTGATACTTAGCACTAATGATGCATTATTGTGGGGCAGCAGTTTTGGAAACATCAAGTATAATTGCTACGTTTTTTCCCCTCCTCCAAGGTGTGATACGCAATGGGCTTGGCTGGTTCTGTATGCTGTAGAAAGAGGTGATCTGTTTCATTTTCATGTTCCACTGGACATAAATCACTCTTTCATTTTCAGCTTAAATTTACTTAAACAAGTTCTCATGCCAAATACTTAAGCTTCAATACTTCCTCTAGCACTTGCAATTTTTTCCCTCCTAGAGAAATATTGACACACTATTTGGCATCATCTGCAAATTTTATTGTAACTGGCATTTTGTAGCTGTATCGCCAGAAGAAACTAAGCTTTGAAAAGCTCTCCTGGTAATCCCCCTTTTACAAGGTTAACCATTTCAGCATTATTTTTCTAGTAGTCTTTGCAATCTGCTCTTCTTATGACCAAGATTAATTTTGTCCTTTTCTAATACATGCATTTTTATGTTAGCTGCTTTCAAATAGTTTAGAGCACTTCCTTGGTCATAATCTTATACAAAATACATTTCAAAAATATGGTATTTATCCATGATATTGATTAAGTCTGTACAATCATCTTCTGGAGAGCCTATTTCTCAGTCATTACCTGTCTGTAACCATTATCTCTTCAGAAAGTACTCTGCTATCTTTCACGCTACTGAGGTCAAATTCATAGGTTTGTGGTAGTTGAGATCACTGCCTTTCTTTTCCTAAGGCACAGAGATAAGAGCTGTGCACCCTGTTGCTAAGCAGCTTTCTAATCTGTTTATTAAAAAAAAAAAAAGTAGAAAAAAGTTAGTCGCGACATGGAACTCAGTACACATTAAAGTAAGTGTGAGTTTAAAATAGAGAAACTGGAGTGCAGATGCTTCAGGTTGTGGTCATTCTACTGCAGAACAAAAGTTATTTTTTACTTTACTGTTTTTCAAGCTTTCTTCCTTCCATCCTCTCTTCAGCTGGTACTTGCACAGTTTTGCTAATGAACTCTAGAAACACTTGCTAGTGCCAGTGGAGCCGGGGAAGCTCCTGCTGGTTCCAGTTCAGCCTCTCCTTTCCTTGACTTTCCTAGAAAAGCTGCTGCCCAGCAACTTCTATGCTACGTTTTGCAGAAGGTATAGCAGAAGATGTATCTTGATGCAGGCAAGAAAGAAGATGAAATCTGCTTCTGCATCCTCTGAATTCTGGTCTATTCGGTGACTAGTTTGTCGCGGACCTGACTGAAGAGCGCTGAGCAGTTCAGGACAGGGTGCAGGGACCCATGTCCTCGGGGCACGCACAGACAAAACAGCAGAGAGGTTCTCTCCTGCATTAGCAACCTGCAGGCACGTCGCTCACAAGGTATTGCCTGTGCACCTGATTTAGTCCTTTTTGCCTCTACTCCCCTATCCGTTGCTACACTCAAGTGTTATTGTGGCAAAAGGGAATGTGCCATATACATGCGGAGCCGAGAGTATTGTTAGTTTAATTTGTTGGTCTAATTCAAATCCAGTAAAGAGTTGTTAGTCCAGACATGATAATGTTACCACTCATAGTCCAAAATAATGCAAAGAGCCTCAATAATAAGTAAAATGGTTATGCAGGAAAAACTTCCTGCTACCCACCTCTTTTCTCTGGTATAATTCACAGCATCACAGTGTCTCTCTGAGACCCAAGGATGATGGAGTCAGAGGTGGGACAAGGGTTGAAGAAGTTGTCTGCACCCCAGGTTAATTGTTTGGAGGATTTGGATGTTTGTAGTGGGGTGTCCCTTCATCCTCCATCCTGAGGGCCACTTGAGTTCATTTTTATCATTTTCTTAACAGATTCTGCATATGTGAGCTTTCTCTTTATTTAATCTCAGTTAATCAGGTTTTTGTTCTTATATCTAAGCCAGTTTAATAAGACTGTGCTCCTGTAGGGGCTGCTGATAGACCATTGTGAATTGTATTAACAGCCTGAGGCCTTTGGCAATATCTTGACTTTACAGTCTTGAAAACCATCATAGATAATTCAGTCTACACAGAATAAATGCCTGTTATCACTGTGAACTAAAGCCAACCATGCCTAAACCTGACACCTAAACAATTGCTGTCACAACTAAAACAAGTCAAAACCAGTCAAGACTAAGACAAGCCCAGAAAGTCCTGGGAACCTGCACTCAATACAAACTGTGTGGCCTTTTGCTAGTAATAAAAAAAAAATAATAATCTGGTTTACTAGATTACATGGTGGACCACCCCAGCAGCCTGAAATTGCAGAATGGTCTGGTGAGAGAGTGAACCAGCCACCTCTACCTCTTTCCTTCACGCTCACGGCTGTGACAACCAATTTAGTCTGTCATCAAACGTGATGTTGAAAGACACGTTGGGTGCCAAGGGACAGCCTCAGCCAACCAACTATGCCTCACTGCAGAGCAACTCCAGATCTGGGATGAGAAAAGGCTATCCATGAAAGGAGAGGATGGTTGCCTCTTCAGGGGATATGACTCCAGAATGGGCTCAACTTCATACCCTCTGATGCATAATGTATTTTAAATAATTTGCAGCTGAAGCCGCTCCAAAGAGTATGGCATGATATTAACACAAATGTTTAATTTTTCAGAATAGCTTGTATGTTGTCAAGAATTATGTTAAATACAGAAACAAATCATGCTTCTAGGTATCCATTAATTTTTTTTTCCCCAAGTTGATATATTCCTTAGGTAGAGCATAGATCAAATTGAACATGCATGCAATCGTTTTTTTTTAAAAAAAAACACACTTTGCTGGATAATTACAGTAATGGCACAATAACAACTATGAAAATAAGAAATATGAACACATACACTAATTATATAACACATTTAAAATGTTTGGAAATTGTGGACATCACAAATGTTTGAACCCTCTGTCCGTAGTGCCTTATGTTTCAGTTTTGTAAAGGAGACAGGCATATACATAATTACATAGTGTAATATAGCCTAGCTGGACATATCGTACATTAGCTATTATTAGTTCAAGTAAGAAGCTAACGAAGCAGTTGTGAGACTGATGTACACTACTGCCTTCACACTTCCCTGACACATGGCTTCTTCACAGGCAGTTCAGTTCAGGTCACAAAGTTTTTTTGCTGCATTAATAGTTTGAGTTTGTTAAGTCAGGAGAAAAAAAAACAAAACAACACAGGGAATGGCAAGGGCAAGCTCCAATCTCAGAGATTCATAAGTGCAAGAACATGTTCATTTTATATTTTAGTTCTAATTCTGTCAGCCCAGTTAATTTGTTACTATCTCAGAGATTTGATATTAGACCAGTGATGGTGTGTAATGAAGTAACTGAATAAAAAAAGAACACTAGAAGTAATATTACAATCAGAGCATCAGATTAACTGAAAAATATTAAGGTTTTATTAATTCAGAGGCTTTACCAAGTAGTGTCAGTTCTTTGTATATCAACCCTTTGACCGCCTGCTCTTTCCCACAAGAAGTGCTGAGTGCAGTAGATCTGGTGTGGAGAATGAGAACTGCTGTCAGAAAGCTGCCATTTCTTTGTGCACAGATCTACATCTTCTTTATATTTTGCTTGAAGAAAAAATGGTGTGGTGCCAGAAAAACAGAGTATCAGTTGGACCCAAGCCAACAGAATTAAACAGACACATGGATTCCAGTAGCAGTTCTGTTAAAAAGAGCTACCCCTTGATCTGTAGCAGATAGGAAATTATAGCCAGTACTTTTAATGAACTTGACTAGCGTAAATTAATATCCTAAAGAAAAGACCTATTTGCAGTGTTGAGTTCCCACAGACCCTTTGAAAGAGATGCAGGTGCTCAACAGCTCTCCAGATAAGTGTGTTTATTCTTGACTGGTGTTAACATTGATGGAGGTGAAATGTCATTCAGATTCTGAAAGAGAAGATGGTGAAAACTATGTGAAGAATAATTTCCAGATGAGAAATGTATGTTACATCGCCTGCTGAAGTAGGCTGGCTCTTCTTGTAAGGTTACAGTAAACTGCATGCTACTTTTACAGTGGTCTGAATTTCCCAATGTGTCTTATTTTGTGTTGTACCATTGGAAGGGAAGAAAAAGACCAAACCAGATCTGGTTTAGGATGATCTGACTTTCAA
>JAVJGJ010000014.1:5867888-5883751 GCA_035590215.1 Microhierax caerulescens | reverse complement strand
CTATCCTATCCTATCCTATCCTATCCTATCCTATCCTATCCTATCCTATCCTATCCTATCCTATCCTATCCTATCCTTTCCTATCCTATCCTATCCTATCCTATCCTATCCTATCCTATCCTATCCTAGGCACCTTTCTCTGTTCAGCAGCTGGCCCACATTTTCCCTAGTCTTCCTTTTGCTGCTGCTATAGCTGTAGAAGTAATTTTTGTTGTCATTCACGTCTCTCACCAGATTCAACTCCAGGTGAGCTCTGGCTTTCCCAACCATATTCCTGTACACTCAGACAGTGTTTTCTTATTCCTCCTGGGTCACCTGCCTCTGTTTCCATCTCTGTAAATGTCCCTTTTATGTGGAATTTTAGTCTTTGAGTCCAGGAGCAACTTGTTCATTCATGAAGGCCTCGTGCTGCCTTTGCTTGGCCTCCTGCTCATCAGGATGGACTGCTCTCGAGCTTGGAGTGGATCCTTGAATATCAACCCACTCTTCTGGATCCTTCTTCTCTTGGGACTGTACCCAAGGGATTCTTTGAAGCAGTTCTGTGAATAGCTTGAAGTCTGTTTTCCTGAATCCCAGGGCCATGATCCTATTATTTGTCTTGTTCCCTCTTCTCAGCATCCCAAACACCACCATCTCACATTCACTGCAGCCAGAGCTTCCCCAGCCTTCACATTCCGAAGCAGTTCTTCCTGGCTGTAGGTATGAGATCTTGTAGAGCACCTCTCCTCATCAGCTTTTGATCACCCGTGGTAGGGACTTTTCATCAATGTACTCCAGAAATCTCTTGGATTTTTTTTTTTTTTTTTTTGTGTGTGTGTGTGTTGCCCCTTCAGCAGATACTGGGCTGGTTAGAGTCTCCAGTTCAGTTTGAAAAGTAACTTATTTTCTTATTTACATGTGCATCTGAGAACTGAGGCAGCCATGCCTTCTTCCAGAACATTCAATTTACAGTCATGAGGGATTGTCTCCATATTGCTTCCTAATGGAGTTAACAAAGCACGTTACTATCTTCTACAGCCTCTTTCCAAACTTCACTCAATGTATATATTAACAGTAAAAGGCACCTCTTCTTTATATGAAGAAGGTAAACATTTTTCCATCTATTTAAAATACAAAGTAAAAACTAAACGCTGTAATATCACTCCCTGTGACCGTATCAATACATTTCAGTAAGCAGGTTCAAACTCATTAATTGCTGATGGCAGGTGTTCTACCAAAAATGGAATATCTGTCTGTAAGTAAGAGTAGATCAGTGCTTTCTAGCAAAGATTATGGCATCACTAATTCAGTGTGTGAGCTTGTCTGATAGTCTTTGTGAATTAACAACACACTGTGCACGTCTGTGGATTGTGATGTATTCTGACAAAGTAGTAACTTTCAACGCTGCTTGGGAAAATATAACATGGAAAACACAACATTTCCTTCCTCTGCTCAGAAATTTCATGTCTCAAAGGTCAGTGTGTACAAAGATGCCACAGCAGATGAACAAGGTAGGCTGGCTGAACTGCTGAACACTGGAGAAGAAAGCAAGCAACCCCTCACCAAACAAATGGGTATTTAAAACTTCCATAGTGTCTTCCTACAGCTACAAGTCTACAAGTCTTCCTACAGACAAGTCTAGGTGAACCCACAGTTATGAAGAAACTTGCTTACAAAATTTTATACATATAAACAAATTAACTAGGACCTATCTGAGTCTAAAGTTTTGTGGGAAGAGAGGTCTGAAATGATATTTAAAATTGAAAAAAAACCCCCACCCTCATTTGTTTCCATAAAAAGAATTTTGTGGGCATTTTTGGTCTGTAAATAGGATTGCATAAAAGAACTACCTGATTATTAGCATTGGGTTTAGGGTTTTTTTGCCCTGTTTTGTTTTGTTCTTCCAGAAAAAAAAACCCAAACACACAAATTTAATTTTTCTGTGTGTCTGCATTTTTGTCTCCCCTTCTCACTCCAGAAATTTCTGAGCTATTTGGTAATTTTCAGATAAATTTAATAGAAAGTTAGTGTTCCTTAAGGTACTGATTTTTATCAGTTTCATGAAAATCAGCAGTTGAATAGGACACTGTCTCATGGGCCTATTGAGTAAAAAGTGGTCAGAAATCAACTGTATACACATATATACATATTTGGCAAGGTCCAGATAGCAATTCAGTGCTAAAGCAGTTGTGTATTGTCATGGGGCCCAGGTGAGGACTGAAGTTGTTAGATGTGCTGAGGTCCAGGATAAATTTGGAGTTAAAGAAGTGAAAAGATGATTGGAAAAATGTGGGAAGTTTGAAACGTCTTGGAAGAAATATGGGAATATAGGAGACAAGTCTTGAGGAAGACAAGCTTCATTAGTTTTAACAGTCATTGAAGTGTGCTTTCTTGCTAACAGGAGCAACTTGTAAGACATTGAATATTGACTCTGGCTGCAAGTGGTGTCATCCAGATGTCTTGTTAACAAGACAAAGACAAGTTGCGGTTGTGTAGACCACACTGAAAAAGTCAGGTCTCACCAGAGATGTAGGCAGGACTACCACAATATACATAACTTGTATGATACTGCTTTTAAAAGACTACGTAATTTTCTATCAGAAGTTTGTATTAGTGAAAAATAAAAGAAAGCTATTCCTTCTATTTCATAGTACTGTTGTTAAGGGAAGGCAAATCTGAGGAGTTCTAAGACCCAAGGGATTTGCAGGTTTGGACACAAGCAAGGCTGAGCCTGTACTGTAGAGGTGCCAAGATGTGCAATACACACATTCAGCCACACAGACCAACACAGACAAGAAGTGGTGCCTTTACTGTCACCCACACAAAAACCTCCAACACGTGCACAGACATGGACAAGACAGACAGCTGACCCTGTTTCTCCTCTCTGGCTGACCAGGATTTCTGACACCTGCACACCCTCAGCCTTCTGATCCACAGCCACATGAGTGTCCATATATCCATTCTCCACCCACCTGATAACTGATCCTGCCTAGCATTACTGGCAAGTCACCCCACATACCCACACAGGTAATAGAGAGCAAGGTCAACCAGAAAACATGATAGTTCAGATGGTACTAATCAGGTGTGGGGTTTGTCCTGATCTGCAGCTTGTTTACATAGAGCTAACTTGTTTTAATCCCCTTTTCCTTCTTTTTTTCCATGGTTGTTCTTACTCAACTGTCTTTGATCCAATTCTTTACCTGCCTTTGGCCCTTCCCCTAAATGTCCCAGAAGTTTTGCATATTACCACAGTCCAAAAAAATTTTAGAAAAATTTTTACACTATCCTTAAGCATCCAATAATAGTTTGGGATTATATCCCAATAAAGTTTACTTTTTCCCACAGGACCCAAGGTATCAAGCTAGACTTGAGTGGTTCCTTTATTGGTGCATCCATCCATAACCTGAGAGCTCTTGTCCTTCATACAGCCTCCTCAATATAGTTATGGTTCATGTTCTTCAGTGTTTATTATTATTACTACTGTTTCTTCTTTTCAGTTTTATTTCATGTTGAATGGTTGTCAACCTCACTGGATGTCCTTACATTCAAGATATTTACACATCTTCCCATTCCACACACCCTAACATCTACAACTTCCACCTTCGCTCTCATCCTCTGTGCTCTTTTCCTTTGTTTTCCATCTTTGTGTGTGTGTGTGTGCTTGTTTCTCTCCTTAAAAAAAAAACAAAACAAACAACTTGTCATGAATCTCTTCTGCCTTTAGAGGATATTAGAAACATGATCCTCAATTACAGTTATTTTAAATTCATTGGCTTGATTACAAAGTATTAAGAGGTATTGAACCTGACCACCAGAGGGACAATCATAGAATAAGAATAATCATAGAATAATTTAGGAAGGAAAGCACTCTGTCCAAGGTCCTTTTTGAAGCAGTGCTACTTTCAGAGTTAAATCAGGTTTCCCAGGGACCTGCCTAGTCAAATACTGAAACTCTGCAAGGATGTAGCTTCCACAACCTCTCTGGGAACGGTGCCAGAATTTATCCAGTCTCATTGTGAAACCAAAGATGGTTTAAACAGAGGTGGGTTTAGTTTTGTTTCTTTTCTTCCCCCACCCCTCCTTGTTTTAGTAATATTTACAAGAGTGGGAGAAAACTGCATTTTCACCAAAAAACCAAACGACTTCAGTGTTTGTGACATACATAGAGAAAATGAAAACTCTGAAACACAACTCCAGTAAAAGTTTTTCATCTGTTCTTTAATTTAAAATAAAATGGTTGATTTCTACTCTACATATATGTCTATAGAGTTAATATTTTATTTTTAAACTCAGACTTTTCAGGAGAAATATCAATGAAAACATCTTTCACCTTCAGACTTTTTTAAGAGTGATAGACAATCTCTAGGGGTGGCTGAAGGATTTTAATTAGCCAATTAACAGTTTCAAGTAATTGCATGATGTCCACATTTATACCTTTTGAATTGGAATTGATTTTATTATGCATTGATTTAAAAATAAGTTCATAACCTTTTCTTCAATAATTTGTGTTAGGAAAACTTTACAAGCAGAAGGTTTCTCTGAACTACGTAAAAATGACATGTTTAATTTTTTGAAGGAATAGATTAAAGTTACTCCTGGTAAACGTAAATAGAATTACTTTGATAACGTTTACTGTAAGGGATTCAAATTTAGTCTTGAAGCATTTGGTTTAGATATTTATGCTGCCACTGTTGTCACAGTTCCTAAGCGCATCTAACCCTCCAGGTTTATTTTGACAATACCTTTTGGATGCTCAGATACTATCTGTTTACAAGCAGTCTGGGGAGCTGAAGTGAAGAAAGTCAGATGGCATTTCTATGACAAATGAACGAGTGTGCAGACACTGTTGAATAAGTGCCAGTAAGACCTTAGATCTAAGACCAAGATGATCTTGTGTAAGACCTTGTATAAGGTCTGCTAACAGTGATGTGAGAAGTCTGTTCTCTGCTCAGGGTGCACAGTGTCCCAATAAATCTTGCTAAGAGAAAGCTTGTGTTAGAACATGAAACCAAGATTGGAAGTGGTATCATCTGGATCTCTCTCTAGTAGCATAAGCATACGTTTTGCATCATGTTGTTTTATGTAGTGTTGGTGTATCCTTACAACCTTTCTAAAGTGTTAAGACACATGATTGACATGGACCTGGGAGCCAGACACAAGCCTGCTAAGAACCAGACTCAAGCCTTATTTAACTGGTCCATCAGATAGAGGCCATCTGTGCTTTCTAGGTTAATATTAGCATTCTGGAATGATTAAATGTATTTGCTGTATATACTTTAGCAATTATATTGGATTGAGTCATTGTCCTATGCTCCCCACACTCTCTATGAAGTATAAAACTACTTTAGTGAATTAATAGTAAATACTCATCTCTACCACTCCATGTACAGAGAGTAAAGTTCAGTGCAGAAGTTCACAGTTACTGGCTTTTCAACCTTCTTCTGAGAAAGTTTCCTTCTTCCCTTATTTTGTCATCCTGGCCAACTACTTTGGCCATTTATTTTGGAGGATTATATGTGTTAGGGTTCTTTCATTCTTCTCCGCTTCAAGCCATCACTACACGAACCTGCTAATAGTGTAATTACCAAGTTCTGTAACTGAAGTTGTAATCTGAACAGAAAATTAGACAAGGACCTTCAAACTACTGCATTTCAAATAGGCCTGTAGAGAGAGATAAGGTTATTTACTATGGGAGGAGACAAGTCTTGCATTCATCTTGTGGCAAAGCCTGGGCTTTAGGACTCAGTTTTCTGTTCTATCTCAAAGTTCTTCTGTGACTTTACACTTTCCTATAAATGCATCTATAAATCTACTGACACTGCAGATGAAAATCTGGTGTGCATTTCAGAAACCTCTAAGTTCTTGTGGAAAACTCAAGATTGCATCTTTGAACTATCTGTAGAAGTCACCTGTAGTATCACTCCTACATTTAAATTTATACAGCATAGATTTCTACATTTTTGCCTCAAGATTGCTTTGTGTTCAGTGGGGAGAAATAGGTCCTTCGATGGGTCAATCCTTCTGATTTTAGGATGGGGCACACGGTGCCATAGAGTACTATTCTTTCTCCACAAAATCCAAAAGAAGTCTAACATGAGCATAGTAGTTACAGAGATCTACATTTCCTCCACTGAATTTCTAGGACATTAGGGTTTTTTTTTGTTTATTTTTCCTAAGTAATTTAGTTGTCTTCTGTAAAAATTAAATAACTAGGTGTTTCAAAAATGATATCACTCTATCTCACTGGGATTCTGAGAGTCTACACAGCTATAAAGGATAGGATAATAAGAGCAAGAAATCTGTTTTAACTAGATATTTGGTCCGTTCGGGTTCCCTGTATCCCTACTGAGATATTGATAAAATCTGTCATAGTTTAGGGGTTATATTTAATATACATAACCACTAATCAGATGTTATTTTTCTGTACGTAGAGGATGAAGCATGTTACATCTGGTGTATATGCCTGCCCTTAGCTGGAATATTCTTCTCACAATGTGGTAATCTACCCAAAAAGCAATATTAGGATAAAATAAAATACATGTAATGCTGCTTTTGTTATAGTATTTTTAAGCATTGTGGCCCACTGGATGGGCAACTTACTTGGGCCTTACGCATTGGTCTGACGTGCATCCACCATTCTGCTAGTGATCTAGAAATAACCTTGGCCAAATCACTTTGTCTCTTTGTGTGACTTCTCTCATCTGTAACAGTCATAATTGTACTTTCCTCTTTCGCAAAATGACTAGAGATTACCAATAAAACATCTACTGTGCAAGCTATGCAGTCTATTATTACCCATTTCAGGACAGGTTTTAGTTAATATTTAAATTTGATTAGCTTGCCTCTTGCTCTGTAGTCAGATGACTCATGCTTAAAGTTATGTATAAGCTTAAGTACTTCACTAAACTGAGACAAATTCTAGTTTATGGGGAAAGTTGACATTTAATAACACATAGGGGTATACTTTCAAATTGATTCTGCAGATATTCGTAATAAAGCTGCTGTAATTAAAGTGAAGGAGGTAGACCCTAGTGCTTCAGCAAATGATTTTGGTTTAATTCTTCCAGGCCATCAGACAGTGTTTAAGTATTCATCAAACTGTGACTTAAATAAAGGCCACAAAGAAATTAAGTATTCAAAGTGTCAGGTGTTCTTGGCTTTCGGTTTTGTGTCTCATGCTGTCTCTTTTTCACAGTATTTAGATGTGTTTGCAAAAACAATGAAAAACATCACTGTTTTGTGAAATTGTCATAATAATTGGTAAGTGTCCTTAAGATAGCAATGCTAGTATTTTTTTTTTTTTTTAATATTTTGGGTTTCCACTGATCTATCTTGAATCTTTTTAAAAAGCTCAGATTAATTTTTCATGCTGACTATCACAAAGTGTAATTCTCCCTAAATTACAGCCTCTTACAGCAATAATTGGAAAGTATGTGGCTGTCCATGAATTCATTTGGGGCTCTTGGGAGACAGAGGTCATGCCATATCTCATCAGAAAGGCAATTTATGCCAGATTTGTAATAAAGTTTCAGATTAAACATGTGCTAGTTTGATAGGTTGAACACGTGTTGTACACCTTTCCTGAACAGACTAGCTCACTTGCATGCTGATAGGTACTACGTCTAGGAAATATCTTCCACTTATTAAGCTTTATTTTACAACTCCGCTTAGTGGAAAACTATTCTTTATTCACATTATGGTCCTCCTAGAATATGCAAATGTATTCTCACATTCCCAAGGCAAATATCAAACAGAGACATGAGCAAGCCATTTCCATCATCATTATATTCCTATCCCGAACAGATGTGGATTAGTGACGCCTTATTGCCAAGATCACAATCTGTAGTGCAATAAATTGATGTTACTCTGAAACTCACCATGTCCTTTAATTTGTTATTTTCCTCAGTTTTTCCAGCAACGGAGGAAGAATAAAAACAAGATAATAAAGTCTGCAGGTGATAGTGAATACTTTGGGATTCTGTTCCAAAGTCTTTGATCTTTCTAACATCCAGCAGTTTTCACTTGAGTCATTGCACTTTCTAATATAAACTTTATATTGCAAACTTTATCGTGACACCTAAGATTATAGTTACTTTAATTAATAACTTTAAACCCACTTTTACCAGTAGACAATAAATCCCATCATCATCAGATTATCAAGTAGTTTTGGGAAGCTTTTAACCCTGTAGGATAAAGAACAGTTTAGGTAAAAATCTCTTGGAGACTTTCTAAGTATAATTAAAGTTTTCTCAAAATGGAAAGATGAACAAGGTGATGTCTTGAGGTAATTTCTGTACTTACTTGGCTATATTCTCATTTTACTGATAAAAATACATAATTTAGAAGTGAGATAATAGGTTTAAGGTCATCAGCAGGCAAAGTGCACAGCTGGGAGCACCACCCAAATGTGCCCCTGTCCATCTTTTTTGTTAATGGATGTCTATTTAAACTACAACTGCACCTGAATTTAGATTTAAAGAAAGCAGAAGAATTATTTCTGTGGAATGCAAATCAGGCATAGGAAAGGAACATTAAACGCATCTATTAGTTTCCTTTACCCTGTCAATTCTTGGTATACAGTGTTTTTATATACAGTTGTATATATATATATATATATATTTATGTATATATATATACAGGTATATAAAATGCTAGGTAAAACCGAGTGTTCAATTTGAGAAGAACAAGGACAACAGCAACTGAGTTACGTATACCATTAAATTAAGAAATAAGTTATGTCTGAGATTCACCATATTCTTTTACTGTGCTTTCAATTCTTCAGCCTAACAAGTGCTAGGATATCAGTAAACAAAATCTTTATTTTAGATGGGGGACATTCCCAGAAGAGAGGCTGTGTTAGAATTGGATTGTTTTCTATTGACATCTAGGGTATCTTTCCACCCTCATTAGCCCTTCCAGCAATTTCATGTTTGCATAATGAAAGTTTCTGCTAGCTTTGAGCCTGACATTAGATTTTAATGAGTGGTTCTTACACCTATAGTCAGATTAGGGCAGTCACTAGAGCTTTTTTTGGCATAACAAAACAGCACTAATGTGCCTCAAGTTTAAGTTTGCTAAGTATTGCGTGTAACTACAAATAATATGAATAATACAGTCTTAAGCCCCATTGCAACGTATCTCTGAATATTGGAAGTTTATTGAACTTTAAAGAAAAAATAATCTGAATACATAAACATGAGCAGGGAATCTGGAAGGAAAATGGGGAAATTATTGTGGACTTCCTTTAAAATATATAGTTTAAGACAAATATGTGGACCCTAGTGAGTTTTTCTTCTCCAGACGCATTGACATGAATGTACAAACATTAATCACTTGAATCCACCTGCTAAGGATAAATTTAAAACTGTACTTGTGCTAATTAAGAGAAAGGCTAGGAAATTTAAACGTTAGAACTTGCTACAAAGACAACAAAAATTTAAGTCTAATAAAGCCCTGCAATAATCTGAAAACTATAGGGCTGTTCTTTCTTCTTTTATCAGAATATATGTAGAAATAATTCTTCTTATTTCTCTCCTGCTACTCCTGATCTTCTTCAAAGTGGCAAGAGACATGAGTTGCATGTTCCACTTGATTTATGGTGTTTTATGTTCTTGCAAGATATAAAGATCTTCAATGCTCTTGTAGAATTTGAATGAACTAAACTGAATTAACTTGTAAGTGGAAGCAGGATTTCTCAGAATCTAGATAACTAAGAAAATCTGCAGATGTTTAATTTAAAATTACAGAACATTCATCTCACATCCTGTGTCATAAAAACGGTCCCAGGATACGTGGGTTTTCAGGGACATCTGTGAGTAATGCAAATGAGGACGCCGACTGACAGCCCTGAAAATTATCCGTAGACCAGCAGGGAGATGATAGCAGCAGGCAGTTTCTGCAAAGCTGCTCACAGCGAGCCTGCCGCAGAACTCTGTTGAACATCTTGCCTCTAGATCTGGCCAGTGCTCTCTCTTTTAAAGGGAGCTGAAAATTTGGATGGCAACTTTGAATCTGAGCACTCCGCTTTGTCATCAGGAGACCACAGAAGTGTATGTTCCTGCTTGCCTGCAGTTCAAACAGGGAGACATTTCAGACTCAGGCTGCTGTTCAGATAATCTCTTGTATTCCTGGGTAACAAGACCTGCCTGTAGCTGAAGCTGGAGTAATACAGTCTGAAAAGACACCTGCCAAAATGCAGCTATTTAAAATTTCAGTTGGAGGATTTCTGCCTTTGTTAGTGCTCAAAAAGTCAAAACCACAAAGCACTTCATATTGCTACAAAACCTGTGTTAAGAAATTAATAAAGGGGTAGTTATCCTTAGCAGTCAGTCTTAACTATTAAAGAAACAAAGTAATAAGCATTCCTATCTTTTATGCACTATGTATGGCAACTTTGTGCCTGCTCTGTGTCACGTATTTGAAAGAACTGGCAAAAAAAGGTGCTTAAAACATCAATGACAAGGTCTTCTGGAGTTACGACATGTAAAACTACAGGCTTTCAGTTTTGTTAAACACCCTACGTGCTTCAACATGTCTTCATATGAAGCTTGGTTTTCATCAGTGTTGCAGACTTGTTTCAGGTCTAGAAGTAGCTCAGTTTGGCTACAACCTCTTTTCCTTTGCGTTGATTGGTAATCTTGTTCCAAAAGTGAATGAAATTTTTTGGTTCTTTGATAGTCCAGACCATCCCTTCCCAGTTTTAATGACCAGGGAGCCTTCAAAGACAGTTACTGTTTTTAAAGAACTAATAATATAATTAGGATAGCATAATAAAAGGAAGAAAAATGGTCTTTACCAAAAGTTTTAACCGCTTGTGCTGGTGATCCAGCCCAAAGTCAGACAAACGGTTACAGGAGGGAGTACAAGGTTGTGTCTGATGATACAGAAGACGAGACATACATGACTAAATCTTGTTATTGGGCTTTCATTGCAGTGTTCAAGGAGTAAGACTGTCACAGAGAACGAAGTACTTAAAATGAAGTGAATACAATCGTTATTTGATGTTCAAGAGGAAAGATTGTCAAAACCAGTAAGCACCATGGGGGAGATGTGCCCTGTGGTATGTGTTTGGTGTTGGCCTCAGCTACCCAGCTCAGAGATCTCTTCAGTACGCTCTCTAGTCCTGCGTGTCTCGTGTGCCCAAGCCATGTTTTGAGGGAAAGTTGGTGGGACAGAGGAGGACGGAGAGAAGGGAGATTGGCCTGCATCCTCTACGTACCCACCACACCAGCTGGAGGTCACCAACTACACATCCAGCCCTGGGAGGTGGGGGGCACTTCTGGGCCTCACAGCTCACACTAAGGCTCTTTGAATCCCTGCGTTCCTTCGCCACTTTCCAATGAAGTTTTCTGCTTCAGCAGAACAAATATGATTGTGTTAAGATTCCTTTTGCGATAGGTCAGCCTTGTTGTACAGGAAAATCATCTGTGATATTTTATTACCCACACTGATATAAATCAGCGCTGCTCGGCAGGAATACAATGCACCTGCTTATACCCGGATCTCCTGTTGAACACTAATTTTGTTGAGAACTTCAAACATCCATCAAACAATTGCTTTTGGTCACTTGGTATATTTCTTCCTATAATTTCAACGTTTATTTCCTTAACTACATTTTAAAAGGAAGGAAAGGGAGGGGAGAGGGTGGAGATTGGTATTCCAGAAACTAATCTGCTCACAATTACTATCATCATTATTTTCAGACATGGAAATGGAACAGACGATGCCATACATCATCCCTATGTTTTGTTTCTGCTTTGTTTCTAGTGTTCATTATCTTTATTTTAACTTTCAGTTGCTTGCAGATGTTGCAGCAGTTGCTGAGTTTTAATTTCTGCTGGCTACTGTCTAACAAGATAGAAATGAACTCAAATTCTGATTTCACGCTAATAGTAAAAAGTTCTTGGGAATCACCTAAAAACATTTTTTTCCTGTTTACACAAAGACATTACCAAAGAAAACTTAAAATGAGAAACATGATGAATGAAATGTGATGGGGCCTGTGAGTAGTTGAAAGCAAGTAACTTCTTCAGAAATTATAGCATCAAATCATTTTAAGAATCCATTTTGTCCAGACCAAAAAAATCTGCACAGTTTTTATGCTAAGTAAGCTAACTAAAAAAACTATATCTCTTTCTGATGCTGTTGCTGGAGATATGGCCAGCTGAGGCATGTCCTGAACTGCTTTTATGTAAAGGAGTTGCCAGCACATGTAAGTGCTGCTTCTTCGTTATCCCGCAGCTTTGAAATACCATCTTTTCCCACTTCTTCAAGTTTATAAACCACCAATGTTTAACCCTCAGCTGGTGCTATAAAAATTGATTTTCTTTCCCTTCCTTCTCTGTGATGAGCATAAGTGTGACGGGTGAATATGAGAAGATGGTGATTGTCATACTGATATGATCTTTTAGGTCTTTGGCTTGAGTATGTTACTTAGAGAAGAAAGAAATTTTGGAGGTGCCATACAAATCTGTCCTCTTATAATACCATAGGGCTGAGCTCTGTGTTTCGCATCGTACAAATTTTTATGAAGATGTAATACAGTCTGGGTAGCATTCCCAGCTGTACAGGTGCCTGAAAGATATCATCCTGATTTTTTTCCTAATCAGACTGAGCAATGAACATTAAGATAATGCTGACTACTGCCTTCGGTAAAGCTTCCATTAAAGAAAGTCCTCGCGAGGGCTCTTCCTTCTTGTGGCTGTTACACTTTACAGAGCACACATCCCCTGACCTCCTCCCTCTGCATGGCAGGAGCACCCCGATGATGGAAGATTGATTCATCTTTTAGGATGAAAGATGGTCTGGGTATATCTACGGCAGTAAATTAAACCGAGCTGGAGAACATTGCTGGGCATGGAAAAGCGACTGCACAGAGTGCAGAATTGCTCAAGCAGTTCCTTGCAGGCTTTTTGCCCTTGCCAGCTCACGCTCCCTTAAATAGCTCCTTAGCTCAGTTTGGAAGCAGGATCCTTGCAGGGACCTCACCCTCGAGGCGCTTTCCATGCAAACTCTGTCTGCAGGCTGGTATTTCACTAGTGCGGTAAAATTTGGGCTCTTCGGTGTCAGCCAGCCTGGGTGCCAGGCGTGTTCCAGGCATGGTTGCCAGACCTGGAGAGGTAGATACGAAAAGTGCCCGTGGGTTTCTTTGTGGGTAGAATCAAGTAGCCTCCAGTACCCTCGGCATGCGAGGCCACCCTCTTCTTGTGACTTGTTTGGCTAAAGTTGCTTATTTGTATAATGCATGTGGCCAATATTGGTCAGAAACCTAAACATGTGTTACAGCTAGATTTATCAGTGATTTTCTCACAGCTAAAGAATATGTTTAGGGATGAACTGGATTTCTTTTGCATCCTGTCAGTGTGTGACTATAGGGTGGGTTTTTTTGTGTGAAGGGTTGATTTTCTTCACCTTGGTAGGATTGCTTATCCATGCCTGAAGTCTGCTTACTTAGGTTGTGTTTCTGAGGCAGTATTTATGGGAGCAGATATTGCCTTCATGCCTTGCTTTTGTCCAGGGATGTTTTCAAGAGATTTCGAGATGGTTGGTGTACAACCAAGGCACCATGATGAGGAGCTATGAACAAGAAGGCGCCCTGTCTCTCTCTCTCTGCCCCATCATTTCTCTTTCCAAAATGTTGCAGCTGTTGGATGAAACACATGAAGGAGCTGGAGGCAGTTACAAAGTTTAGGAAAGATGAATGAATGATGCCTTCAGTGAATACCCTGGGGCCATCTTTGGTGATTACAAGAAAATCAGAAAACTCTCTAGAGGAGCATCTTCATGGAGCTGCCCCTTTCTCACACGCAGAACAATCTCACCTCTGGTAGTACCAAGCAGTGCTTTTTGCAGAGAACCAGGACACCAGGCAGCTCCCTTATGACTGGATGCAAATCAGTAACTCCACAAACTGAAGGAAGATTAGCTGGCTGTGGGTTTGCATGAGGTTACTGAATTACCAAACTGAATGTTTCACTAGCACAAGGTTCATAATTTGTTATCAACACCATAGGCTGTAAGGGAAGGTCTAATGGTTAGTGTAGCTTTCTGTGGATCCAGACACCCACTGCTGCCTTTTAAATACAGGTTATCTATCAATCAATCAATCAATCCTTTTAAATACAGGTTGATCTATCAATTCTGCACATTGGCAGGGTGATTTGCTTGTAATTCACGCCATGGGTTGCACCTGAAAATTGGAAGTTACCCTGAAAAATTTCCCAAGTGTCTGTACTTGGGAAACTCAGTGTTGGTTTTTTTTTTTTTTTTTTTTTTTTTTTTTAAAAAAATTAGTTATCAAGCATATGCCTACATCTCAGGCAGTCTCCCAGGAATCTCTTCTGTGGAGAGAAATAGGCTTTGTAAGATGTGCTTCAGCTCATCCCAATGTAGCTGTCTGCAGGAGATGGGTGAAACATGCTCAGCAAGTGCCTCTTTCACCACCCTGATGATGATGATGGAAGACTTCAAGAAGTATGTTGTAGGTGTTTAAAACTGAAACTCACTGTGCTAATAGACTGTTTGGTAAGAGCAGCTATTGGCTCCAAGTCATCAGAGGTTTGTTTACAAGGCTGAGTATCCCATATCTTACCTTCCCCTCTTAAATTGTATTTTCTTGATTTTTGATCAAATATCAAAGTTGTGAAACATTTCTGTTACAATACAAATGACATGAACGTGATGTATATAAATGAATGTACAATCGAAAAACACTGGAAAAAAATTCCAAAAAAAGGCTGCCTCTGAGGATTAGCCAAATTAAAAAAAAGCAAACACACACACACCAAAATCCCAAATGTGATCCTTAAATAGCAGCAAATCCTTAGGAAAAAGACTACAAGAGAAAAGATGGAAACTGTATCACTCTGATTTTGGAATACAGGATGTAGAATAAAAAAAAGAAAGATTATTTAATTCCTCATGTAATTAAATAATAAAATATTAAAAGATCTTTAGAAAGTATTTTACTTGAGATTATAGTTTATATGCATAAGCTCAAATTTTACTTAATTTAAATATGTTCAGCTGCACTCGACATAACTATTTTGGTTGGTATTAATGTGTCTTAAATATTTGAGAACAGTGCTGTTTAAGTGAAGACACAATTTTTTGTGCTAGGCGCTCTGGTCATGGACAATCCCAGTTCTACAGAAACTGCTGATGTCAATTTGTCACCTGAGCTGATGTGATCAGAAAGCCCATACCCTGCAGCAAATAACCAATGTGTATTCAAAAATTATGAGTCAGATCTGCAAAACCCACAAGTTCTGAAATCACACCCTAAAATAAATACACAGAATGCAATTTGCAACTGTGTGTGAGAATCCATTTGTATGTATAGGTGGAGAACTGTCTTCACTAAACTGTGTATGAACTTTCCATGGCCCCAAACCATCTTCAGACACAAAGGAACCAATACATCACCCTACCTGGCTGTATTTTAGTTGTTTTTCCTCCTTCAGCCAGGATCTGCTCTGAAGGGTGACCTCATTGCTCCCTACAGCTCCCTGAGGGGGGGAAGCAGAGAGGGAGGTGCTGAGCTCTTCTCCCTGGTATCCAGTGATGGGACATGTGGGGATGGTTCAAGGCTGCACCAGGGGAGGTTCAGACTGGACATTTGGAACCATTTCTTTACCGAGAAGGTGGTCAAACACTGCAACAGGCTTCCTAGAGAGGTGGCCGATGCCCCAAGCCTGTCAGGGTTTAAGAGGCAGTTGGCTTGACAACATGCTTTACCTTTTGGTCAGCCCTGAACGGGTCAGGCAGTTGGACTGGATGATCCTTGTAGGTCACTTCCAACTGAAATAGTCTGTTCTTTTCTTTTCTTTTCTTTTCTTTTCTTTTCTTTTCTTTTCTTTTCTTTTCTTTTCTTTTCTTTTCTTTTC